>CAMPET010000011.1:64661-92339 GCA_946803715.1 Beroe ovata | reverse complement strand
GGCGAATCCGTAAAAACATATAGTAGGGTCTGGCAAGCGCCGCAGCTTTTCGCGCGTTACATAAACGCACAAAGCTCACCAAGTCGGCCCTTCGGGCCGCCTCGGTGAGCGAGCTCGCAAAAAGGGCCCTTCGGGCCCTTTTTGCTCGCACGGTCAACATTACCTACAGATGCCGCGGGGGGCTTGCCAGCCCCCTGATTAATAGTGATAAAAAGTGGCTACAATATGAATAAGGACAAACTTAAAAAATCAGTATAGTCATCATCACTTTCATTTTCAAAGACAGAAATAATTTAAACATAAATTAAACATAAATATTGTGCTATGCTATTATTACATCGATATCAAATGTTGGATGCTCAAGGATAAAGTTGCTTCAACCAATATATTTTACTCAGTAATATTGTCAACTTTTTACGCTTCCTATGGATAGGATTTGCGCTCAAGCTCGGATAGGGATCTCCGCATTATCACAGAACTCAGAAGTTAACTATGCAAATTGCAAAGTATGTATGGAAAAACCCTCTTATGTCCCTTGATCATGAATTATGTGAAAGACCGTATTTTTACAGAAGGTTTATCATCGTGAGTCCTTGACAGAAATACAAAACTCAGGTTTAAACCTTAAATACACTGAATAGTTGTTAAATGTGAATCATAATGAGCTTCTTCACGAAATACTTAAGGACATTAAGAATTCCTGAAGGGGGGGTTAGGGCACCTTTTGGCTATATGGCACCCCTAACGTAACTTCCATTTAGGAATTTCTTATGCCGTCCTACTCCTTACTGGAAGCCTAAGGTTTGATGTTTCACGTGCTGTACCATGAAACAAGATATCAGCATAATGCCAGCAGATAGAATACCTACAGTTCCTGATTCATTAAATGTGGTTACCAAGCATCAGTACCGAACAACATCAATTTCTTATTCTACAGAGTTGTTAAGACGGCTGTTTGCGGAGTACAACAGTAACAAGTGCAGCTCCTAGGGCCACAAATGCAAGTGTTCCCACTACTTTGGAAAATGTGGACGCTTCTAACTCTTCAACTTCGTCATCGGCTTCAACTCTCTGAGAAGAGAAACGTCATTATTTTTCAGAAGGGTTTAATGAGAATGGAGATGAAGGGGTCAAATAGTAAGAACTAGAAGCTCTATCAAATTTCAAAGCTGGTATTTCGGAAGGTGTTTTCAGAAAGAAAACGACTGTTACGATTTGTATAACAAGCTTATAGTAATATGAATCAATCCACATTGACAAGTTTCAAAGTTTCGAAAAATTTGATAGGAAAATATCTTAATACAAGACTACATTCACATTCAGTTAAAATAATTGTGTAAACCATTATCCAGAATGATAATAAGAAGTATTGAGCAGTCAATGAGTCCAGCCAATGAATCTCGATAGCCTCTCCAAAGATCTGTATCTCAAAGATCTGTATCTCAAAGATCTGTATCTCAAAGGAGAAGCTTGTGCGAGGATTAGAGAAGAGGAGTTTGGTCAGCAGCTTTATTCCTGTTCTTGGCCACCACGATGATTATTACAACCAGGACTATCAAGCCAACTGCACCTAGAACAACCCACAACGGTAAAAGTGAGGACTTGGTGTGGCAAGATGCAACTCCAGTCTTAGAATTATCTTTGCAGGTATATTTGCCTTGGCAGAAAACACCATCCCCAGTCGTAGAGTTGCTTGACACACAGATAGGGGCTCCGGTGGTCACATTGACACCACAGTGACCTTTACTCTGTGGACAATCGATCAGGGTATCTGGCTGTGAGAGATCTCCACACTTTGTGTTGAAACAATTGTAAGGTTCGGGGTACTTGCACGTTGGCTTCGTAAGACTTGGTTCTTCATAGCCACAGTAGAACGTCTTCGTTGTGTTACAATCTACACCAGAACCCCTGGCATCATCAGAGCAAACCGGGGCTCCAGTATCATCAACACTACNATCTTGCGTGTGTCTCCAGTCTTCTTACGTGTGTCTCCAGTCTTCTTACGTGTGTCTCCAGTCTTCTTTGTGTGTCTCAGTCTTTGTGTGTCTCAGTCTTTGTGTGTCTCAGTCTTCAGTGTGTACTTGCAGTACAGACTACAGTGTACTGCAGTAGGCACACAATAGGGAAGTAATATTTCCCTAACACAACTACTGCTGTGTTATACACATCAACACTGTTACTATTTATAGGTGTCAGCGTGGTCTTCCAAATCTCAAACCTATACAATTTGATGGCAATTAACCTTTCCTTTTATCCTAATCTCAGAGGTGACAGTGAAAGAGGACAGCTTACAGGAAACAAACCATGTGGGTAATATAGCACAAGACAAGGAGGAAACAGCTACCATTGATGTTACCGTCGAGGGTGTCAGCAGTGATAGTGGTGTCAATGGTGACAGTTGCGTCAACGGTGGCGCCGGTGTCAATGGTGCTCTACGTGTAGAGAACGGGTAAGGATATTTAATCTTCAAAAATTGAAAAGTCGATGTAGTTTTCCGGCCTATTCTCCGTTCTCCGGTAACATCTAGATCTAAAAATGTTCCTGCCGCAGGGCGGAGTCCTTCGATCGTGGTGAATCGTATCGTCTCATTCTAACAAAGGGGAGCCTGTTCATCGCCGCATTCATCTTAGTGTGTACTGCTGCCAGTGTTAATATTAATCTCGCCCAATTTTGATTGTTGATATTTCAATTTCATGGTTAACAGCCATTCAGAAGCATCATATTCATAACACACGATGATAAATACATCCGCACTTTTGCAATAGTATTTACAAATGCAATACTATTAGGTACTATAAGGTACTATTAGATACTCATACTGATGATGATTGTTGATGGATTGAATTTAAAGTTGATTGTTAAATGTTTTACTTTAAGTTTGCAGTGCTCTTATATTTATATTTTATTCAAATGAATATTTTATTCAAATGAATAAATGTATAATGTCCTCTAATTAACGTCGTGTCATGTGTCGTGGTTGCACTTATCTGCACTGTTTCTCGATGCAGAAACAGTGGACAGTTATTATCAACATAACAGTGAACATCTGGCACATGGCATGTGCACTTGACTATGACTCTATACTATCATAGTATNGTCTAAAGTCAGGGCTCGGAAGCTTTCTGCTGTATAAATCAGCGATTTTCCAAGGCCATAGCCTGATTTTGGATGAACTTATGGAAGGAGAAGCTTGAAGCAAGGACTGCATGATGCCTGCTTCATGAAATATGCTCAGGGAATCGAGGGGGCTCTTGTTTTCATGGTGGAATAAAGCAATTTTGCAACCGATTGTACATGCGCTTCGCCTTGGAAACAGTTTTTGGGCGATAACTCGAAAAATAAAGGTTTTAGACCGTATGTTTATTAACAAGTTGTATATAAACATGGCCATCGTGGTTCTTTTAAGCCAAAAATCAAGTCTATACGTCCTTCCTATCAAAAGTTAGTTTTTTGATGCCATCGGTGACCAAAATATGGTTTTTGGGCGATAACTCGAAAAATAAAGGTTTTAGACCATATGTTTATTAACAAGTCGTATATAAACATGGCCATTGCGGTTCTTTTAAGCCAAAAATCAAGTCTCTACGACCTTCCTATCAAAAGTTAGCATTCTGATGCCATGCGGCATTAATGGCATTTTTATGGCATGTTCCACCACCTAACAAAAATAGGTCCCAACGGATTTCGACTTGAAATGACATAAATTACCTATTCCAACCGGTCATATAGTTGTACCACCGGTTTGCAGGGTGCAGCCCTTTTTTGGACACAACTGACCAGACTAATATGCTATAGATATTCCTTTAGTGGGTGGCCTTGTTAACAGTCTAAAAGATTGACTAAGTGCTCTCCTTCAGCACAACATAGAAGCGTCTTTCTATAGAACAAAAAATGTATATTATGTTCATTGATATTGTGCTGTTAAAATATAATTCAATTCAATTCAATTATTATTATTATATCAAATATCAAATACATAACAATCCGTGTTCAAGACAGTTCATCTTAAGTTTTTTTAATGATGCTGAAAAATGTGCAATCTTGGGGATCTTAATTAACATCTAATTGTGATTGTAATTGTGATTCAAATAATTATTCATCTTTATGCAGACATGGCTGATCTCACTGAAGCAGATGTAAAGAAAATGAAAGTTGCTGAGCTGAAGGCAGAGCTTTCAGCTAGAGATTTGTCCACCTTAGGCAATAAGCCAGTGTTGATAACAAGACTGTTAGAGCACATTGAGGTAAACAAATTTGTTGTCTATGCCCAGTCGGCTTAGAAGGTGTGATTCATTTTTCTTTTAACACAATTCCTTCTTCAGTCTCTTGCTGCTGAGGAAGAAATGGATGCAACAGAAACCGGAGGTGAGGTAGACAATGTCGAATCAACAGATGCAGCTGAAACCCAGGAACCCGAGCGTGAAACTGGGACTATTGTGGTAAGTGTTATCTTCATTTGACTTAACCTATCAGTCTTTTGTTGATGCAGTATAAGATATATAACTGAAATATGTGCCTAAAGGAACCAGTTCCAGAGGCAGAACCAAAGGATGAAGTAGCAGATCCTGATATCAGAGATTTAACAGGGTCAAACGATGTCTCTGACATTGCTGAATCAAATGATGCAGCAGATTCAAGTGCTGCTATTGAATCAACTGAAGCTATTGAAACAGTTGAGGCAGTTGAATCTGGTGACACCAATGAATCAAGTGATGCTATCAAAGCAAGTGATGATGTGTTAGAATCTACTGATGATATTGGACCCTCAAGCCGTGATGCAGAAGCAATTGATATAAATCAGGAAGAGGTATGGATGTTTAAACAAACATGAGCTGAGGATGCTCTTGATCATGACCTTTCTTTGATTGCAAGTACACCTTGTTCTGGTGTTTCATGAAGCTATTCCCAGATGACTGATAATGTGATTAAGGAAGAACCTGTGGAACCTGTGATGCCTGTGGTTGAGGAACAACTGATGGAACCAGACAATGTGATGAAGGAAGAACCAGAGGAAGCTCCTGAAGCACCTGAGCCAGAAGCCCAGACTGTAGAAAAGATGGACACAGAAGTGGCTAAGGAGGAACCATCAACTCCAATCAAATCAGGTTGGTTTGACAGGATGGATCTGAATCCAAAAATTCGCTGAACAGAAAATTTACTAATTAATTAGTAATTGGCATCTTTGAAAAATAGTTTGATCATTGGGTTTTATCCATTCACAACTACTTTTAATGCATGTGGGTCCCACATTGTGGGATGTAAACAGTATAAAAGTAAAACCAAAAATCTTTTGTATAAAAGAAAATTATAATACCACCATGCTTTTATTAGGTCTTCACTGTCTAATGTATTTATGAGCTATGGAATTCAAAAATGGCAGAAAGTCAAAAGAATAACTTACCTCCTGACGGCTGACCACCACAGTATAAGTAGGAGGACTTGAAAACATCAAAAAAGTTAAAAAGTTAACAAAAAAAGATTAAACTCAGCAATGAAATTAGCTTAACTGACCTGACATGGGGATTGAGGATGTGAGAAATAAGCATTGTGAATGGCACAACCCATTGGGCAAACTATTGAGTAAAAGATGCAATAATTCATATGTGTCGTAAATGCAAATCACAAGAAGAAAATGCCTTACCTTCCCTAACAAAAATGTGTAATGAATTACAACTAATGTTAAATTGCGCGTATTATATTGATGTTATTCTGCTATTCAACATTCTCCATTCCACCCCACTCATAACCATTGTCGAGGAAAAGCAAAATGAATCACATTTGCGCTGTATCCAAAAAATACATCTTAAAAGTTAGCACTTGTCACTTACAGATTACACATGGGTGTAATCTGTAGAGTGTTGTTGAGGTTAAAGGATTGCTGAAATCATGAAGATGGGCGCATAGTAAATGGTGCTTATGGGCGCACACAACAGGCGCTGATGGGCGCAATGTGGAGGCGCAGATGGGCGCATGTTCAAAGCGCAGATATGGTGTATGAGTCAGGGACCTCTCCTCTCTCCCTCCTTCCTCCACCCACCTCATCACGTGACTTTAACACGTGGCACCATCACTTAACCATCCAATCACAGGTGTGCTCTTCTGTTCTCCAGTCTGCCTCTCTTTGCAGTGCCTTGTGGTCTCAATCCAACGCTGCAAGAGCAGGTAAAACCAAATGTCCTCGACCTTGATTCCACGTTTAAAAGTATGAATTGTACTTCAAATCTCTTTGGATATTTAGAATTTACATAGTTTTGAAACAGAATGAAAGAGTCGGAGTATAAGTAAATAGTAAGTAGGTAATCCAATACAAACTCGGAATCTATGTTCAAGAGTTAAAGATGAGTGGGCAGGTTTCAAGATGAGGAATTCGGCGCCCTCAGCCCAACCAGCCGAGTCTCCTTTTGATGAATCCAATTTTTCTGAGCTTATTTGACTGCTAGAATTGGCAAATCGTTACTTTTTTATATCATATTGTATCATACTGTATCATAATTTCTTATTTACGTATTGAACTTCCTGAAGTTCTTTCCAGATGTTGAAATAATAATTTGCAAACCATCTTATAGATGTTCAGCAATGTCCACTGTTACCTTGCTTGATGTAGATTCTTCATCGAGTTCTCCCATTCTTCCAACCCTTTCAAATCCTAGCTCCTCAGACAGCCAGTTGTTTCCATGCAGTCCTGGCAAAAAGTGCCTTGATAAACTGTCAGGGCCTTATGATTCATTACCCCTTGCCCCCAAACCAGCGCCTGTTAAATCAGCTGCAGGAAGACTGCCAGTCAAAGTACTCAAAGACTACTTTCCTCAACATAGTTACGAAGTCACATCATCAGTTGTGAAAGGTTGTATAGAACATTCTGTCAAGCTTACAGTTATTTTCTCATCCAAATCAGTAGAAAGTTTTGCAACAACGTATCTCGCTCAATTGGAGAATTCTAAGAAGTGTGCCAAGCATACTATTGAATTCTCTGGTCGTGGATGTCAAGAGAGGATAGCAAGAAACAATGCCGCCACTGCAGCTCTGAAGCATTTCGAAGTTCCTGGCTGTGACGAAATGCTGTCCTATAGCACCAAACCAAGTATTACAAATGCTTTGCATTGTGTGAATGACACAGTTGGACGTGTCATTGAAATGTTTGGACCTGCAGCACGGTTTGGAGAACCCACTCTTGTGTCTGATTTAGGTAGTATACCCAAGTGGAAATGCAGTCTCAGTGTGTCTGGGTTTACGTTTGAGGAAACTGGGCCAAACAAGAAAAAAGCAAGAGCTGCTGTTGCAGCAACGTGTATCAAATCCATAAAGTCAAGGGATGTGAGTATATTGGTTCCGAACGAGAAAAAGCAGTCATTTGAAGATCATCTTATGGAAATGGTTTATGATAAGCTACGAGAAGTAACCATGTCCGTTCCAAAGCAGTATCTAAGATACAGAAATGTTGCTGCAATCTACGTCCATATAGATAGAAATACTTTTGTTGATCCATCAAGGTTGATATGTGTTGCTTGTGGTGCCGGTACAGTTAACAAAGTAGGCTCAACAGGCACTCTTGTTCATGATTGTAATGCAGAAATACTTGCAATAAGGGCATTCAGATCATTTCTCATGACTGAAATTGATAAAGTACAGAGTGAAAAGCAAAGCAAATTTGTGGAATCGAGTTCTGATGGAATGTACAAGCTGCATCACGGTCATCAAGTAATCATGATAAAGAACAATCCTCCTGCAGGTGATGCACTAGTTTTCCATTCTATTCCCAAGAAGTGCAATGCCAAATACTTTGTCAACGCATCACAAGACTCCCCTGGCGCTTTGCAGTCCCACTACACTGTGATGAGAACAGGTCGACCAAATGGAGTGAGATACGAGACTGATACATATTTCTCCTCTACAGGCTCTCCTGAGAAGTCTGAATTTGCTTGCCCTTCAGATAAACTTGCACTCATGAACATTGTTGGGATTCAGGGTTCTCTCCTTTCTCAAATCATGGAACCTGTCTTTATTGAAAAGTATGTTTTCCACAGGTCACCCCTGATTCACATTCCTTCACTGAAACGATCATTTTATGGCCGACTAGAAAGACCATTGAAAACCCTGGGAGTGACGAAAATAAAAAAGCCCCGTTTTGAAACTGACTTCACCACCAAGATTCCTCACGATAAAAAGTATGGGGGTTATGCTGGCTGGAGGAGCCAATCATTCCCCAATTGGGAAATTATTAAAATACCTGAAGGCTCAGCTTTGCATGAGTCACCACAGATTCAGTTAAGGCATCAAATTGAGGATGAGGCAGAATTTTCAAAGCGAAGACTTGCTCAAGAAGCTGCAAATTCTTTACAACCAAGTGTGTTGTGTAAGAAGAACTTGATACAGCAATTTCTGAATCTCTCTCCGTCTGACAGTGGAACATCTGATTTGTCTTACAATGCTTGCAAAGCCAAAGCAGTTGCTTATAAATCTCTAAAATTACTGGTGAAAGGAGCATTTCAGGATGCTAAGCTTGGGTCTTGGCCTTCGAAAATTTGCAATGCAGATGATTTTACCATTGATTAACTTTATTGCATACCAATCATTTTGTGCTAGCAATGCTGCATCTTTTGACTTCATCGCTATCTGCAATCTTGAAGTTTACTTATTACACGACCTTATTTCTTTTATTTGCCAATTTGTGTAGGTTTGCCTGAATTTACAGTTACAGTTTTATTTGATTCATTTCCATTTTTATTCACTCTTGAAATGCCCGAACCTTAGGTCATTCTAAACTGATCAACACTCAACAGTCACCACTCACCACGTCATGTGGATTGGATCACAAGGGAAAAATCATTCATCAATTTGATTTCTTAGAATGAAGTATAAAAGCGTCGTCCCCATTTGGGATTTGTGCTTCAGGTATTTTGAACGTCGTACTGTCATGACTCTTTCACTGTTCATCATCCTTAACAGTGGACTAGTCAAATTGGGGCGAATGGAACGGCAGTCCAGCATTATAGTATGAGTATTTGAAGAACAATCCCATGACTGAAATTGACAATGTCAATATCAGTTATGACACTGATGTACATTGCATTAATGCAAGTTGTACCTCCCCCATCAAAATGATATCACTTGAGTTGAAAACGAATGCCATTTCATCATAGTGTTGATCAATATTTACCCACAAATCATTGCTGAGAAAACCTGAAGCATTGAACCCTTCTCGATTTTCTCAGCAAACTAACCCAAACTGTTTTTAAGGAACATATGTCGGGTTGGGAGAACCCTGAGGGTTACTACACACCAGCATCAGCTGCTGAGTATCTATATCCAGACCCATATGCTGATGATGATAATAATGGAGTACCCTCGTATGACCCTCATATGACCAACCCCACTTACGCAACATCGTACGAAACTGTTAACCCTGTTAAAACAGGGTTCAATTATAACAAGAAAAGGAGAGTTTCTTCCTCCATGGTCCTCCAGGAGGATTTAGACTCTGCTGAGGAAGCAGTACCCAGATCAGTCATGATAAACCACTCATCCACCCCACCTGCCAACTTTTCTAGTGTTTCTCGTGGATATAGGGGTGGGAGGGACAGCTCTAGAGCAACTAGAGGGGCCTCGCCTGCCACCTCTAGAGGCAGATTTAATGTAAGTGGGGGAAGTCGTGGTGCATTGAGTAGTAGGGGTGGTCGAGGTGGTGCCTTGGGAAGTGCTAAGAAACCCAAAAGTATACTAAATATAGCGAACAACCACCCTGCTCAAGCAATCCAACTTGCCTCGCCTGGATGTACGTTCAGGCTGATTGGTAAGAACATGCATACTGGTATACAGAACAGGTACATTGTCTCAATAACCTGTTCTAAAGATGGATGGAGAGTGTTCATTGGTGCCGGCCCCACAGAGAAAGTAGCTAGACACGAGGCAGCCTACTTTGCTTTGCAGGGTCTCAAGCCATTCGGATATGCAGAGGTTACTGATCACTTGTCGAGCATTGATTCTACAAAAGTTCTAGAATTACGAGAGTTTAGGAAAGCTGATTTTGACGAAAAACCGGGGGAATCACTGAAACAACTCAGAGAGTTATATGGTGACAAGGCGGAAATAAAGTTGGAGGAACCGGTTATTGTTGAGCCCAGTAAGCCTCCTCACTTATTGTTCTATTGTAAGCTGACTATTGGGGATCGAGAGTTCGAAGAGGTAGCTACATCTAAGCTGAAAGCAGAAATTTTGGTTGTTAGGACAGCCCTGAAAGCATTTGAGTATCGGCTCCCGAAAGCCCTGATGAAGACTGAAGAGAATGAAGAAGAAATAGTAGAAGGGGAGGAGACACCTGCTATAGCTGATTCTATTCAAGTGCAGGTTTTGGAGCTAGTGTTTAAAACGATTCAAGAGCATAGTGCTGGGATTGGAGTTGATATGTTTAATTCATCCCGATTTGCTGGAATTCTTCTACAGCAGGGCATTGGTGATGAGCTAAAACACTTCAACTGCATAACTGCTGCTGTTGGGGCAGCTTCCATTGAACCGAGAAATCTTAAGGAGAATGGTTCGACGGTCCATGATTGCCATGCAGAAATCCTTGCAATCCGTGCATTCAGGCTCTTCCTCTTTGAGCAGCTGGAGAAAGCGATAGCAGGTGAGGAGAGTCACCTCGAAAAAATATCGCAGGATGGTGAGCACAAGTATCGGTTGAAGCAGAAATATAAAGTTGTGATGGCTTGTAATGCCATGCCACTAGGGGATGCCATGGTTTGTAGTGAGAGCGCTCGGAAAACCTGTGTCTCAACATCCGCGCCGGGTGCTCTTCAGTTTTGCATCAAGTCCAAGTACTATACCGAGTCGAATATTGCTGAGAATGAATTTGATAAGCCTATGATAGCATCATTGTCCGATAAGTTTACAATGGTTAACGTAGCAGGTCTCAACGGTGCGCTATTGGAACAGTTTCTCAGACCAGTTTACATTGAAAAATACATCATGGGCGAAAAATATCAGTCGTTCTCCAATGAATCGCTTACACGATCGTTTTATGGGAGAGTGGAGCAAGGCATTTACAAGGTTCCATTCCCCTACAAAATCAACAAACCTGTTTTTGAGAGGGCCAAGCTTTGGACCCGTAAGAGAGGGCCCTACGAGCAGTCGAACCACATGTTTTCTGGGTGGTTTACCGTGGGCCGTGATTGGGAGGTCATCAAATGTTCAACCGGGTTGAGTGTGGGTGAGTATAAGCTATCATTCCCGGGGAGGGCAACATTCGATTGTGATGTTAAATACTACGAGATGAGGCTGGAAGGTGCCAGGAAAATTGAGGCATCTATGAGGATCAGTACCATCTCGAAACGGGCATTTTTCGAACGTTACAAGACGATTTGCTCCAAGACGGGCGTGAAGTGTTGTGAAAAATATTTCGATAGCAAGGGTCTTGCTGACCGTTATCGGGGTGTCAAGCACAGTGTCAGCAACGCCTTTGCGAAAGCTGAACTTGGGACTTGGGTTCAGAAAACTGTTAACACTGATTACTTCAGTCTAGACACTTCAAATGTTGTGAACTGTTGACACTGTTATTTGAAACTTAACTTATTTTTACGTTTTAACGATTTCAATGTCCCTGATTTTTAAGATGGGACATTGAATGAAGTAAGGTCAAATTGTGGAACGCACGTTCAATTCCGTAAGATGAGCGAAAGAAAATCGCCGATTTCTAATCGCTCTATCTCATGGTATAGAATGTGGATTTTTAAATAACTTACTTAAAATGGAAAGATGTCCGTAATTTGAACTCAATTCATGACCATTAATTCAAGGACGAAGTTCAAGGAATATTTTCCAAATAATTCAGCAGAATACATTTCATTTTTGCTGGATTTCTGTGTAATGATAGAATGTGATACTTCCGTACATGAATATCTTCAATGGTATGATGTTATCACAGTTTTATCTTTTTGAATCTCCGCGGTTTTATCACTTTCTCGTTATTTAATGGTATTTCAACATCAAAGGGATTGTTCACATGCTAGGAATCAATATTGGGCCGATTTTTCAATTTTCCGTTTTCATTTTCCAGTAAGCTCCAACAACATGAAGCGTGATCAATCCTGATAATGATCAAGCGTGATTTATTTAGGCCAACAACGTTATGTGTGAACCGTCCCAATGCAGACAAAGGTTTGCGATGCGCGCCATCTAATTGCTTAAATTTTGTGCTTTTACCCGCTAAATTCACGGTAACCACAAGTTGTAAGCAATTGGTTTGCGCGCTTTAACTAAGCTATATAGCTGCGCGCGCTTGTTTTCCGCCAAGCGAAAACCCGCTTAAATTGTCCACAGTAGAAAAACGTCATCACCAGCTTGCTGTTGACTATAGGAAATGTTGACACCTCCTCACTTTCAGAGAAGCCTGCCAACACAACAGAAGCACCCAAGGGTTCAGACAGTCACAAAACTACCTACAACGTAGTATCTCACAAAACACCTTACAGAGAAACGTGCGTTTATATTTTCAGCTGTTTGGTATGAATTTCACATTACTGGAAAGGGTGTCCACCATATTTTGCCAAGAACATCCCACCTTATTCGCCATCCCACACTTTGTATAACAAGTGGCTACCCCAGGAAGCCGCCGCCACCGGAGGACAAGGGCCCCGAACTGACCGAGGGGAAGGTAGCGCTAGACTTCTACAACTCTGATGTGTTCCTCAAAATAGAGGATAATGGCATGACGGGATCGAATAGGGTAGAGTCGGGATTCAATCAGCTGTGGACATGCGGTGAGTGATACGAATTTGTGTTTGACCGGGGATCTTCATTCCTGTGCACATTCACGGTCTTTGACTCTTGTGATTCGGTGAGCTCCATTCAATCGGACAGTGACTCTGAATTCGTTAAATTCGAATCAAGGAGGAAGGGTCTCAAGGAGGAAGGGTAGAAAGAAAAAGCATGCAGCCGACCTAAGACACACCCTATCAATCTCAGGTCGTGTGACACATGGGATAAGAACGGGTAAAGTCTGTTTTGGAGCAACTATCAGAGAAAAACTTNCAATGTACGTATGTTGTTACACACGCGTATCAATATTTCATAACAGATACACACAGGACACACAGTCACATATTTGTTTGGTTGTACACGCGCTATCACTGGGTTGGCGGCGGGCATATCTAAAAATAGAAGTAATTAGCCCGTCGCCAAATTAATATTTCGTAGACGGAACGCGCGATACACTGTTATATGCGCACCGCCATATGCACGCCGTGATCCAAAAGATCCACGTTAATAACGAATTTATACCTCTGATTTTCGATCAGGTAAGAAGTATGTTGACGGGAAGGCTGAGGAATACTTCGAATCCAAATTAAAGGAGAAAGACACTGTTACAGTTGCCATTGATTTCGACGAGAAAGCCATCAGGTAAATCGCCGTTATGCAATACATAAAGAAGAGCAGGGCTCACACATAACAGCGATTGATCAATGACTTCCCAATGAAAACCGAGAAATGCTGTCACGTGATTAAAAACATTTGTGACTTTTCCACCTGTTCCCTAGCAGCACTAATTTCACCTCCCCGCCCATTCCCCCAGTTTTTACGTGAACGGTGAACTCGTGGGCGATGCAATTCCGCTACAAGAGTCGCTACATGATACGGTGCTTTTCCCTACAGTTGGTCAGTACACGATATAGTATGGGTGGTGTCCAATTATCCTAATTAGGTCTAATTATCCTAATTAAGCCTCATCTTACTAAAATCATGCCAATGCCTCTGATGATTAGGCGTATTGCTGGCAATCATGTTAGCAAATTTCTGTTGAATACTCTGTGGGTCGGAAACTCAGAAATCACTACCAAACTGTTGTTCATCTGTATGTAGACAAACGCTCTCCGCTACCCATGCTCATTATTCATTATTCATTCTTCAGGTATCAGGAACATGCCATTCTCCCTCATTACGACATCGGGAGAAGACATCTTCACTCCTGAGTCCTTCACTTACATCCAGGTACCTGTACTGAACTCCCAGACCATATCAATGAATGAGCGATCATCTTAACAATGTCTTATTGTACATCTATACACTGTACAGTGTGTGGTATACACTATGCATCTGTACAGTATTCAGTATACTTATTTTGTATGTTGTACAGTTAGCAATAAAATTTGTGAACGTACAAATAAACCGTTATTTGGCCCTTTTTTTGACATCCTCCATCCCCGAATTTCGTTGAATTTCCCTGAATTCACACTCCACCCCTCCTCCTCTCAGGAGTATGAAGACAAGGTGAAGGGATACACACCGCCAGCAAGCCGAGAAGAGTGTGAGGTTGTCATGATGATTGGTTTCTCCAGCGCTGGGAAAACCTTTCACGTGAAGAAAATTGTAGAGGAAAACCCGGACAAAAAGTGAGTCAGACTCACGTTCGCTTCTTCCCGTGTATGGTTGCCTGCCGACAACTGCGCACGAAAATAATTCAAATTTCTCTACGGAATCAGTTTTCGACCCGTTACTTATGTCCTTCAACCCTCAACAATTCCCAGTTATTATCTCCTCGGGACATCGTACATCTTGAAACGAATGAGTGACGCGGTGGAAGCCCGCAAGAAAACGAAGAACGGACGAATGGGTTTCGGCATGATAAATCACGCAGAGAACCTGTTGAGAATTGTGTTTGATTTGGCGGGCCGGAGGGCACGAAATTACATCATTGATCAGCATAACTGTCAGAGCGCTGCTCAGAGACGGAAACTCAGCTACTTTACCGGTGAGAGGGCTAGTTTTCATCTGTCATTGACATGGTAAAAGATCGTGGCGAGAGTCGTACCTAACTTCGTTAAATAGGGAGATTCGCCGATTTATCATCCCACGATAGTAATAAATGATTATAGGTGGCTACAACCGGCGTGCAGTGGCGATTATTCCATCGGAAAGTGTTCTCAAAGAGCGAGCCGAGGGTATCCCCGAAGCTGAGAGACACGAGGATTTGCCCAAAGATTTGCAGAATGAAATGAAGGCTTACCTGACGATTCCTGTTCTTCCTGATCAAGTGACATCGGTAAGAAAATGAACAATAGCCAACTTTTAGCTATTTTCGTGTGTTTGTCATCTGATGCTTTTCATCGATATTTTCAATTCTCGATAAATTTGAGGTATCACTCAATGTCAAGTGTCAACAAAATGGATGACTGATATAACCCGACAACGACTTTAGTATTTCTATCGCAGGTTGAATTCCTAGATGGAACAGAAGATGAAATCTGGACCCGAGTCAGAGCGTACAACTCCGAGGGACAGGATTGGTTGAAGAACAACCGCAGGAGATCCCGTCCGTACAACAATCATCACCATGGCAACAGAGGAGGTTACCATCACCATAACAACTACAACAATTATAACAACAAGATGTACAACAACAACAGAGATAACAGGTTGGCATTCTAACGCCATTTCTCATCTTCAGTGTCCTGTATCTAATTTCTTGAAACTGTCACTTCATTTTCTAACATTTCCATTTTTCCGCTTTTCCTGAAACTCTCGCATATTAAACAAAGAATCGAAACCGTGGGGTTCCGTTCAGACCACCCTGTTATCACAGAAGTCGAGTGTTCAATCACACATATCTCATTACTTTGCATAGCTGTTCCATAGTAGAAAACAATGGGCTGTATTGAAACTGATTCCCTCTAACCGCTCTATCCCCAGATACAGTCCGTATGGGGGTCGAGGAGGCTATGGCGGGAACAGAGGCGGTGGTTACCATGGTGGCGGCGGTGGCGGCTACAGAGGTGAATATTATAATGGATGTAGGCCGGGGCGTGAACCCTTAGACTGGAACTTGGAGACCGCTTATACTCAGATAGTCTACTTAGATTGGGAGATTTCATGTAAAGTCCACAGATCTATATTTCTGTGATCCGTATGATAGAGGAATGGAATCAGTTGATGGGTAGAACATGGATTGAAAATGATGTATTTCAGGTGGCTATGGAGGAGGTGGATACGGCGGAGGTGGCTATTCTGGTGAGTGGCACTGTGACCATGTGAGCTGTGTCATACCCTTAATAATAGGGCGGTTTGATAAGCATTCAATAGAAAGCACGGTTCATTCTTGTTGCTCCAGGGGTACAAAACACCTCAGTCAACTGTAAACAATGATTTTCTGTTGGTCCTTTCTGTTGGTCCTTTCCTTGGTCGCAAAACTGACTTAGGTCAAAATTCAATTGCAAGTTAGCACTAAATTCTCGACTTAAGAACGTAGACTTAAGTCAGTTTCGGAAAGAACCCCCTGACTTAGCACTATGTTGAAGATAGTTCTGTACAATAGTAGATACTTCTATTCAGGAAATGGCAGATGCCAAGTTGTCCGTGCTCTCCTGTCACACTGTTACAAATTGTCTCATTTCAGGTGGTTATAGAGGTGGATACAACAACAGAGGAGGGTACAATAATCGTGGCAGGTGGTAACCACAACATTACCATGGTTACCAGTTGGTGATTGCCTTGGAAACCAATTGGTGACAATTTATCCGAGATTATGGTTAGCAATTGTATACTTATTTCATTTAAGAACTTTGATCCGAGCAGCTCAGGTCTGGACAACCTGATGATTTGATCCGTATGAAAAGTAAATTGGTCAATTGACGCCTTCCAACGGACAATGATTTGTTTATCATGATGAAAGCTTATATTTGCAGGCATCTTAAGTGTTCATTTTTAATCCTTTCATTCCTCAAATGAGAATTTTGAGACAGTTTAACTTGGGTTGGAGGACTTGCTCGCAATTGATTAACTTAATTAGAGTTTATTGTTTAGACATTTTAAATGTTAATCGTTCATTACATTTTCAATGCATCCCGAATGCAATTTCAATGTAAAATATACCCAGGTTTTTTATCTTTCCGACACCTATAACTGTCTCTATACTTTCTCCTCCTTCAGTCTCCGTTACACTGCGCCAGGGATAAAATCCCGCTAACGAGGGAGTGTTGAGCAAGATCATTATTCGATGTCCACATATACTTGTCTTATATACATGTCTTAGAAGAGGTCGTAGAAAACAAGTATTTGTATTGGGTCTGCACGTACAACTGCAATTACTATGAGGTGAGGCGCGATACATTTGACAGTTTGAGTAATAGCATGATCCGCCGATCCGGCCATTTCGACATTCGAGCACCTGCACCAATAACCAGTGCCATCGAGGCAATAGTCGGTCTGGAAACCAGTAACATTCATTTTCAAGCATGGAGCACTATCAAGATTGCCTGTCGATCAATTGATGATAGACTATGCCCACTGGTTAAGGTTTAACTTTAACTTGCAGTAAGCAGTTGCTTATTCTTCCACCTTGCAATCACGTGGCTTTTAATAACTTGCAGTTGCATAAATGTAACAAGAAAAACACTTAATTTTGACAATTGTCTTAAATAATATTAGAATTTAGTCCAAAGAACACATCCAATTCCAATAAATACCTTCAGACCTTCTTTATATCAAGAAACTCGTAACGGTAAAGATAGACGACCGGCATCTTTCATCTGATTCATGATTCAATTCCAAATACATTTCTCTTCAAACTGTGGCAAAGTGAAAATAGGGGGTCGCTCACAATTTAGAATCCAAACTTTATTGCAATTTGAAAACTTGGGAAACTTCAGTTTCACGGACGTCTTTTCATTTTTCCTTCATGGCTAATATCATATTCATGGCTTGTAATTGTATCATAACCATAGGAATGCCAATACAATGATTTGATTATCCGATAATTATCGATTAAAAACACACGACCTCGATAAGAGTTATCGGAAAACAAATTGCCAGCGATGACATTGTAATATTGCGAAGTGGCCGAACTTTGTAGTTGTGAACAAAAATTTTTCGCACTCGGGCATTCGTTTTTTGAGGAGAGAGGAAGCCGAAGAGGTAAATTGTTTCTGTCATCATCACTGGATACATGATATTGATACAAAAGGGAGCATATCATGAGAGTCAATAATTAATGATCTAGTAGAGCGATGTTTTCTTCATAATTCTGAGGAATTCTCCCTCGTTTATCTCGCCGTCTCCGTCCCTGTCTGCCTCGTCTATCATCTCCTGGAGCTCTTCGTCTGATGAGGGGGAGAGAAGTGAATGAATAGCTGAGAATAACAACAAGAGGGAATGATGATTAATTCTAATTAAGTCTAATTAAGTCTGATGAGGGAGAGAAGTGAATGATTATAGCCGAGTAACAGAGAATTAAGTAACGAGAGGGAATGATGATTAACTTGTCAGATTTATTCTCGTATGTATTCCCGAACATGAGCTCATGAGCTCTAGATGCTGAATGAGGACAGTGAAATCCATGGAAAAATTTCAGCATTTCGATTCGAAAAGACCTGAGTATCTCATTACATTTGAGGTTTGGGAATATTTTGAGTGAAACCTGTCAAGTTCTCGCCCAGTTCTTTAGCCACTCGTTTGAGGTTTTTGAACGATATTTTTCCCGTTTCATCATCGTCAAATAGTCTGAAGGCTTTCAAAATCTCTTCTTTGCTGTCCTTTTCTGTCTGAAAATTTGAAAATTGGGAATCGAAAAATTGGTCAGAAAATTCTTCTGTACGGAACGAGAAGAACATTCTTGATCGGAGGATCGAAGGAAATTGCACATGCATGGAAAAGGTTCTCAGTACCATCTTGGTGGTCATAAGGGAGAGGAAGTCGTTAAAGTCTATGGTTCCGGAACCGTCCTTGTCGATATCACTGATCATCTTCTTAATTTCCTCCTTCTTTGGCTCGAATCCAAGTGCTCGCATAGCAACCTATAGACAAAGCATTGGTTTGGGAAATGTTTGAGTGCTGATAGAGGAGAAAACTGGTTCCAGGGGCGCTTGGAGTTAGCTTTTAAAGGCTGATTGGTCATTGATGGGCTCATTCTCAGATACTGGAACTTGGAACGCGGTTATTTCATACATAGGAAACTATTCATAATGCGTCCCCGATTCGTACCTTTAATTCTTTGGCATCAATCGTACCACTGCCGTCAGTATCGAAAAGATCAAATGCTTCTCTGATATCTTGCTTCTGTTCTTCCGTCAACTCCAACTTCGGTCCTGAAATCATGCTCCCGTGAGATGTTTTGAAGATTCAGTGTTGTATGATATAGCAGAGAGTGTTTGTTATCAAGGAGAGAGTTTAGAGAAATAGGTAAATAACAGACACACACACACAGACACACACACACACACACACACACATACGCAAACGCATCACAATGTACTGTGCATGGTAAGTATGCTTGGCATGGAATAATCACGGGACCCGGTCAACTTCACATGCACGATGTGATTGTGTCAACAGAATGTATACAATTGTACACGAAGAGAGGGCAATATGAAGATTAAGATAGAAGAGAGATGAAGTGTTTGTACACACGATTTGAGACATTATAAATAGTCACGTCACGTGGTGCGTGTTACGTCACGTCACGTGGTGTGTGTTACCATGACAACCTGCGTTTACCTGGCACTCCATCTGCGAAACTAAACCGTCAAATACAGGAGTAAAATAATGCAAAATCACGCCCGCAAAACGCACAAAATCAAAACTTATAATTTCCGCATTACATTCTTTCCTCCAGTTTTTATTGGTGTGTTTGATAACAGCTAGGGGGCATGGAAGAGTTGTCTCATTGTGCACGAAGAAAGGAGGTGATGGACTTCGTATTCTGTTTTGCCGGCGAGCCTGCGACTTCAGGTCATTGTTTGGGATCCAACGGCGAGGCTCTGCGAGAACTGTGCGATATTAGGTTCGGAAATAGGATCGGAATTTGGTTCGGTATTCAGATCGGTGGATGGCAGTGGTGCATAATTCGGATCCCGTCGATAAACAGTGATACCGAGCAATGGCTGCGAAATTAACCTAATTCCACGCCGAAAAAACTTATCCAACATCCAGTATCTGGATGAAATTTCGATGGGCAAAGAATTTCAGTGATATTAGTGTCAGTCACATAACCATTGCTGACGATGCGAAGACAGAGTGATTCTCGTTAATGCAATGATCAGAATCAAGTGCATAAATACATTGAACAGCACAAAAAATGACACAGAAAAAGTGCTACGGGAATTTCTATAGAATTCATACGAACAACAACTGCTGTTGAGAACTATAGAATTTTCCACGACATACCCTGTTTTTTCTTGCCAGCAATCTGAGCAGCCTTTTTGTACTGAGTAGCCTGAAAAAAATCATGGTTGCGGTTCGGATATGGTTTAGAAATCGAAGATATGTCATATCTAATGCAGAACTTTAATGTAATGACTCACCATATTTTCCCGAACTTTAACAGTTGTGGTCCCAGCTAGCTAGAGAATGGTTGAATAGTGAGGAAAATCACCGAATGGTGAATATGGTCAATATTTGTCCGTTCATTCTCGCGAGTAAGAAACATAACATGCATTTTTCTCGGCTAAGTATATCAAGCATTATGTTGATAGTTCTACACTGATGAAAATTAAGTAGAAATGTGAGGTATCTGATACAAATGTTATTCAAATAAGGATACGTTTTTAATTATATATCGTACACAAGGTGTTCATTTTTCAAAAAAACTTTCAATATCGCCAACGGTCAATTCGGCATGGCAACGTCCAACTGAAAGCGCGCCAACGCGCGTTAGATGCGCAAAATAAACATCAAGAAATTAGTCGCGTCTTCCATTCTATTCAAGGTTTGAAGAAATTGCCAAATGTGGCATCAATTTTCAAACAAAGCTTGTCCTTGAATTTTAATTTTTATAATGTCCAGAAGTCTGAATGCTAGAGAGGATATTGCTCAGTATCATTATCTCTTAGGACGGTCACAGACGTACAAAACGTGTAAATAAATACCACTGACAGCATTCATACGTCAGAGTTATCATTGCTTTTGCATTGATGTCAAAAAGTTATGGCTAATGGGTTCTTGCGACATAGGAGTTCCAAATTATCTATTAGCATAAATACTGTGTTTAAGCAGATAATATGATAAGGCTGTCAACTTCTGTGACAGAGTGGTCTGTACGGAACCCCACGGTTTCAATTCCTTGTTTAACATGCCGTACAGCAAGGATCTCCACCGTGTTCGCCAGGCTACGCACATAACCACTCTGTCTTGACCAAAGTCGATTTTAAATGTCTCGTTGGATTGAAATGTTTCCTGCTGTTTGACAGCCGGTGTCTACACAGTATTCCACTACAACGAGTAGGTGTTGTATAAGTTAGTCATTATGCGAGAGACAAGGCGGAAGAACCGACCATCAAGTACAATCTCACAAGACTACGGAATCAATGTGATTAGTCTATCAACTTCTGTGACAGAGTGGTCTGTATGGAATCCCACAGATCATAACATGAAAACAGATCAGGAGATTTGCCAGATAACAAAACTTTCAAGATAACAGTAACTTAGCATTTCTAAACCAACACATTAAGTAACAGTTACCAATACAAGGATAAACTAGTTTTTTCACTGTTGGCAACTGTTACTAGCGGTGTTGGTATTGTCTATCAGTTCATTTGACATCCATCGACTATCCAATGATGCTCAATGCTCATTAGAAAGTAAAAGTTTTGGAAAATACCTGCACATAATGAATACAATAGCCATGGGTACTGCTTTAATCCAGCTGGGACTCAATTGGTAGGCAAGCTTGACTTGTCCTTTGAAGGGCGTTGCCAGTTGGCTGTACTTTTGAGGACACTTCTGGCGTATAGCCAAGAATATCCATGGCAGCCGCTGGGAAAGACGAGGCCCTCGGCCATGGGATGTTAGGGCAGCCTCCATGTTTCGGCATGACTGCCATCCGGCTTGACTGATTATAGCAGATAAGGCCCTCTACTCATAAATTAATGGGCCATCAGCCACCAACCTTCAAGATGAATTGAAAGGGTCATTCGCGGATGACACAAAACTCAGTAAAAATCTCTACTTGCTTCCAGGAAGATCTCAGCTCTGTAAAACAACATGGCACGAAAACAAGTTTGAGTACCTCACATAAACAGGCCAAACTCCCTTTCACAGCTCAGTGGGTCATGCCATCAAGGCAGAAGCTTAGCCCAGCAGAAAGTGTCAAAGACTTAGGAGTCCATCTCTCTTCTGATATGAGATGGGCTCTACAGGTGAATACCACAGTTCAAAAGCTAACAAGATTGAAAATTGGGTGATATTCTCAGACCAATATAGTGATGTTCTCCTCAAACTTTACAAAATTGTTGAGGCATAGATTGGAGCACTCCTGTGCAGTGTAGAATACTTCCACTATACAAGATATCAAGAAACTGGAGTCTGCACAATGCACTTTCACTCGCCACATCACTGACTGCCAAGGTATCTCATACTGGGATAGATTAAAGAAACTTGACCTCATGTTTCTCAACATGTGGACAATCTGGCAGCACAAAACGACTGAAGTCGGAATTTTGGTTTGAAGTAGAAGTCCAATTTTTGCTGCAGTGTAAGCCAGAGTGGACAGACAAAATCCGGCAAGATATATCCAGCAATATATAAATAACCGTTATTATGCTATCACAGGTAATGCACTAAAACTGATTGTGAGCTATTTTACGGACCGGAGGCAATTAGTGAGTATGCTTGATGAAGTTTCAGAGACTCTTCCTGTGAGTTTGGAGTCCCATGAGGCTCAGTATTGAGCCCATTGTTCATTTATATCAATGACATATCTGACATAAGTTCGGAATGTGAATTTCTGCCTTTTGCTGATGACACTAACATATTTTTCAGTGTAGAAAGCTTAAGTAGAAACTAACAAAGTCATGGACTTAACTTCAAAGTTCAAACTATACTGCACATATTAAACACAAAAAACTGGTAAATGCTGTTGTGGTTGGAAATGACTTGAATCTATCTATAAGAAACAGGATTATCAAACCTTTTTGGGTGTATTGGTAGATGACAAACTGACATGGAAACCCTACCTAGGCTAGGTTAAGTTAAGCTAGGTGAACTAGCTTAACTTAACAAGAAAATCTGCACAAGCAGTTAAAAGCACTATAACACACTCTCTTTAAGTCCCATTCTGGTTATGCAATTTCAATTTTGAATTGAAATTGGCTGGGATGGAGTATGTATGATGTATGTATGGGGGTATGTATGGAGTTGGTATGTATGGGGCGGACTTGCTTTACGCAATATAAATCCTAACGTGTATGTGTACACATGGAAAGAAAAGGTGGAAGGAAGGAAAAAGACGCGTAATTGTTAGCAATCATAAGCAGTTTCTAATGTAAAGTGCGCCTCTTTTTCCTTCCGTCCCCTTTTCGTTCCATGTGTACACATACCGGTAAAATCCAGTCTTTCAAACTCAAAAGGAATGCTAACGTTTGATGTTTGGAGATACTAAAGTATAGTATAATTTAGTAAAAGTTCATAAATTACGGAGCCGTGCAGCCCTTGCGGAGTATAACTCCCCGATCACATACTATTACTCTTGCTCAGTGTCTCTGTGATCAAAAAACATTAAGCAAAATTTATGAACATCAGCTGACGTTCAGAACGTTGTAGACAATGACATCACATTTGAATAGTGTTACATTAAAATAGTGCTTGTAGGATCAAAAAGATAAAATAAATAAAAGGATAATGGTATTTAACCATCTCAATTCTTTAAAACGCTGAAAAGAAATAAAAACATAAAAAGAAGGCTCGTGCTATTCTGCCTCGTTTGAATCCGCGCNCACATACCGGTAAAATCCAGTCTTTCAAACTCAAAAGGAATGCTAACGTTTGATGTTTGGAGACACTAAAGTATAGTATAATTTAGTAAAAGTTCATTAATTACAGAGCCGTGCAGCCACTGCGGAGTATAAGTCCCCGATCACATACTATTACTCTTGCTCAGTGTCTCTGTGATCAACAAACATTAAGCAAAATTTATGAACATCTGACGTTCAGAACGTTGCAGACAATGACATCACATTTAAATAGTGTTACATTAAAATAGTGCTTGTAGGATTAAAAAGATAAAATAAATAAAAGGATAATGGTATTTAACCATCTCAATTCTTTGTAGGATTTTACCCTACCGTCGGTGCGCGCGATTTTCAATCCGCCCCGGATAAAATCCCGCCCCGGATAAAATCCCGCCCCGGATAAAATCCCGCCAGCAAGGGTAGGGTGAAATCCTACAACTCAATTCTCTAAAACGCTGAAAAGAAATAAAAACATAAAAAGAAACATTCACAGTCATTTAAAAGCACCACCTTTAAACTTAGGTGTCAAATGAATCCAAAAAAGAACAATCACTTGTCGATCGATGATAGACCCTGTCGAGAATTTCGTTTTGCGCGCGCGCGGCGCAAACTTATTCGCGGCTTGCATCAGCGGTCTAGCATCGCCAGACAAAACAATCACATTTAGAAGAAGAAGAACTACTAACCAATGTTTCTTTGCAACATAGCCGGGTGACTTTTTAGATGTCTCCTTTCCCTTCCCTGTTCATGCGCTGCGTGATCGACCCAAATACTCCGCGCACGCGCTGCGCGTATCCTTTCTACGACTTTTTTGTCTGGCGATGCTAGACCGCTGATGCAAGCCGCAAGTCTGAGAATAAGTTTGCGCCGCGCGCGCGCAAAACGAAATTCTCGACAGGGTCTATCATCGATGACGATCGACAACGACTTTTTTGTCAGATGTTTCTTGCGCGCGCGCCTTCATCGAAGGCCTGTTTCGGCCTTCGATGAAGGCGAGCGCGCCGCGCGCAAGAAACAGTGGACAGATAACAACCGGCAACACACCCTTCCCTGGCGCGGGGACTATTACCCTCGCGGGGCGAAATTACATTTGCGTGGCGCCCACGGTATAAAGGGAAAAACTTACGAAATAGTGCCGGATGTTATTTATCGGCCATGGCCGGGGCCAGTGGATGGGCCACTGTTTCTCGCAAGTGGCCCGGGCGCGAGAAACAGGTCAGATAACATCTGACAAAGTATAATTAAATTTAATGAGTAAAATAAGAAAAAAGAGAGTATTTCAGTATTAATGATTAATATTGTCATTCGGTAGACGAGTTCACAAGTAATGCGGATGCCATTATGCCAAATTCAATATCAAAATGAAAATGCAAAAATTCTTATGTCAATGTGTTATTCTGATCTCACTCAATCTCATGTCTCATGTCACTGACATGGGATTGGGACATGAGTGACATTGTCAGTGTAAGTACCAAAATCAATACCTGACTCATTACTCATTTACAATTTACAATTACATTAGTCATTATCACTATCAGTATCACATTTAAGTTAACTTCAAGTGTTAAATTCAACAGTATGTTAATGTCATCACATTCGATTTCAGATAGAATATGAATACCAGTACCATTACACTACCAGTACTACTGGCACTACGAGTTCCTTATCCATCCTTGACTCAAAATTTGAAGACTTTAGATTATAATGGCACCGTTCTTATTCATGTGTTACCATTTACTATACAATTAAAATGCACGTGAGACTATAATAGTAATTCTAGGTGTGACTGTGAATCGATGCATCATTATATTAGCCTATGTCCTACACCGCTCAATCAATAGTGTCCTAGAAGTTCAAAAAGATCACCATCAATGTCTCATTTTCCAAATTTTGCTAAAACCATCGAACGAATCCTTACTTCGAATAGTGATACCCATTCCCAATAGATAGCCAAGAATCGCAGAGTGTGAAACAATCTGCCAAAAGTATGCTGATACTTCACATTCTGATTCAATCACGTCCAAGTACTCCCAGTCCTATGTAAACGCCGCACTTATTCTGACAGTGACAATCTCAACTCAATCAGTACTATAATACACGATGTGAAGTGATCAGTCTGGGAGACATAACCCAGTGAGAATCATCGTTGCCATCATGATCTCATTCTGCATGGACTCCATATTCTCTGAATAGCTATGCAAATCAGAGATTCTGCCGTCGTATGACTCGTTAGTCGCAACGAAGAATGCTTTGTAGTTCTCATACTGCTGAACCACATTCGTGTAAAGCGTTATCGCTTCATTCGCCACTTTCTTCTGCCGTAACAGCATTTTCTTTGATACGACAACCTGCTTCTCAGCGGCTTGAGTCATGTTTAGCGTATTTGGAAGCTGGGCAAGGAGGGGATCCATCTTCTGCGCTGCTTTCCGCTTCTTCTTGGCAGACATTTGCCGATCTTTATTGGGCGGGAGATCATCAAACATGACGTGTTCACCTGTTCCCACAATTTGGAAGAAAGCAGAGAGAAGGTATGTTCTCATCAACAAACAGCACTTGAGGAATGATACAGACGTCCACTCCACCTCACTCATTACAATGTACTTCCTGAACGCCTCCTTGGCTAGACTATACTGGTTGCCCATACTGTCCATTCGCGTCATTAGAGCCGCCACTCTGGCATCCAGAATAGGGAACTCGTCCTGTAGACATTGTTTGGTGCTGGACGCCACTGAAATCTCGTCTCCGCCGGATGTGATACTGCCAGCCACTCCTCGCGATGACGCTGTGGAAAGTCTACTCTCCACCCCTTTCCCCTCGCTCGTCTCAACTGCCGGATCCACTGGGATGATCATCTCGATGTCGTCAGACTTTGTTTCGCTGCTCTGAGATGAGAAACCCACTGCGATGGAAGCAACAAGGTCGTCAGCGATATCCCCGCCTCGCCCACTCACGGACGATGACGCTCGAGAGACAGATAGCTCAAGATCAACATCAACATCGGTAACCCCATCGGCTTTCTGAACCTCACTTCCGGTTTCTATCTCAGTATCGGATAGCTTGAGATCGATTGAGGGACCGAGTTGGTCTAGGTCTATCGAGGCGGCAGTGTCAGAGTCAGAATCTTCGGCTGGCGGTGCTGGGGGAGCTTCGAATGTCGGAGTTTCGGACTCCACTTCGACACTGACAGGGACAACGATCTGCTTCACTTCGTGATCATCGCTGGAGGAGCTGGATGATTTCCGTGACAGTTGCTTGTCAGCAGCAACAGCAACAGCTGCTACAGCTGCTGAATCACGTTGTTGTTGTTGTTGCTGGAGAGAAACCTCGAGTTCGATAGCATCGTAAAGATCGGAACCTTGATCATCGTCCAGTTCTTTGAATTCCGATCCGAGTTTAGCTTCAAAGAGAGCGTCAATGTCACTGGAATTTCGGATCTCACCAATGTCAACGTCAACTGCAGGCTCAACTCCAACCATAATTTCACTTTGCAGATCGTTCTTAACTTCCGCTGCAACAACAGGTTGCTCAACTTCAACTTCAGGTTGAACTGTTGCCAAAACAACCGCCTCGGCCTCTTTCACGTCTGGTTCTAGGTCAGAGTCATCGGCTTCTGGGAGTGAAACTTTAGCAACAACATCAGCGTCATCTGATAGTGTGTCATTGAAACCGCATGGTGGGGGTATCAGTTCTGAACTCTCAGGTGCTTCCACAGCAAATTCTGGTGTTTCCACAGCAATTTCTACCTCTGGTGTTTCCACAGCAACCGCTGGTGTTTCCACAGCAACTGCAGGAACAGCAACCTCTACCTCTGGTGATTCCACAGCAACTTCTGGTGTTTCCACAGCAACCTCTGGTGTTTCCACAGCATCTTCTGGAACAGCAACCTCTACCTCTGGTGTTTCCACAGCAACTTCTGGTGCTTCCACAGCAGCCTCTGGTGCTTCCACAGCAGCCTCTGGTGTTTCCACAGCAA
>CAMPET010000011.1:49462-62419 GCA_946803715.1 Beroe ovata | reverse complement strand
CCAATCTTCTTTCCACTGACTCCTCACGTGTGTCCACAGCAACCTCTGGTGCTTCCACTGCAACTTCTGGTGTTTCCACAGCAACCTCTACTTCAGTTGTTTCCACAGCAACTTCAGGAACAGCAACCTCAACCACTGGTGTTTCCACTGCAACTTCTGGTGTTTCCACAGCAACCTCTGGTGTTCCCACAGCAACTTCTACCACTGGTGTTACCACAGCAGCCTCTGGTGCTTCCACGGCAACCTCTGGTGCTTTCAAAGCAACCTCTGACACAGCTGAAGTTAGGCTCAAGTCAACATCAACATCAACCTCATCAGCATTCTCATCAAACTGATCATCCTCGTCCATAGTGGTATCATCGTCCCCGTGATAAATGGTGGATATCCCATCCGATATCGCCGCCTTGAGATCCTCGTCGAGTTTCTGTCGGATTTCCTCCTGATTACTCGGCGAAACCAACTCCAGGTTAACCGGTTCCTTCACTTCGCCTGAAGATTGTGGTCGATCAATCTCGACATCGACCGATATCGGTGCCGCCATCTGCAGTGTTGTTGTCTCCTTCAGTTCAACTTGAGGTGGCTCTTCTTCATCATCTTCTCCTTCTAGTTCGGCGATTTCTTCTTCTAGAATATCTGCCACATCAACTGAAAATGGAAACCCGCGTTAGCAGGATAACCCGATCATGTCAGGATAACTTGAAGGATTCGGACATTGTTAATTGAGAACACACTTGAGTCTTGACATTATGTTCTATTAAATTCCACATCAGTTCCTTGAAAAATAAATCTTAAAATGTTCAAAAACCGTTGATGGTAAATAGATACCTGTTGTCTCCATGGGTTCAGGCACACCCGGATCTAAACTGGATTCCAAACTGACAGTTTCAATGATTTCCTCCTCTTTATCGAATTTCACCGTCTCAATAGTTGGCGGTGTGTCTTCCACAATTTCAATACTCTCTGCGGAAATCACGCGTCATATCAACGGGAAAAATTGCGTGATCAATTGTGTGACCAGTCACGCATACTGAGAAAATGTGGATGAGAGATGCCTATTGCCTATGAAACAGAAAAATACACAAAGGAATTCAAACTCTTTCCAGCTTCTTGTTCATCGCTTTTTTGTCAAACATGAAAGGTGATTGGTGAGGAAAAAAGAGGCAATTGGGGAGGGAGAATATATATATGGTCTCACCTTTGGGTGTGAATTGGAAGGATACCCCAGACATGATGTCTGCTCCGATCCCCTCGTCCACCTCACTCGACGAGGAATGAGTCTCCCTGCAATGAGTGGAACATTCGAGAAAAGTATTATAGGAGGAATGAATATTTTGAACCAGATGAGAAAACTATCATAGTGGGGAATGAAATTGAATATTCTAAACCAGATGTAGCTGGAAAATTGGATCTTCCCCTTACATCGGACGTTGTTACTCTCGATCATTGTCAAAAGATCAAGGAGCATTATTTAAGCAAAAATTCGGGGAATTTATGCTGTAATTTGATCTGGACTCAGCTGCAAACATTTCTGGTGTCCTATTCTGATTCTCGGGATTGGAATGTGACGGACACATGCGGTAGTCGAGACGAATTACGAAGTGAAGCGTATAATTCAGATAGGTACGAGCAAGTGCAGACAAATTGTTCACAATTTCAGCGTTTCTAAAATTCTACCAATTTCTAACAATCTCAAAATTAAAAAACCTACAATTTTTCCCCTCACCAATCATCTTTTCTGTTTTACAAAAAGGCATAGGAGAAGGGATAGCAGAGATGAGACAAACATATATCTCGAAAACCCAACTTCTCAAGTCAAATCTCCCAACCCCTCCTCATAAGATCTCAATTGCCCCACGCACCAGTTACCTGTCTGTTGGGGAAAGTATCTCCTTGAGAGAGTGCTTGTTTGGAGTTAAAGCCGGGTCGGGAAGAGGTAGTTTCTTAAACACCACGTCAGCCAGCTTCGTTGTGGGAGACGAGGGTTGGCTCTGTTCCTGGGTTTTTGATGGTGGCGTGAGTTAGACAGAGGAGCGTGAGACATTTGACCCCCCCTTCCCCCCCCCGACAATGCCCAGCCCACTCCACTTTCATCAAATGCTTTCGAATTTGAATGGACAGTTTTCAGCTGAGTGCTCGGTGCTGCCAGCTCCCAAAGCGTCCAGCACAGTAACAGTGCAGAATCATGCTGTAGGAAGTGGTGAATAGAGTCACATTGGGGTGGGGGTAAGGCAAACTTTGGCAAAGCCTAAAAAAGTGGGAATTGTTTGCCAAAGTTTGCCTTACCCCCCCCTCTATTGATATCAGTGACGTGCTACCTGGACTAATGCAGCCACACTGGTCATCGCGGGCTTTGTCGGGGATGAATCTTGTTTCTGGAGGATGGATATAAGTGATCATGATACCAAATAAACCAGAGAAGATAATCTGACGTGGCAGGCTTCAGTCAAGCTTCAGATCAACTCATGAAACGTTATTGTTATCTTATTGTTGTGTTATTGTTGTTTTTTGTGGTTATATTGCGGCACAGCTGTTGATCATTACAAGGCACCAAAAAACGCGCGCGCACGTGCATGAAGTACCTTCATGAATGCGAGAACCTCTGCAGCATCGTCCGTAACATCGTCATCGTCCATCAAATCAGGGCTGATGTCATCAAACAGATTGACAGAGATCTCCTCTATACCCTCGTGTACAAAACACGATATGTACATTGACATTGTCTGTTCGTCTGAGAGTTGGAGAGAGATATAAAGATAAGATTTGATAAGATAAGATAAGATAAGATAACTATAAGATAAGATAACATAAGATAACTATCAGATTAGATAAGATAAGATAAGATAAGATAAGATAAGATAAGATTAGATAAGATAAAAAAGGGGAGGGATAGCAGCTGGATGGCACGGGCAGTTCTAGTTATAGGGGAGTTAGAGGCGATAATGACTCTGGAAGATGACAATACCTATGAGGTTACTGATGAAGTCCTCAGGTTCAATGAGTTGTGGTATTCCCAAGAATTTGTGAGCAGCTATCATACTCTCGGCTACCTTCATCACCGCGTCTGAGTCTGGGAGAGTGAGGATTAATTTGGGTAGGAAGAGAATGGTGGTCGTGATCGTGTTATATCTTGATATTATGGGGGCCTGTTCCCGCGCTGCGTGACCCAAATACTCCGTGCGAGCTGCGCGTCTCCCTCCGTGGTTTTGAGACTTTCCAGATACGACTTTCCACTTCCAGATCACCGAGTAAATAAGGGGCACGCAACGTGTGCACATGGTGGCCTTTCTGATTGCATATTTATTTCAGCGAGAGTGTGCCCCATATCCAATGGGAAAAACGTTCTTGGTCACACACGGTATTATTATTAACACCCACCTTGCCAGATTTCATCAGTCCAATGTTCTGGATGCGCGCGGTTTAGTGGGAAGCGCTGGAAAGTGTGAAGTGGAAGGCGCGGCAAAGTGGGCGGGTGAAATCTGGGAACACTCACCTTGTTAACACTCTAGGAACACTCACCTTGTTAACACTCTATAGGATCACTCACCCTGTTAACACTCTAGAAGCACTCACCCAAGTATAAAGTGATGTTGTAACTTGTTTGAAATCCTCACCTTGGTAAAGGTCGTAGATTCCTCTGACATTGTAATCAACAAGAGCACACAACGCCTCGCCATCTCGCCAGTCATTCGTCAGGTTATCAACCCGGAGATTCCGTCTCTCTATCCGTCTGTTGATGTCCGCTACGGGGGGATATGTGGTGTCAAGTTACGGGGGAGTTACGGGGGATGAGGTATGTTCAAAGCTGTGTCAAAAGTGTGGGTCAAGTGTGAGTTTCGAAATGGTGTCAAGTTTTTAATGGTGTCACGAGAAAAGACTGAGGTGTCAAAGACTATCATGTGACACGAGGTAATACTGATAAAATTAAATGGCATCAAAGCAAAAGTGGTGTCATATGGGGGAGTAAATCTTGGTTGGAAGATGATGATTGATGACATGGAGATCTATGATTTTTCCATACATTTGTGACTCATATTTAGCCACCCTTAGGAATAAACATTTCCTTCCACAGCTGAAGTGCATACTGCATGATCATACATACCTACACGGAAACATACACCTAAACATTGCTGGATTGGTAGCTCAATTGGTAAAGCACCAGGCGTGATTCGTGAGGTTCTGGGTCCAATTATAGTTCCGTACTTCCAAGTTTTTTCTTTAATCAGTTCGTCTAGATCATGATCTCATTAAATCGAAATTTCATAATTACCCCATTAATCTGAATTTCTCAAAAACATGAAACCTGAACCATACTCATTGTACAATCGGTAATCCAACCCATTTGTTACGATACCATATTGTATTTAAACTTGGGAAGAAAGAGGAGAAATATTCTCACAGATAAACAGAGGACTTATCGCAACAAGTCCTGCCTTTTTATCAAGAGTACCTTTTGTAAAGTCACCTGACTATTGCTCTACTTTGCCTTTGATCAGGAATTAAGTACAAAACCAACTTTCTACGCGCCTGCCAACACCGGTTTTTTCGATTGAGCAGATTCCTCGAAAAACACGGAAAATGCTCCTTCGCCCCCTCAGCCTTCTCCTCTTCTTACCATCCATCGTTTCCTCCCTGTACAACATGGCAAACCTGGCATCAGCACTGGAACATCATGGTAACCAGGTACCAGACACTGAACATCATGGTAACCAGGTNCCCCCCCCCCCTATTGATATCAGTGACGTGCTACCTGGACTAACGCAGCCACACTGGTCATCGCGGGCTTTGCCGGGGACGAATCTTGTTTCTGAGGGATGGATGTAAGTGATTATGATGAGAAACAAATAAACCAGAGAAGATAATCTGACGTGGCTGCCTTAAGACAAGCTTCAGATCGACTCATGAAACGTTATTGTTATCTTATTGTTGTGTTATTGTTGTGTTATTGTTGTGTTTTTGTTGTGTTATTGTGGTGGTATTGCTGCATCGAGACCGGCACAGCTGTTGATCATGACAAGGTACCAAAAAACGCGCGCACGTGCATGAACTACCTTCATGAATGCGAGAACCTCCGCAGCATCATCCGTAACATCGTCATCGTCCATCAAATCAGGGCTGATGTCATCAAACAGATTGACAGAGATCTCCTCTATACCCTCGTGTACGAAACACGATATGTACATTGACATTGTCTGCTCGTCTGAGCGTGGGAGAGAGTTGAGATAAGATAAGATAAGATAAGATAAGATAAGATAAGATAAGATAAGATAAGATGAGATAAGATAAGATGAGATAAGATAAGGAAAGAAAGGGGGAGGGATAGCAGTTGGATGGCACGGGCAGTTAGAGGTGATAATGACTCTGGAAGATAACAATACCTATGAGGTTACTGATGAAGTCCTCAGGTTCAATGAGTTGTGGTATTCCTAAGAATTTGTGAGCAGCTATCATACTCTCGGCTACCTTCATCACCGCGTCTGAGTCTGGGAGGGTGTGAGGGTTAATTTCAGTAGGAAGAGAATGGTGGTCGTGTTATATCTTGATGTTATGGGGGCTTTTTTGATTACATATTCATCTCGGCGAGAGTTTGCCCCATAACCAGTGGGGAAAATGTATTAACACCCTCTTTGCCAGATTTCATCAGTCCGATCAGTGGAAAGCGTGGGAAAGTGTGAAGTGGAAAGCGCGGGTGAAATCTGGTAACACTCACCCTGTTAACACTCTAGGAACACTCACCTTGTTAACACTCTGGAAACACTCACCTTGTTAACACTCTAGAAACACTCACCCAAGTATAAAGTGATGTTGTAACCTGTATAAAATCCTCACCTTGGTAAAGGTCGTAGATTCCTCTGACGTTGTAATCAACAAGAGCACACAACGCCTCGCCATCTCGCCAGTCATTCGCCAGGTTATCAACCCGGAGATTCCGCCTCTCTATCCGTCTGTTGATGTCCGCTACGGGGGAATGTGGTGTCAAGCTACAGAGGAGGTATGTGGTGTCAAGTTCAAAGCTGTGTCAAATGTGTGGGTCAAGTGTGACTTTCGAAACTGTGTCAAGAGAAAAAAACTGAGGTGTCAAAGACTATGTGACACGAGGTGATAAGATTTAATGGCATCAAAGCAAAAGTGGTGTCATATGGGGAGTTAATCTTGGTTGGGAGATGATGATTGATGACATGGAGATCAATGATTTTTCCATACATTTGTGACTCAAATTTAGCTACCCTTAAGAATAAACATTTCCTTTCACAGCTAAAGTGCATACTGCATGATCATACATACCTACACGGAAACATACACCTAAACATTGCTGGATTGGTAGCTTAATTGGTAGAGCACCAGGCATATTTCCTGAGGTTCTGGGTCCAATTATAGTCTCGTACTTCCAAGTTTTCTCTTTAATCAGTTCGTCTAGATCATGATATCATTAAATCGAAATTTCATAATTGCCCCATTAATCTGACTTTCTCAAAGAACATGAAACCTGAACCATACTCATTGTACAATCGGTAATCCAACCCATTTGTTACGAAACCATATTGTATTTAAACTTGGGAAAAAGAAGGAGAAATATTCTCAAAGATAAACAGAGGACTTATCGCAACGAGTCCTGCCTTTTTATCAAGAGTACCTTTTGTAAAGTCACCTGACCATTGCTCTACTTTGCCTTTGCAAACTTGATCAGAAGTTAAGTACAAAACCGACTTTCTACGCGCCTGCCAACACCGGCTTTTTTTCGATTGAGCAGACTCCTCAGAACACACGGAAAATGCTCCTACACCCCCTCTTTCTCCTCTTCTTACCATCCATCGTTTCCTCCCTGTACAACATGGCAAACCTGGTATCAGCACTGAAACATCATGGTAACCAGGTACCAGACACTGAACATCATGGTAACCAGGTACCAGACACTGAACACCATAGTAACCAGGTACCAGACACTGAACATCATGGTAACCAGGTACCAGACACTGAACATCATGGTAACCAGGTACCAGACACTGAAGTGCACGTTGATCCGGAGTGTTTCATGAACACGACTCAGCTGATAGCGGACAATGGATACCAGTCAGAAACCCACCTAGTGGTCACACCCGATGGATACATCCTACAAATCTTCCGGATTACTCCACAGAAAGGTACCTACCGCTTGTTAGAATTTTGTTCGTTAGATACCAATCTTTCTGTGTTTGGTTTTAACTTGACCGGCGAGAATTGTGATTCTTTGTTTCGAAAGATCAAGGTAAACTTTTGCAGCAAAGCAAGATTTATACATCATCGGTCAATAATACTATGAAAGCTAGTGCCATCAGCATTTTTTCCTACTCAAACAGCAGTTTAGCCGTGTTCTCGAAGTAATATTTCGATACGCTAATATGTGATCTGATCTCCCTTCTAGTCGGGAGTCCTGTGGTTTTCTTCCAGCATGGACTCAGTTCGAGCAGTGACTTCTTCCTACTCAACAGGAATTGGAGTTTGCCCTTCATACTCACTGAGAAGGTTCGAGAACAACAGCAAAACCGGAATATTCAAGAATATGAGATCCCGTGTGAATTTAACATAATATTTGATCTTTAATACATAACAAGCTCTGCATAATTTCTGAAGGTCCCCCTATATCCACCCCTGCGATCAAGCATGTATAAACACAAACAACCACAAACAACCACGAAACGACCACAAAATTCCCACACAAACAACCACAGTCATGCAACCACATACAACCATATCTCTCCTCCTCCTCCAGGGATACGATGTCTGGTTGGGGAATGTCCGTGGCAACATATACTCCCTAAATCACACGACCCTCGACCCGGACTCTCACGAATTCTGGGATTTCTCATTCCAGGAGATGGCTGAGATAGATCTACCGGCTATGGTGGATACAGTGCTGCAGGTGTGTGCCAGGGTGGGAATGTGCGTCCTAAGGGCTGGGAATTCGGGAATATTTCGCGTGAGGTGGAAATTTGTTTGGGGGGGCTGAAGGTGGTTCAGTGAAATCGGTGGCTAGTTTTAGGTCTTCTGATAGATTTAACGGTTTGATACTGTTATTATCATCAGTATTATTATTAATATTTTTCATAACTCATGTTCAATTGAATTGCTGACTTTGAGTAACGCTCCGTTATCAGTTAACGGGGAAGAAGAAGCTACTCTATCTGGGACACTCTCAGGGCACCCAGATGGCGTTCATAGGATTCTCTACCAATCCACAGCTTGCAGAGAAGATAAATCTGTCAATGGCTCTGGTAACTTACATTCCTATCATTGAACTCTTCACTCGGCAAGGGTGAAAATCCAACTCTTATTACCGATTATAATCGATAAAATGTCCATCAAACATCGATTTTTTTCAAAAATACCGATTCCAACGTGTTCATGTTCATGTTCAATGAACTCATCACACATCCCGATATTATCACACGCTATCTATACCCAACACCTAATCTTGACACTTGACAGCCCCCAACCCCCATCTTGACAGGCCCCCATCGCACGACTGACATACGGTCGAGGACTTCTCGCTCTAATCAAGCGGTTTGTGGGGGCTAACTGGCTACTCTACTGGGTGTTGGGTAACAGCCAGTTTAACCCTCCCTCTGCTCTACACAACTTCATAGCAACACACTTGTGCCCGGAGGACGCGTTGCTACTCCAGCTGTGCGAATCTTGGGATTCTGTCACCAAGGGATTTGACATATCTAACATTGATAAAACAAGGTAAGGTCACGCAGCTTGACGTGGAATTGCCAGAGAGAGCATCAATTTTTAGAGTGAGTCGACTGTCACCATGACAGCAAGTTAACTGTCACCATGACAACAAGACGTGTGACTGTCATCATGCATGACGGCAAGTTCGACTGCCAATTCTCATGACAGCAACAACCTGTCACACCTCTCCCTGTCCCCTCCCAGGTTCCCGGTGTACTATTCTCACAGCGACGAGTCTACCTCATCCAAGGACATCATCCACTGGGCTCAGATCATCCAGTATCAGCAGATACAGAAGTTTGACTACGGTAAAACCGGGAATATGGATAAATATAACTCGACCACGCCCCCCATTTATGATATTTCCAAACTGTCGGTTCCAACTGTTTTGGTAAGTCTCATTACCGCTGATATACATTTACTTTTTCCTCCTTGAAAAATAACTTATTACTTAATGGATGTGGGTCTCTTACCATTCATTCCATACTATAGCCCCTCACCATTTTCATGCAATGAATAGGCATGGTCATTGAGAAGGGTCGAATTTAAATGAGTTTTCTATTGATCCGTTGAATACTCATGGGCGGAAATGGCTATACCCAATTTCAATAATATCAATTCACCCTTATTGCATATCACTAACACCCCTCCTTTCTCGGAATTGAGAGGCATAAACCAGAAAACAGACAGGATAATATATTGATTTTAAGACAGATTGACTGCAGGGCAAGGGAATATCTTGCTTCATGATCAATGCCCTTATGTGAGGGTTCCTTCAAGTTCATAAAAATACCACGCTAGTTCTCCTTCAAACAAGAATTACGCCCGTTATTCCCGACAGGCGGGCGTTATATTTCCACCCAGCCTTTAAAAGCAATCAGGTTAAAATCTAAATTCTAAGGTCTAAATTGTAATTGGGCCGCATTGTCAATTGCGCGATCTTATTGCCTTATTTCATAACGGCCAATCTACGACGCCGCGCATTTCATAAAATTGGTCATTTTTAGCTAAAAATTCTACGTTGCGATTGCGCGCATGTAATTGCAATTGCGTGCGGAGTGGTTTCTATCACAACACTTTGAAATGGTCGCGCGCACAATACCATTTATAATTAACTGGTAAATAGCTCCGGCCCACAATCCACATGTTTTATGAAGGAGGGACCACCGCATACGACCATCCTACCAACCCCACTATCTTGATCTTCACCAAAATCTCCAAATTCCTAACCACCTTATGCCTTTTTAGGCCGCTTCGCGGCCAGGCTGGGTGGAAAAAATAAGGCTCACTACAAATCATCACTGCTCCTCTATTTCAACACATCAAATATTTTCTCACCACTATTCTGCACTTCTCTTGTTAAACACACATTTCGTGACCACTGCTCCTTCATAAACACGCACAATATGACCTAATGACGTCGCTATACTCTCCATGACGTCAGGTGTCATGACGTCACGGATATTCTCCAGGTGGCAGGAGGGAATGACTGGCTAGGAGATCCACGTGACGTGATGTGGCTCGTGAACACGATACATGACGTGATCATTGACGTGATTTTCATCGACAAGTACAACCACGATGACTACATCCAGGGCATGGATGCACCAGAGTTGGTGTTCGAGCCCCTCATGAGGATCATGGAGCAGTATGCTGATTGGGGTGAGGAAGTCGAGGGTGAGGAAGAGGAAACTAGTGAGGAGGAGAAAAATAAGTTTGTAGGAGGTGAGGGGGTGAGAGGTGAGGGGAAAAAAGGTGAAATAGAGTGGGGTGAGGGAGTGAGAGGTGAGGGGAAAAAAGGTGAAAAAATGTGGGGTGAGGGACTGAGTGGTGAGGAGGTGAGTGGTGAGGAGATGAGTGGTGAGGAAGAGTTAGCCATGGTGAATGAGGAAGTGAGGGAGAATGGTGAGCTGGAGAGGAAATATAAAATTCTGGGTGAAGATGAAGAAAGTGTGGAAAATCGTCCGTTGATTGATGGTCTGGTCAAAATTATGATGCAAATAACCCAGAACTATGATGAAGCTTGATGAGTTACTTAATTGATGAATCAATTAGCTGTTAATTCGATGAACAGAATGCGATTTGAATGTAAGATTTTAGAGCAGAACTATCTGACTCACCAAGAATTTGCTTTTTCAGATGATGAGTTGATTTTCCCCTGAGACAATAATTTTTAAGTTATTGACACCATCATTAAATTGGTTAAATCGTTAAATCAATCGATTGGGGGACTCGAGTGTTCCTGAATCAAGTTAGAATATATTTCGATATCCGATGTCATTCCGATCACATCATGAAGTAGCTACAAAGAAACATGCGATATCGTGAAAAACGATATTTTATAGTTTTATGAGTTTTCATGACCCGATAGGAATCAACATTGAACATTCCAGTCGATAATTATGAATGTTTCATCTTATATGATTTGTTTTTGGGTCTAATTTTTCCCCATTCGTAGTCAAGAATCATGCACCAGCATACATGTATGGCATACCGTGGTTTTTTGATGTCTAACCTGTTGATTAAAAAGTTTAAAAACGCAAAAAGCAAACAAATATTGTTTCCATAATAAGACCTAAATACTTCTAAGAAAGCCACAAACTAGATTAAAACGTCACTAATGATTTAAGGCAGGAACTCTTTGCGTCGTGAAATTTCATGATTACAACACCCCGAATAAGCACGCACAATCTAAAGTCTAAAATAGGAAATAGGAATTATGTTTTAGCTTACTTTTCTTGTTTTTCGGACTCCAAGAATTCGTCCGTCTCCTCCCCAAGGTTTCCCATGAGCTTCTCTCCCTTCAAGTCACGGTTCATCTTCCTAACATTCTTTATCGACTGAAGAAAAGTTGGCTAAAGTAGGTTGTTTATCATGATGAACTCGAAGTTCGGAAAAAATTAAGCTACGAAGAACTAATTAAATTCAATCTAAATTCAATCTAAGAAGTTAAGTTATTAAATAATTGATTCTAGTGATCGAATTCTTGAGAAATTGCTGCAGAAATTCCTACCCACGGCCAAAAGTCACAGCAACTAGACGTAGTATGATCTTCATTCATGAGCTTGTCACATGATAACAGTTCATAACAACTCAATACAAATTCATTGTATAAACTAGCACAATATTCATTCTCATTCGGAATTGTTTTGTGTTCATATATGAAAATATGTGCGCTTCTTTTTGCAATCCACTCTCAATAAGGTCCCATACACACGCATAACATGTGTGTATGGAATTTGATTGTTGGGGGACAATAAGGAAATATTTGCCCGCGCCACATCTTTGTTATCAATACAGTGTTCACGTGACTAGGTCACGTGTTTTGTTACGGTTCACGTGAAACAATTCGTTATGAATTGATGAGGCATCATACAAAGCTCATATAATGTCCCAAAAGCTCGTAAATTCAAAATTACACAAGTAAGCGTGAAGCGTCCTATATCTTGACCAAGTCCTAAACTTGGCTCCATTCTCAACCTCATAGAGAATGGCATCTTGGGGAAGGGTCACAATCCAAAAGCACATATCTGGAAAAAGGGATCTGCCTTGGCCAATATTCTTCACTGATAGTGTTTGACCACCGAAAACTTTGACAAAATCAATGAGCATAACAGTGAGATACGATGCTGAAAGGACTGAAAATTTGGGACCCTTACCCAAAAATACCATTCTATATTATGTGGTCAGTTAATATTTATTAACCTTGACCACCTTGACCACCTTTTTGCTACCATACCTGGAAGACGTGGAAGTGTTGGACGAGTTGCCATAGGAACCCGAGTATGAGTTTGGTGTTCTTGGTCATGATATCGGACGCTCCGATATTTACTAGCTTACAACCCGACTGCTCCAGCAGATTCAGTGATTTCTGGATGTTGTCTTGCCTCTGGAAATAAAACATGTGAGCTGATCTTCAGGAAAAATGGAGTCGAAAAGTGGTCAGAAGGTGTTGCGCTGGGAATCATGAGGGGATCAATAGCAAAGGATCAGCGAGGCTGGCCGGTCAGCAGGGGGTCAGTAGGAATCAGTGGGGAATCATTAAATTGAAATGCAACCAAATATCGATCCCAGTTCATCTGTAAATTGGCGCAGATGAGACGGCAGTTTTTGATTCCGCACAACACTTACTTGGAAAAGTAATTTGGGATTCTTCTGGTACCGCAGTCGTTTCATGGTCAGTAGCATGGTCAGTTTACAGAGAAGTACACCATTACCTATATCGTCAACTATGTCGTTAACTAC
>CAMPET010000011.1:24811-36735 GCA_946803715.1 Beroe ovata | reverse complement strand
GGTGTCAGTACAAGTCAGTGCAGTGAGAGTGGTGTCAGTACAAGTCAGTGCATTGAGAGTGGTGTCAGTACAAGTCAGTGCAGTGAGAGTGTATGTCAGTAAAATTGTATTATTACATGAGTAATTGAGTAAACATATCATTATTCCACTTACCAAGAATTTTGACTTGTTTGATTTCTCCTCTCTTGGCTACACCTGCTCCGATCTGGAAAACAAATGTGACGAAAAACCTGTGTCTCATGTCTCTAGGACACACACACGTGTCCAATGTATCATGGATATACGTCACGTGTACACTACTACTAAAGCTAAACTATAGAGGCTAAACTATATACAGTATACAATATCGTTCTTTGAGGTAGGCAATTATGCGGTATTGACTATTGTGCAGTGTGCAGTTCCAGTAAGGGTTAGGTAATTGTCCATTTTCATGGCAATAAAATATAAGAACATCAATAAATGGAACACTTGTAAGGTCCAGGGATCTCACAGAGAATTGGTGCCATATTGTCAGCCCTCCCAAGTCCACAGTCTTACCTCTACGACATCAAGAGGATCGTCATCTCCCTTACACTTGGTATTACTGTCAATGTGACTCGGGTCCTCCCACGTTTGGGGCAGAGCACCGTAGTTCCAGATGTAGCCATGGTAAGGGAAGACATTGTTCACAAATCGGAGTTTACCTGGGGATCATATCATCAAACCTGATTTAATGGTTGCTCAATGCTCGTTGAGCTTTAACAGTGCGAACTTCGATCAAATATTCAAGTTATGGCATGTCAAGAAATCAAACATTCGAAATAGAACTTTTAATTGTCAATTCAGGAGTTCCTATTTTTGATACAATAGTTTGAAAAACACCTTTCTTGACATCCTGCTTGATAGGGTTGAGACTCTCCTCCTTGCAAATCTCCATCTTAGCATTTGTCCAGCGAGGAATTTCTACAACCATGTTACAATCTGGAATATTGAGATAAATCACCTCCAGTACAATATAGGTGATTTGATTAACTGCTAGTTGGATAGGGAAAACTCGAATCGGTAAGGATAAGGAACTCACATTTCTTCTCACTGTCAGCGTACAGTGGAATATCGTGAAATGGTGAGATGGGTGTTCCATCCTTGGTAGTGTAGAAGACACGATAGTCAAGAGTGTTGGGGGTTCCCCTCTCTACAGCAGTGTACATCCTCACTGACTATGGAAAATACATCAGGTGAAATTCGCTGTGTCTGAATGGATTTGAATTAACATCATGCATTGCATACACACAACATATGTAAGCATTGCATAAGGCACCAGTTCTCAAATCAATAAATATCCTTTGTGACCTAACATGCCAAATTTACATGACCTATTAAACAGTAGATAGGAATAATGTTTTGATTGTGGATAAGGGGAAAACACTTATATTAGGCGTCAATAAAATTGGGAGAAAACTGCATAATACATAGCATAGAGTAAGGATAGTGAACATATAACCTCATTACACACACAATTGATAAATGATGGCAAATCAGACAATTGTTAGATCTTGCAATTGATAGATAAAAGATTTTTTCAATGTCCAGGACTATGAGCAACAAGATACATCAAAACAAGTGTGTTTACCTCTATTATTATTACCTTTAAAACAGCTTCAGATGATATCTTCAACAGCTTACTGCCACATCTTATCATTTCCTTAATTTATAGCACAATTATAACTGGAATTTTAGTATCAAATTTTATTCCAGCAATCCTCAGTGAAAACAGTCATGAAACACTTTCAGCTATTGAGATCAGCTGAACATTGACCATCTTTATATCAATATATCCACCATCAACACCATTTCCACATATATTTTCCATGTTAGGTTCCCATGTCATTTACAAACAATGACAAACAAACTTCAGATGGTGATGGATTGTAATAAGCAATAAGACTAAAATTTGCCATATATTGAGAATTGCAACAGCACTGATCATCTAAGTTGATATAGGTGGCACTCCAAAAATTGACTATTATTTGTCTGGCGAGGGAATAAGTTGCGAATAAGCAAGAGAAAAAGTCTGAGAATAAGTTTGCACCGCATGTGCTCAAAACGAAATTCTCGACACGGGTCTATCTTTGATCGACAAACTATTATTTGAATTACATTCAAAATAAAATATATTACATAGCCACTTTTACATGAATATTCGAACACTGGGGCAGTACTGCAGTATCACCAATGTGCACAACTTGCGCGCTCCCTATTTACTCGATGATCTGAAAAGTCGTAAAGACGCGACGCGCAGCGCACAGAGATTTTGTGTGCACACGTTGCACGCTTTTGTTTTACTCAGTGAACTGAATTAAGTCGTAGAAAGGAGACGCGCAGCGCGCGCGGAGTGCCGGCTAGTATTTGTGATTTGGGTCACGCAGCACATATCTGCACGCGGGAACATATCTGCAGCTCTATAACACCAGCGCGTGGCCGTGGGTTATACGACTTTTCAGATTTAATGGTAAAATAAATTGAATAAGGGGCTTGCAATGCAATGTGTGCGCACTGCACACACTAAACAGTAAACAGTGTTTAGTGAATCAGTGTTAAGTGAATCACCGACATTGTTCTTTGATAAAGAGTGTTGATGTTATGTCAAAATCTTTTTGTAGGATTTCACCCTACCCTCGGGGCGGATTGAAAATCGCGCGCACCGACGGTAGGGTAAAATCCTACAAAAAATCTTTATTTTATTTATTTTATTTTATTTTAAACACGGGTCCATAATCAAAAAATAAACAAAACTATTGAACTCAAAATGAAAATTTTATGTGCACACGTTGAGCACCCAAATTTCTAAATTCTACCCTTCGAAAATTTGAATCACGCAACATTGGAACATGAACGTGAATAGAATTGTCAATTCTGAGACTTGAGCATATATGACTCAAGTTAAGGAGAAGTAGACGTAATTTGCTCACTTACAGGATAATATGTTAATTCATTCAATAGTCGTTTTGACTAAAGCTTATTTTCTCACGCATTGCATGTGTTTTAAGTTTTATCTTATCAAATTATTTATTTTTATCTGTATATAGGTTTTGTTATGTTAATCAACTGTTGATGATAATTTTTTACTTTTGCATGTAAGTTTGACGCAATAAGTTGTTTTATAAATGTTTTATTCTGGGTGCCCAGACTGGGGTACTTACTAGTGAAGTCTTGTAGGGATCAGTCTTAAGTGAATATCAGTGTTGATTCATGTCAAAATTATTCAATTCAATTCAATTCAATTCCTTTGTGAATTCTTGTAAAGAAGTTGAAAGGATGAATGTCAACTTCATTTCAGAAAGAGTAAAACCTTTTTGGAATAACTTGCCTTTATCTGTGCACAGTGTATCTGGTGTTGATATGTTTAAGAGTAGCTTGGAACAGTTTAAGAGAAATTCGACAATTTCGTGTCCTAGTAACTTTTGGTATGTTTCAATCTTGATATGGCAAAAAAGAAGGTCCTAGCTATTTACCCAGCAAAGCTAAATTTGTTGAATTATCTATATCCCAAAAAGAAGGGCATTAACATTTATTAGTCTGTCATGCTAATTTGTTCTTTCTTTTGTAATGCACAGATAGTTGTTAACTACCTGCTGCCTTTCTATATTGGACATCTATGTTAGGGTGGTGTTTTTCAATGGTAGTGAATGCCCAGTTTTTGATATATTGTGAATTGTGATGGTTAGATACCATAACTCGTATATTTATTTATTTATAGAAAAATCGGTACAAATAGAAATTTCAAATTTCTGTATAATCTTCTGTTCTATCTGGGTATTATTACACTGTGCCAACTGCCAAGACTTAGCTTCTTGTCGAAAGGACAACTAGAAACTAGATGAGAGTAAATTATATCAGAGCTTATGTTATTACTTCACAAAAAATCGATTTCAAAAAAGAAAAAATCTTAGTTCATGGATTGGACGATTGAATAAGAGTCGCATAAGTAACGATGAGAGAGAGTTAGTGAATTCTCTTNCACCCCGCTCTCTTCACAGACACGCAAATTACCATGTACTAACACCCAGCTCTCTTCACAGACACGCAAATTACCATGTACTGACACCCAGCTCTCTTCACAGACACGCAAATTACCATGTACTTACACTAGGGTGTGCATGGCGCCCGACCCTCTCAAATATTGATTACCTATTTTCTGGTGGTGACGTTTCTGCTCAAAAGCAGATTCCCAAAGTTTGAAGAGAATTGATCAATAATTAGGGGTCTCAGGATGCCACCAAAGTCTTGCGCAATGCCCGCTTTGGATTTTCGGGCTTATCTCGACTTCTGAACATGATACAGAGTCCAATAACCTCTCAAAAGAAGCGGAATGGGCAAGTTTATATAAGACTTGTCCACATACTATAGGCCTGGAACCTTCAGTTCAAGAGTTAAAGCTGGAAAACTCATTTTCTGACTACCCGCTGGGGTGTTTCATAGGACGCGATGCCATCTATGGGATTCATCACCCATGAGGCTTTATAAATGACTTGAGAGTGATCTCAGAAGCGTATTAGTTATTGTTTTATACTTGTTTCATACTTGCTCATCTGAATTTCCATTTTGATTTGCTAATTTTCAATATTGATTACAGACTCCAGCAATGTCTTCTTTGTGACCATGTCCCAGTCGAAAGACCCTTGCTATTTCCTGACTTCCTGCTGGGAACCATCCCTACTGACGACGATCAGGTGATAACAGGATCTATATTAGGTACAATATATCAGCAAGTGTTACTTTGCTTATTGCCCACCACTGGAAGGAAACAGTTGGTCTTACTTTATCACATCACAAGATGGCAAAAGAAGTTATTAAGAAGTTATAAGATGGTAGGATACTTTTGTGACACCTCTTCAGCGCATCATGATCCATAACATCACTTACATCCCCTTGATGATCAACATCCATGCCTTCACTCTCACTGAAGAAGGCGCTGAGAGCAGATTCTTGTGACTGTTTTCTCAGATTTTCTCTCTGCTTCTATTTGCTCTGTTCGTCCTCCTGCACTTTTTCTCTTTTGAGTGAAGCACCAAGTCTGCCTGACCCTTCATTGCTTTTCCGTTAGTCATCATCCATTGCACCCATTACAGGAATATCCTGTCCTTTTCAATCATCATTTTCCATTCTTGTCAGGGCATTCCTTGGCCTAAGTTTTATTGTCTTTCCTACATACTATACCTAGATTTTCCTTGAAATCTTTGAACCTTTGCATGTTCTTCTCAGCTTTATGGCTGGCATGGTCGACTTTCATCAAAGGCCATGGTGTGATGTGATTAAGCAATAACCCTTCCTCTTTCATGGAATCAAAGGACTGTCTTGACTATGATATTTGCAGCTTCTTGTCTTTTAACAATGTGAGACCAACTGTTTAGTGTTTCCTTCCAGTGGTGGGCAAGAAAGCAAAGTAACACTGGCCGATATATTGTACCTTATCTGGATCCTGTTATCACCTGATCGTCGTCAGTNTTAATACATAATTTAATGTTCAGATTCCAGCCTAGTTCTTCACTCATCATTAAACCTAGGTCCTTCTCCATTTCAGAAAGTAAAAACCTTTTTGTAAAGTAAAAACCTTTTTGGAATAATTTGCCTTTATCTGTGTGCAGTGTATCTAGTGTTGATATGTTTAAGAGTAGCTTGGAACAGTTTAAGAGAAATTCGACTGTTTCGTGTCCTAGGAACTTTTGGTATGTTTCAATCTTGGTATAGCAAAAAAGAAGGTCCTAGCTATTTACCCAACAAAGCTAAATTTGTTGACTATCTTATAGTTATAGAAGTGTGAAGTATGAAGTTATAGAAGTATATTATAGTAATAGAAGTAATCCCTATATTGCCAAAAAGAAGGGCATTAACATTTATTAGTCTGTCATGCTAATTTGTTCTTTCTTTTGTAATGCACAGATAGTTGTTAACTACCTGCTACCTTTCTATATTGGACACCTATGTTAGGGTGGCGTTTTTTCAATGGTAGTGAATGCCCAGTTTTTAATATATTGGGAATTGTGATGGTTGGATACCATAACTCTTATATTTATTCATTTATACAAAAATCAGTATAAATAGAAATTTCAAATTTCTGTATAATCTTATGTTCTATCTAGGTATTATTGCACTGCCAAGACTTAGCTTCTTGTGGAAAGGACAACTAGAAACTAGATAAGAGTAAATTATATCAGAGTTTATGTTATTACTTCACAAAAAATAGATTTCAAAAGAGAAACAATCTTATAAGACATCCATCTGCTGATGTAATTCTTGTCAAAATAGTGCATCTCAACTAAATCCATGAGATGATTATTTTCTCTTGTTATTCGAATCTGTACTTTCACTGTTCTCCAACAACAAGGTATTTCAAACATACAAAAATGAGATGATTCTTAGATGTAATGATGAATACAAGTGGTTGTAATTTATTCCACAATTCAAATGAAATCATCTTTTTTAAGAAAACAAGGCATGGCTCAATAACCTTGATTGCAGCCAGTGTTTATTGACATGGGTGATGAATGTTTTGCAATCCCTCAATCCCTTCATACCAAGAGCTCAGTGAAAAGCACAAATAAAGAGAATGAGCAGACAGAAGAAGAAAGTAAGACAGAAAATACATACCAGAAAATACTTAACCCAGAATTGCAATATAAAGAACCTGAGTGGAGTGGATCCCCTGCTTTTCCTTACACATTGGAGGTGCTAAAGAGTGGCCAGATATTAGAAGAACTGGATGTGAGTTCAGCATGTTTTGTCACAATAGGACGTTTACCTAGTTGTGATGTTACTTGTGCGCACCCTTCTATTTCACGATATCATGCAGTGTTGCAACATCGTCCTCCAAAGGGAGAGGAAAAAGGATGCATGTTTCTATTTGATCTTGGAGGGAGCTATGGAACTACAGTTAATAAGGTTAAGATTAAACCCAAGACTTATTATATGCTGAAAACTGGGTATGTCATCAAATTTGGGGCTAGCACACGTTTATATATAGTGAAGGGTCCACCTGAAGAAGCTTTTGAAGATGAAGAAGAAATGACAGTTCAGGATAACTCAGTGGCAGCAAAGTTGGGAATAGTTGCATCAGAGGAAGCAGAGATAATGGAAGAGATGCTCAGAACACGTAATCAGGAGGTTGCTCCTAAAACTGAGAGCAGTGGTATTAATTGGGGGTTTAAGGAAGATGCTTCAGAAGAGCTCAATGGTGAGCTCCAAATAGATTTAAACAAAATGAATAACCCTGCTGAATTCAAAGACCCTAAAAAGACAATGCGAGGTTTTTTCGAAAGGGAGGGTGTTGAGTTGGAGTTTGATGTGACAGAAAGGAGATCAGGTCGGTCCCATGAATATGTATGTAAGGTTGAACTTCCTATAGATACACCATCACCAGTATTTGCAGAGGGCGTCAGTTCAGGCAAGAAAAGAGATGCCATTCTTGCATGCTGCCTACATGGGTGCAAACTTCTTGATGCATATGGTGTACTCAGATCAGTGAACAGGCTTGAACCTAGCGAAACCAAGGCAATGAAACTTGCTGAAAATGATTACTACAGCAGTGATGAAGATTCTTTCTTCGATAGGACTGGCGATTTAGATAAGAAGAGAAGAAAGAGGATGAAAAGGGCAGGTGTTAAAGATTCAACTTGAATAGATTCAACTTGCTGTCAAAAATTGGCCTTTATTAACTTCATGAGTTTCATGCGTGATAAGATTGTGGTACCTATTTGTCAGGTTTCTCCTGCTATTAATTTTTATGTATACCGCAACCAACATTCAGATATAACCATCTAGATTCTATATTCATAATATTTCAATTTCAACCATTGGAACATAATCATTTTGCTTTATTAAACAGTTACAAGTTCAAATGTATAACTTCCCATTCTACTGATTTCTCTTCTTAGTTCTTGCATCACCATCTGCTTCAGGTGCTTAGAATGGAACATTCCTATTGGAATAAGGATTCCATTTGCCTCAATTTGATCATCATAGAGCCCGATCTATAAACTTCCTGATATGTCAGGAATATTGAAGAACCAGCTCGTGAAAAGGCTTGCTTGGTAAAAGAAATGCAAAAAAGTTCTCTGCACTTAACAGAATTTCATTCCTCAAATTTCATCAGTTCAACATAACTTGATTTTCAGTTTCACAAAAGGGCTCTCAGGAGACAAAATAGACATCAACTTCTTGACTGGCCGCGGTTACCTTGATAACATTGAGCTGGATGAGCAATTCATGTCTTCTGTTTTGGAACTCCCTCAATGGATTTGTTTTACTAAAATTCTCTGTAGCAAAATCAGTCTTAAGGTACCTATCAACAAATTTGTGTAGTTCAAATTTCAGCCAGAATTAAGCTAATCAATTAGGTTTTCAATGGGAAAATTAATGAATATTATTTCACTATTTCAGGTGTCATTCACAAAACTGAGCAGTGAGCCAATCAGAATTGTAAGTATCCTCTTGGTACTTTATCCTCGCTTTAATAAAGCCTTACGTAATCATGACTCCGAGGGAAATGCAAGCTTTACACTTTGACGAATGATCTGACAGGTAATTGATACAGTCTATGTGGAAGCAGAGATCAGTAAAGCTTGTAACAGATCTGATGTCAATGTGCAGAAAAAACTGGCGTGAGTCGAACAAGAATTGCTTTGGCTGATGAATGTTACCATAAAAAATTCTTTGCTGATTGAATCGCGATTCCTTTCACCACTCAACTGCTGAGAGTATGACTTTTCAAATTGTACCGTAAAATTACACCGCCATTGTTTTGAAGACAGATCCCCCAATTCTGCAATCATTGCAGGGAAGCTGGTTTAGCAGGAAGTGGGTCAACCTCATACGGTTATGTGGAGCAGGTACCCAGCACATTCATAAAAAGTTCTTCATAAAAAATTCACTACCTAGACATTCCAGTGTCAAAATTCCATCATTATGAACACTCTGAGACCAATGCCAGTTCGCGTGAAGTGAATGAAATAGCAACCCCAGTAAAGGTTGCTAACGACAATAAAGAGGTAGGTAAATCCTGTTTGTTGTTAGGTGATCGACGGAATGCACGTGACAGTTTCAACAATCAGACTTACATTGTCTCTGCATCACCAGTACCTGTCATTGGAGCTGAACGGAGTTGAACTCGTCAGTGCTAACAGGTAATTAGTGACAACTTGTGACACATTCACAATATTTGCTATTCAGTATCCATTCTAATCAAGGATGGTTCCTTTTTAACCAGCTTCGACTCTGATATCGTATAGGATTAACCATCTGATTAACCATCTAATTAACCAGATTTACCCGCTTCGTTTGCTGCTTCCTCTCCGTAAAACGTGAAGTTGTTTTCCTCGGCGACTATCCGCTGAGCTGCCTCGATCTGTTGTCTCATGTTTACTCGAAAATAAGATCAACTTGGTCTTTAGGGGCATTGAATCCCTTTCTTGCTTTGTCAAATCCTGCTCTTAAAAATTCTTAAATCTTAAATTCCTCAACCTCACAATTTGTACTTCTCAGTATTTTCAGTCGGTTGCCGTTTATCTTCAACACCTTCAGAAAGTTCTCTTCGTTTATTGTTATACGGACACTTTTCTCACAAAGTTCTTTCAAATCCGCCAGAAGCTCCTCCCTGAGGTTTCCGATCCCGGAAAACACAACCCTTTCAATGCACAGTTCATTATTTAGCAACCCTTCAAACCTCTCCTCTGACCTGGTCACCGTGTCCATATGAGTAACTAGAGCTCCCATCAACTCCACTGGAAGCTCCAGCAATTGCTCCGTATACTTCCTGACTCCCGCTACGACATTGTCCATCCTTGTTTCAGCTTTGACAATGACCATGATCCTCCACACGGGACTGTAGTTCAGACTGTAGTTCAGACTGTAGTTCACAGCGTAACGGACATGTTGTGACCCATTTCGTTCTCCACCGCGTTGCACCCTGGTGTGTCGCTTATGATCATAGTTTTGTCATATGTCCAGATGTTCGGGTGAAGCTGATGTCACTGTCTGAGCTCCTTCCTTCGTTTGTAAGTTTCTCCACGACTTGCCGGTCCCCATATCACTGATGAGAATAATGTACGGGACATCCAATAACTTTAATTTTTCACTTTTTCGGATAGATGTGGGTGCTACGAGTGAATTGTTGCGTTATTGTTGTCTTATTGCTGCGTTATTGTTGCCTTATAATTGCTACCACAGCTCAAGGATCATTAGAGCAATAATTCATCTCGACCTCATAAAGCTTTGCCTCTTCGAATTGACACTCATCCAATCAGTCCCAGTGAGGAAAAAATTGTACAATTATTTCCAGCTGTCAACTCATAAATGATGCGAATAGGTAATTATTCAGCTCTACCACCATAATTGTTCATTTCATCTTGTTATACTGTTATGAATTGAGTACATGAAATTCAGTTATTAATGCATGACACTCACGCATGATTTGCTAAATAGTTAGTTACTCACATCATTTCATATAGGTACATACCTACACTCTGCCTAAAAGCATCTGTCATCTCTCATTACGCTCTTCTTGTCTTGAAAAGACAAACTTCCCTTGCTACAGCTTATAGCTCACAGAAATGAAAACTCCAGAACAAATTCTTTTATTGAAAAGTGTCCTTGAGGACCAATTAATCGGAAATCTAAAGTCTCATCTATAGAAGTGTATGGGTATTATCACTGCAAACATTGCGAAATAATGGATATACTGCAAACATAACAGAGTACTGGACATCGATTTTCTAATCCAAGGACTGACGCCAGTGATGGGGGTGTCTAAACTGTGAATCATCAGCGGCTACCCCACAGGTGTAAGGCCCTCTCTTGAGAACTGTGTTATTCCTACTCTTTCCACAGGAAGTGGAAACCCGACGATTTACGGAAGACGCGCGCATACGTTATGCCGGGCAAAGAGGAAGTCCTTGTGTACAAGATGCTAACTATACAGCGGGTAGGTGATATTTCCTTGTGTTTGGGTTTAATTATAGGAATGTATAATGCTTTATGGGGCTAAAAACGGGGGACTCAGACTTTTGAGAATCTCCAGTTCTATGAAATAATATCACGCACTTTGGTCTTAGGACCCAAGTTTCACCATATTTAGGACCCCATTTCAGTTCATTGATGATCCCAGTTCTGTTATAGACGTCACGTCACATAAGATTGAATTCAATAACTATATAACCCCAGGCAAAGTTTGAGTTTTTCGACAAAGCAGCAGAGAATGACGGATCCTCGGCTCCAGCTCTCAGATTAAACTTTAACATGATTGAGCTGTTGATTACAATGAAGAAGTTAGTTGCCACCAACGAGGTAACTCAAATTCTTGAGAATTTTTCTTCGAGATGATTAATTGATGAACCGAGTACAAGTTTGAAATATTTAGACCTCCTGTCTTTAGATGTCAGATCATATTTCATTGAGAATCACTTACGAGTTGCAAGGGAAAACATGAATACTAATTAATACATAATACCGTCATAATATGTGTGATAATGGTCCGGCAAACAATACTGGTCAAACTGCATTCATACCAGCATGATAATGGATAATCTATAATCATGTTCCAATAACAAAGATAAGTTCGGCGCAGATGTTTTTTCATCTAAATTTGGGCAATTTCAAACCTTTTTCCACCACGATATTATGTTTTGAGTGTAGGTAAGTGTGTTTCTTACAACGTCACGGTACTTAGTCATTCTGTAAACATTCTGGCTATATAATGTGAACCGGGTTTTGCATGTTTGTTATAGACGGGTGAACGATGTATCCTGTATAACGATCGATGTGGTGTATGATAGTATGATGAGTGTTTATACTATTTAAACAGTGTGAGGGTGTGTGTGTGTGTGTGTGTGTGTGTGTGTGTCTGTGTGGGTCTGGCGGGAGGGATGTAGGTCTGTTTGGGTGTGGGTCTGTTT
>CAMPET010000011.1:11754-24577 GCA_946803715.1 Beroe ovata | reverse complement strand
TGTGTGTGTGTGACGTAAGCAGTTGCGTGAAAACTAACCATGAAAAGTGAGTAGTCACTAGTCATCATACCATGTTCAAAGTGGCGTACGCTGTACTGTAATGTTGAGTTATGTATAGTGATGTATACTGTATAGTGATGACGATTGATGTTAGTTTGATGACTAAGTACGAACATCATTACAGTATACAGAGTACAGTATACACTGTAAACCAATGTTTATTGTATATAGTGTACAGTGACAGATTGACAGTGCCCTCTGCCTCAACTTACCTTAATTATATTGCTATTCAAAACTTAAAAAAATATCATTTCGGCATGATTCAATTGATGTTCTTATCAAATATCAATTATCAATTACCCTGTTTCACAGTCATCACACATGAGTGTTTGCCTCATGAAATGTCATTGGAAAAATGTGTACTTCCATCGAAAAACAGCTCTTCATTAGCCTACTCGACTCAAATATCCATTGTACATACGAGTCATGTATCCTTACTAATTAAAATTGTAAGAATTACTTATCAGATTTTGAAGTAAGTTTAATTAGATGATCAATTACCATCTCTAATCATTGCGACTCGGCTACAAAACCGACATGACATATTGGATCAAGTTGAAATAGCTAAAACTGAAAATAAATAGCTATTCTGGTGTAATTTTGACTATAATTACTGAAGGAAGCAAAAGTAGATTTAAAAGCCGCAAAATGAACGCTAGCATGCATAGTACGAATCTATAGGCTTTGTATTCTGTACCTACTGCCGAATACTAAGGTTTCATATGGCTGATCTTGTTTCCGTAGAAAATGGGAAAAATTTCCCGATTGCGTCAGACCTAACAGAGTAATGTACTTTCACAATGTTCTTTCTAAGTCGGTAAAAGTATTTTTGGTATAATGATTCAATATATATATGCATTAAGTCGATGGACTAATATATGTAACGTATAAGTAAAAGTCGAACCTTTACACCTATCATATTTCAGTCTTCGATTTCACGTTCAAAATTAGGTATTCATTGGACACTTCTGATGTGGAGATTTTGAGAACTTAACTTTAAATGTCATGCAACTTATTGGGTTTCTGTATTTCAGGTAGTTTCTGCCTGTCTAAGGTTGATATTCGATGACTTGTTGCTAGTCTTCACCCCTACACAACTTCAAGTGCTCCTTACATTCGCTAAAGAACTCTCTGAGGTAAGCTGTAGGTTGAGTGTACGAAATTTGCGGCACCAGCGAATAAATGACTTTAGATTTTAAATTGTCATAGAAAAGCTTTTACAAAAATTGCCATTTCACATTTCTCAGAAAATCGTCCACCTTAGCAGTAGCGCGCTGTGTATTCGTTATGATAGCACGCGCGCTAGTCAAGAATAAGAGCGCGCGCGCGGCGCAGCGCTTGCTACAAATTACAATTTTGAAATTTCATCCAAATTTCCATCACAATCTCAAATCTGATCGGCAGAATGACCACAATTATGATGATTTCCATGCACCACGTGTTTATATAATCACACACCCCCATTTTGAATAACAATCATCCCCCTTGGCTCTTGAATATGAATGATCCGTTATGGTACTGAATGAACTATACCTATATCACTTAATTATTCAGGTCATTGAGTTATCGGTGCCAATACAACCTACCAAGACATCACTGACGCTGCCTAGGGCACAAGCTGCAGCGAAATCCTTCATACAACGGTAATTTTATGGATTATGTTCCCAGGGGGATCTGACGATATTCTGGCAAGTACCTAATGATGGCTCCAGTTTGTACATGTTTCTATCATATCCCTCCTCAGCAAACCCTTAACTCAAATTTGATTGAAGAAGACGTACCTATAAAAAATCTGTTTTAATTTTAGGACAGATAAATCTTCAAACTTCTGAATAGATGGCGAAAATGGGGTCTTAACGTTGTTACTCCAGATTTTCGAAGCAACAAGAAGAAGATGAATACGACGACAATGAATTTGAGGTTGTCAATGATAACGTACTCGAGACTTCCTATCACTTAAAGACAGGATCTATCGATATTCTGCTGTGTGATGATGAAGGAGGGACGAATGGTACGTTCACGTCATGACACGTGTTATGTTTACACGTGATTTGTCACGTGACATTGATGCACTGCTTTGCTGACTTCAATTGTTTCAACTGTATTTGACATATCTGTTTCAGAGGGGTCACTCCAGCTCAAATTGGAAGTTGTCCAAGCGGAACTATACCCTCATAGAACTGGTACCTAATATGTCATATTGCACTCTCATAATTTCATATTTATCGGTAATCCGCAATAATGGTGGCTATAGAATAGTCACCATTATTCAGAAACTATCTATATCAATCGTCACTTACTTATCGCATTTACCCTTACCATAACCCTCAATTGGCGAGAAATTTTCCATCAATCGTCGGTTACGGCGCTACTTCTCTCAGGTAACGCGACACGTCGGCACTGGACCCTACCTGCGCAGTACGTGAAGGAAGCTCAGATGTTTGCTGCCGATATGCTCTCTGATTACGCCCATAACACCGGTAATATGATAGTGACACCGGTAATATGACCGGTCATGACAGTGGCATCGGTCATATACGTCATCACAGTGACACACTGACACCGATATCACAATGATACTTGCTCTCTGTGGAACACTTACAATAAGTCAAATTATAACCCGACAAGGGAAGGAAATCGTTGATTGTTCGTCGAAGGGATAGGCCACTGAGTGTCTGACTGAGTGTCTGACACTATTTGAATTAGTTACTTCTTAGCAACATTCTTCTTCACAGGTAATAGCCTGAGTAAACTATACGAGATGATCGTGGTGCTGCGATGCGAGCATTTCCAACTGTTACCCGTTGTCGGGGCAACAAAACGACCAACTCTCGGTAATAACTGCAGAAATATGCAAGTTTTTAGGGTATCGGTTTTTCTCTCATCGCGGATAAAGAGAACAACCGCAGCTCCATTACAGCGCCACTATTAGAAGTGCTGTAATGGAGCTATAATGGAGCGGTGGTAGCGTTTCAGTGCAGTGGTGCCGTTTCAGTGGCGTTGCTGTTCTGAAGAATCTCCGTTTCTTCCATGTACCGTTCTTGTATGAACCAGTAACGAAACGTCTCAATACCAGGTCCGCTGATTGTTTCTGATAAAACGAAGTTCGGTCTAACTCAGTCAGAACCAGCTTTGGTGGTTACCATAGCAACGTACTTCGGGGATAAACCTGATTCACCAGGTAAGATGTTTCTGTCTTATTACTTATTTAATTTATTAGGCGCTGCATCTTCTTCCCAGGTATTATTCATAGTCAATCGTTAATATTTCTCTAAAGAAGTAGTTATTGACACCACTTCTCGTCGCACTGACACCATTACTTGAAGTTGACTCAAGTGCAGCTCCATTTCGACAAGTCAGCTTTCTTTACAACTTTTATACACTTTAACACAACTTCTTGACACCACTTTTTTTTGACACCACAATCTCTTTCAGTGGCACCACGAAACATTCACGTACATCTGAACCCCACTGAGGTGAATTTTGACAGCATCACTGTCTGGTGGTTGAGAGAATTTGCCGCTGCCACTCTAACTGAAGAATTCGGGATATTTGTGAGTGTTTTACCATTCTCTTTGTCACATACAATACCCATCGTACATTATGTGAACAGTGTACTATTCCTGATACAGTCATATGAATTTCTTTTTGTTTGCGGATGATCAACGAAGATTTAACTAATTAACGCTTCGCTTTATCGCTACAGTAAGGCATTCCTTACATCACTACTACACCACTATTAGATTCTTATCCAAAGAGGTGTACGGGTTTACTGCAAACATAACAAAATACTGGATGGCTATATTTCTCTCAGTTAACAGAGATGGGTAAAGAGGATTCAGCCTCCGATTTCCGCTTCAGAGCAATCGTTGTCCTTCCCCACATAACCGTTCCCCTGTCCCTCCCCCACGATCCTGCCAAATTCGGTGGTATCCAGGGGATTCAGTTGTGGTTCTCCAAGTTGATCATATCTAATCTCAACAACGCGTAAGATGGATTCCACGTGGTTAATTTTTCTGATGAATCAATAATCAATATAGCGTGTGCGGGAAGTCCCATCGCTAATAAGTCCCTAATTGTTATTCGATATCCGGATTTCTCACTGCTTATTTTCTGATTATGTCTCCAAATTAATTAATCAGTTTAAACTACTCATTTCTCATTCAGTCTGTACCTACCCCTTCTGTCGCTGCTCCACGAATGTCTGACCACGCCCCTCGTCTCGGATTCGCAGAGCGACTTCCCGCACAACACTGCCGACAGAGAGGTGTTTGAGAATCTCGAGAATCGGGACTCACTTCCGGAAATCATTGCGGAACTAGGACGAATTGAGCGGGTGAGTCTCTATACACGAGTACATGCAAGTAAGTCCTGGTACATACAAGTTAGTCTCTCCTGGTTAGTGTGTGCTTGAGCGAATAAACTAGTTTAGTGTGGAAATAAACCGGTCTGGAAATAAGCTATCTCAGGAGACATATTTATGCTTTTATGAGGGACGGACTGCCGCCACACACCTCAGTTTTTTGCACATGATTTATTGATTTGGCGGAATTCTGTCGTGTGCGTCGCGCTCTTTCTCAATTTACCGACTAAAGAATAAAAAATGAATAGATGCTACGGACATCAACGACCCAATCTTATTTGGTTTGGGCAAAGTATATGGTATAACTTGATAAGATCACTTGAATGCGGACATCAACGCCTCAATCTTATTTGGTTTGGGCAAAATATATGGTATAACTTGATAAGATCACTTGAATGTAAGTCTTTGTGCCTTCAATCGCGAAACTTAAACGCGGATTTCGAGGAAATCCAAGTTCAACGTAAGATGCTGATATTACACCTCTTATAGCATATATGGTGGAGCCAGGTTTCATGCTAATATAGACAAAAACAAGTACCAACTGCAGAGTTTTTCGGAGAATCAATACTTATGATTAATGCGATAGCGTTCTAAAGGACCTGTGATCAGTTATTGTCCAGTTCTCTGTCCCGTTCTTTGTTCGTGTAGGTGTCACTTCTAGCACCACACTTTTGTCGTGGGAAGCAGATGGTGTGCGTTTTTCAATGTATTTATGGTGGCTGTCGGAAAAGGATGCGGCAGGAAAAGTGATCCATCATGTAATTGTTGATGGTTCATTTCGGCTACAGCTATTCTATGTTTATTTCATTAATAATTTCGTGCATTTGATGAAATTGAAAAATTAAACTATTTTGGATTTTTAGAAATTGAATATAAAATGTGTTATTAATGTTCCCTATCCTATGATAGTTTCAATTCGGATAATATCGACATGGCTAAGATCCTGGGTCCACTTCTTCTAATGGTGATGGTCGCTCTCTACTATGCTATGGACACGGAGGAGTTGGACATGGATGAGTTTGAAATGATGGACCTGGACGAGAGGGCATATGCGTGCAGCTGGAAAAACGATCATTTCGGGAACACGCGCTGCGCATGCTTGGAAACCCTACATGACCTTAACTGTGAAAACTACAGAGATTTGACACCCAATCATTCTCGATGCGGCGCTTACATGAAGTTTTGTAGGGATCAAAAAGGAAACTACGAAAAGTGGTGCTGTTATGCTGTACAATGTTATGGGGAGAGACGTGGTTGCTATGAGTACTCTGGCTACGACCCCAAGATAGGGAGACTCGACTAAGCAACGTATGATCAAGAAAATGATCTATTATACTTTAACAGTTTTTCATTTCGAAGTGGTATCATCATTTGTTTTGATTACTTTCTCAATGTGTTGCTTGGCACGGATAGATACTGTGTTCTGTTAAGTGTTAGGAACTGGCTACACATTGGGCAGTTTCAAGTCTTAGTCATTAGCCAATAGTGGTTATAGAATTCATAAACTAAAAATCACACAAATTAAAAAAACACATTCAAATTTTGAGTTTATCTTACGATTCTAACTTCTAAGTGGTTGTAGGCTTTTGCTGTCTATAACTAGGCTGGGTATTTTGTTGCGATTAAATACTCAAGAAGTTATTATGAATGACCATTAATCAAATGGCTCCAATTAATGCGATATCAGTACCTTGGAAATGAGGACTGCAAAATCAAGGCAAATCTTCCATTCTTTCACTCTGTTTGCCATGGAAATTATTCTCACATCTAGTAAAATGGGAGCAAACACTTACAAGAGCTCGTACTGAGTACTGACCATTGCGACAGGCGCTGCAAGCATTCAATTGAGCACCAATCTAAATAAAATCACCGATCCATTATTGGAAAGTTCAGCGTTCTTTTTTTATGGTTCAAATAAGAAGAAGGTGGCGACCTTTTTGCTCACACATTTCATATTAATTGAAGATGTCCCCGGGGCTAGCCAGCCCCATATTAAGGCCTGATTATACCGCTAAATCTGGTCACTCCGCAGCTGAAACAGGAGTTACATGAAGTTAAGAATCGTCAGCGCCGTTTCACCAACCTCGCCTCGTCATCCAGCCCGCCGCTGGGAGATAGGGGTTACCATGGTAATCACCATGGTAACCACAAGGGATCAAGAGGGAGTTACTCCAGTGAGAGTTCACCAGAGGTTCCATCGACTCCATTGAGCCGGTAAGAATGGTCAGAAATTATGTTCGCCACAATTCTCAGTCTTGGTTATCAGAGAATGTTTGGCAAGGTGTCACGTGAGATATTGAGATATCTACTTCCACAATTGTGCTGGGAATCGATGAACGTGCGCTGTCACCACGCTGGATTAAACAATGTATAATCACGCCGAACATGGAAATACCCACAATGTGATCACGCCGGTCCCCCGCCCCTCAGAAGGAGTAGTACCTGTTCGGTGAGTGTTAACATCTCGGATACTCTGTCGCCGAGTCCCGTCACCCGGATAACACAGCTCTTCCCATTCCTGACTAGCCTAGTGCTTGGTGTGGATATTCAGAGTTTTAGTGCTGACTTCATTTACACTACTGACAGTGACGCGGGCGAGATACATAGGTTTGCTTTGCTCTCCTCATTTGATCGAAGAAGCACATGATTTCCAAAAAACAGATAACAGAACCACAAATGATTATGCACTTCAAAATTGCTTGTGAATTGTGTTGTCGATCAAAATTTTTACAATGAGTGGAAGCTAAAAGTGGAATATCATATTCAGATCTAGAAAGTTCATTTCGGACATTCCCCTTGACCTATGGTTGGTAGAGGACAGTTCCTCAGTCCAAATTCCCGGTAATGACAGCTCTGATGACGTCATAACCGAGAATGGACATCGGAAATTGTCGCGAAACGTATTGAAACGCCAGGAAACCCTAACTGCTCCCGCCTCTGATTACATTCTCATGGTTAAATGTTCCAAATCTGTGAGTATAGTTTTCCCTGCCGACAGGAACATGCTAAATGAACTAAATCAAAAAATGATTCAATCATAAAGTTCCGTGTTTCATCCATTTTCTACCCCCAGGTTCATTGTAGGCTGGATAAGCACCAATACTCGTTCCTCATGTACCTGCAACAAGAAATCACGGAGTTTTCCTATCGAATCGTTCACTCTGTTTCACAAATCTTCACCTCCGTGACCACACTTGATCCTCCGACTTTCAAACTCGTGGGAGTTCTGGAACACGCCGTCCTGGATCTCGAGTTGCCTGGGATTGAGGAGAATAATTGTTGTTGTCATAGCAACGGGCCAGAAGCAAAGTGTTGCCATGGTAACGGCAGTGGGCATGTACAGGATGATGCAGATTCCATTTTCATCCAGTCAGCATCGCCAACGGGAACAGCTAGAACGAGTATAAGCAGGATTAGCAATTCAACGTCCAGTGAAGGGTGAGAGCGAAATTGTTGCTTTTCTCAAATGTTCATCAATTCTCGGCTATATCAATCTTTATCGTTAGGAAATATCATGGTCCATTCACAGGTCTCGAGTTTCCCTGGACGATGATTTACTCCTGGTGGAAACTTCCAGTTCAAGAGTGACGTCTTATACCTCGTTACCTGAGCAACGCGTTATATCGCCAGAGCAACGCGTTATATCACCAGAGCAACGCGTTATATCACCAGAGCAACGCGTTATATCACCGGAGCAGTCACTGGCACCCAGTGATGCTATTCAGAGTGTTCTTGAACCGATCAACACTCTCAAGTGGATGGTTTTGTCGAGGTCTGAGTCGAATATCGCTTCCTTATCAGGTTAGAAGTATTACCCGTGCGATAAAAAGCATGATAATAAGAAACAGTCATTTGAATTCGTAGCAGGCACGTAGCCAGGAAATCTGCGAGTAGATCATGCTCTCGACGAGTCCTCAATGCTCATCTATCTTTTTGAAGGGGGCTGCGGCCCTCCTTACCCCCTGTCTACGTGCCTGATTATAAAAAAGTGGTTCCAACATTTTCTGAGTGACGTTCGTGACCTCTTAGTCTAACGAAGTTTCTAATTCTCTTCCGCAGAGCGTCTAGCACAGTCACAGGAATCCCTGACTTCCATCACGAATGAGCTGAGTCCTCTGGCCACTGGAGACTCCAGGGAGACCCTACTCAAATTCATCATGAGAGTGAACAAGAAACGGGAAAAGGTATCGGTAGGTGTTCAAACGTGCGACGAATTCGGTTTCGTTGCGGACAACTATCAGCAGTTACACACGGTGAACGCGCGCCTCGCATCACGCGAAACTGCAACGCGTGGCGTGAGCTCACGCGCCAGTCTAACGCGTGACGGAGTGACGTCATGTGGTATGCTGCAAATTCACGCGGCAGACACAGCGTTAGTCGTTTGTTCCGCCCGTGATGTCACAACGAAGATATCGTGCAAGAAAATCCTGATTCTGGACTCGGACATACAGAGCAAACCCCGTGATTTCCCGCTCTCAAAGTGGCGAGGTCGCCAAGATTCCGAGCCGGAGATCTTATTGCGTGTAAACATCAGGGAGGTTGCCAGACCTAGTGGTGCGCAGACTGAGGGTGTTCCCGTTCAATCACGTGACCGATCAGATACTGCAGTTCATCGTGGAGACTCACGTGATTGTGTATCGCCGCCGCGTGAGGATGAGCTGGGGTCACGGGGTAAACTAACGCGTGACGACTCACGTGACAACACGTCACGGTTAACCTCCGCTCAGTCGAGCTTCGCTGAGATTCCCGAATACGCCATGACGTGCGACGTCTCCGTTACTGGCGTCTCCATGGCGCTGCGTGACACTACTCTCGCGGAGCTAGGAGTATTTTTCGAGGCAGACCCCGCCCTTCCCATGACACCTGTCACACTGCGGTGTCACGTGACTAACACTGGAGTGAGTGTGTCGGGCGATCCCTCGCCCCCTGCGATAGACGTGACAGGTGTCAGCGTGACATTTACACCGGATAATGTGCTGAGGGTTGGTGATCTTCACAGCCACGAGTTGGAGATGTTGAGGAGGGAAAATGCTGAGTTGAGGGAGCAGCTGAAATGGGCGAGAGGAGGAGGAATAGCTGATGCGCCACGAATCTCTGTTCTCTGCAAGCCAATCCACTGATACCATCGTCATTCACAGTCTGAATCAAATTGTGGGACATCGTGGAATATATGCTCTTCCATTGTCCATAGAATCTGCTGTGATTAGAATCTGTGACTGAAGTTCAGATTGAGGTGATGTATGATCGTGATGTTGTTGGCTAAAGGCAAAACTGTAGATTCTGAGACAGCAATGTTTCATCGAGTTATAAATGCAGCGTTGAGTATATGTTAAACTTAAAATGTTTGTAAGACTTCTGTTAGTGTTTATAATGTTAATTAATCTCAGAGATAATTTATTGCGCTAATAGTAATTGTAACATTGAATCGATCATTCATCCGTACCACATCGTCACACAGTTTACAATAATAATTTGCATATCACCGTTTTAGATTATTGAAACTAGAAGTAATTTAATAATGATCGTAAGACTAAGTGTAACTCATTAACTATAAGCATAACGATTGAAAATATTTTGATTCTGATTAATTTTATTTTGTATTTACTTAAAGTTAATGTATGGCGGATCAGGAGGCTCACCCGGGATTTTATTTCCGAAAAATATAATTTGACCCTTCTGATCCATACACGTGGATCACTGAGTTCACCTTAAGTGACCCTTCTGATCCACGTTGCGCTTCCCTGGGGTCAAATTGGATTTGAGTGACCCTCTTGATCCACCTAAGGTGGATCAGGAGGATCACCGAATTTTGACTTGACCCCAGAAAAGCGCCACGTGGATCAGAAGGGTCACCCAAGATGAACCCTGTGATCCACGTGTGGATCAGAAGGGTCAAATTATATTTTTTCAGAGATAAAATTCCGGGTGAGCCTTCTGATCCGCCATAGTTAATGTAACTGTAAGTTTAACTTGGAGTTTGATTAATAATAATTTTTCCCAAAACCAAATAAGATTTGGTTGTTTTAGTCCGCAGCATCTGTGCGTTCTTTATTCTAAAGTCTGTGATATGAAAAAGAACGCGGCATATACCGCGTCAGACTGCCGCCAAATCACGTTTAGAAACACTGTAGCTTTTCTTAGTAAAGTGGCGGCAGTCTGACGTATATGCCGCGTTCTTTTTCATATCACAGACTTTAGAATAAAGAACGCACAGATGCTGCGGACTAAAACAACCAAATCTTATTTGGTTTTGGGAAAAATATCACTGTTTTTCAGTGGGTTTCGTTTAACTTCAAATATCAGGACTTTTCGAGTGAATTTTGACTAATTGGCCAATTATCCAATTAGCTAATTGAGACTTAAATGAGCTATTATGATGAATTATAATCGTTAAGAGCAAGCTATCATACCCCGTTGAAAAAATCTGCCTATGTGCTTCCAGTCACGAGATATCAGCCTTAATTAGGCTAATTAGGCTAATATATTAATTAGGCTTTCGTGGGAATCGAAAAGGTATCACTGAGTTGAACATACAAGATTTGAGGCATCATATCCTGTTGCGAAAACAAGTATATCTGCATCAGATTTAGAGTTATTCACCTTAATTAGGCTTATTAGGTAATTAACTCATTAGCTTTTCGGCGTAGATAGAGTCATATTGTCAAATTGTACATACAATTACTAATTCTGATCAAGCAGCATGGTTTTTTTCTGGCAGAGATCCCTTTTAATCCAGAAAATCGGTTATGCTCAAAATTACGAAATTTGACTTACCTAGTACCAATTATGACGTCATAATTACGTCTTAAAATTAACGAATTTCGTTAAAAACCATTCGTTCCGGAAATTGAGACTATGATCGACAACATATCGAGAGATGGAGTCCTGCGTTAGTGTACCCCAATTAACCTCAATTATCTCAATGATGGTAATGAGTTAGATCAACTTTGACCATATGGCTGGAAAGTAAATTAAATTTCCTTTTGCTAACATGTCCTCAGTTTTTCGTTATCTCGTCAGCTTCATATCATAAAACGCACTTCAAAATGACCTATTTTTCCTATCATCAAAATCGTAATTAGCCATTTTGTGACGTCATTATGACGCCTCTAGAACGCAGTAGCGTTCTAGAGGCGCTATCATGGCGCCCCGGTAGCGTCTTAGTGGCGCCATACTAGCGCCGCGGTAGCGCCATAGTGGCGTCACAGTGGCAGCATCATGGCGCTACAGTGGCGCTCCGGTAGCGCTATCATGGCGCCGTAGTGGCGCCGCGGTGGCGCCATCGTAGCGCTGCGGTGGCGTTCTAGTGGCACTCTAGTGGCGGTGTGGTGGCATTCTCGTGGCGTTGTAGTGGCGTCGCTGTTCTGAAGAATGCCCCTTTATTTTCCTGTAACGTCGCGACTACATGACATGCTCTAAAAGTAAATGTTTCTGATGTAAAAAATGAAGATGAGTGAGTTCCTCTACAAGAACTGAGTTGTGTGTAGAACTAGAACTGAGTTGTGTGACTAGTTGGGTGGGTTTTTAAGACTTGGTCTCGTGAGTGAGTTTTGTGCGCCAGATGATTGTGAGCCCTTTGTTAATAGTCTGTTGCTATTTTACTATTTCTTGGTAAATAAGGTTCACAGCTGTCTCTCCGAACTGTGATTGGTTACACAAGTCTTCACGTGACTTTCTAGCGTTCACACCTTCTTCTCGGTCGGTGGTTTCCATAGGAACTGGAAATTGTCACTCCAGTGCTCCCCTCCAGGTGTCTCTTCGAACTGTGATTGGTTACACAAGTCTTCACGTGACTTTCTAGCGTTCACACCTTCTTCTCAGTCGGTGGTTGACGTAGATCATTGTCACTCCCATAAGCATCAATAATATTACTAGCATCAGTAATATTGTGAACGTGAATAAGGCATGAAGTGTGAATGTGAACTGAGATTGGGAAATCCCATAAACTGAGATTGGAATATCCCACACTTATATTTACTAGTCGATATCATATTATGTTAATGTAGGGAAGAGATGCGAGATGATCACTTCTATTGTTATGTTGATTAGAATCTACTCATTTCACAGAAATGAATCTGCTCATTCTACTAAACCCGTTCTCTGATCGTGATCGGAAAATCCGAACAACTGATTTTCAGTTAGATCACCCCGCTGTCTGAATACAAACCTCATACATAATTCATAAAATTTCAATATGTGATGATTCACGTTGCTTGTGGTGTGTAGACGCATATAATATGCTCCCCCATCATGGCAGGATATTGTTAGACCTATGACCTTCATATTATGCTGCCCCAGTGCTCCGCCTTCAGAGTCCGGTAATTGGGGCTGGTGGTTCTCGTAATTGGGGCTGGTGATTCTCGTAATTGAGGCTGGTGGTTCTCGCAATTGGGGCTGGTG
>CAMPET010000011.1:0-11617 GCA_946803715.1 Beroe ovata | reverse complement strand
GCTGGTGGTTCTCGTAATTGGGGCTGGTGGTTCTCGTAATTGGGGCTGGTGATTCTCGTAATTGAGGCTGGTGGTTCTCGTAATTGAAGCGGTGTACTCCTCCATTGGTGTACTCCTCCATTGGTGTGTGTGTGTGTGTGTGTACTCATTCCATTCTTGCTGATGAATCATGGTTGTGTTATCATTCTCGACTGGTCAATTACAGAGTCAGGGATTAATGTCCATTGTCCACGTGATTCCATACTTTATTTTCCTGTAACGTCGCGACTACATGACATGCTCTAAATGTTTCTGATGTAAAAATTATCTAAAATAAATACCTTCTTCGGATTCTATATACTACTAATAGGTAGAGTAATAGAGAACCTTATGCGGATATTTGATCTCCTTTTTTCATAGGTCCGTGTTTGTATGACACTCTGTAACATGCGGATACTCGGATACGTGTTGAACCTCATGCTCCTCGTCTCTGCCGGAGGTAGGCCACCACATCATTGATCTTGCGGAGTATATCATAGCCGTGAAAATTGTCCCTTGTGTACCATGTAGATACACTACCAGTCAGGACACTCACTCCATTTTACATATCTCAGATACAAGCTGTGTACTGCGACAGAGTTGTTCTTCTGGCGGTATTCTTGTTGCGGTGTTTGTTGACGGGGTGGACAGGACAGGTGACATCACAGGAGGACAGTGGGGCTTGTGGGATGAGGAGAAAAAAATACACTTATCCACAGAACCAGATACCGTGGCAATACAGTGTAATGCAACAGGCATGATAGCATCACTGGAGTGTCAAGATACAGGGGTGGTGTGGGTTAGTGATGAGACGATGAACTGTAGTCGAGTTGAACATCCAGGATGGGTGAGGATACAGTTTCTCGCAGACAGTCCTGACTGGCAACATGTTAAGGTCTGGGGTAGTAGCTATGACGGGCAGGTCGGCGATATACCGGGGACCGCCAAGTGGATTGGTATAGATACATCCGCTCATACTCCACTATACTGCAGGAAGATGTGGATTCCAGGTAGGACAGGTAACAGAACTGACTTTACAACTTGTATTGTGGGAGCTACAATATTGCACGGATCGAGATACACGATTATCACTAAAGGAAGATAAATTTTGTCATACAAAACCTCTAACCCAGATATCCCTTACATGTTAGAGCATTCGACGTGTAATAGAACAGCATCTATATTACAGGTACACCGTGTACTATAGATGTGCATCCATTACACCGTGTAATATACTAGACATTAGACATTCATCTAGATCTCGAAGACAACACGGTGTCAAATATGAATGTTACCTCATTGAGACCTACTATTGCTGCATTGACATTGGCGCAAGTTGCCAATAATGGTCAATGGTCAATGGTCTACATGAATATCATACAATGCCAATTCTAATCTGTTTTAAGCTCATGAACTGTTACAGGGTTGCGGTTTAGAATGCTGTGTGAGAAAACATGATAGAAGACTAAGAGGTTGTTACCATTGAAATCTTCAAAACTACATGTACTCGCGTCTTGTCACGGTATCCACTAGGTATGATTCAGAAATTTCAAATTAGGAAATACTCATCATAGTATCACATCGAGTTGATATATTTTCAAAACATGGCCTGTGCGCGTTTTACAGTAGCTGGTACCGCGCGTGATTCGAATTTCCGCCCACATGCGAAGTTAATATAACAATTGGAAAAGAGGGCGTCGGCGGAGTAAGCTCCTCCTGTCACCTCATGTAATTTCTTGCTGGATATCCAACTATCCATCAGTCATAGATCACCTGTGCTCCAGTCCAGTAGAGCGTTGAGTTAGGTGATGTATACCCTGGTCTGGGGGTTGATCTGGATAGTTTTCCATGATAAGGGACGTCTCTAGGGACCGAGCACAGGTGACACTGCGGGGGAAAATGTTCCACAACTTGGGACCCACCACAGCAAAGGAAGTGTCGTAGAGAGACTTGGCGATTGAAGGAGCATTTCTCGGGAGCGGTGGAATATAACACTTTGTGCCGAGACGTATGTGCTCGTATGATCGGGGCGATTCCCTATGTGATTTTCCAAACACAGATCATTACATATCGCTCTCTTCATCTCAGCAGTGGCATGAGATTGAGGGATTTCAGTCTCTGCCAGTAGATGAGTCGTTGGCAGCCGCGGATGTGCCTTGTCAATGCGCGCTGAGGGGACTCGAGACTACGGTTGTCATGAATGAGGGAAGGGAGTAGTCAATAGCCGTTAATTGATAAAAATAATGTTAACCTTGCATGCGCATCTTGATGGCGTATTATTCATTTGTAACACTAGTCCATGTAGTATGATTATCGAATATCGGTTAAACCATAACACGATACTGACTAGGGCTTATCAGCATCAATTTCTGAGAATTACCCGGCTTTTCTTGATAAACAGAGATGTAAATTCGATAATAGTGATTGTGATTAGAAATGAACTGCTGCTCAGATCTGATTGGATGTCAGTGAGTCGATGAGCCAATGAGCGTATTTCGTTTTGTCCCCGATAAGATAAGTGTTGTTGCAGATGTCTTATCACTTATCAACCACTCACAATTACTGCAAATTGTCGTTTTCTTTATGACTCATGAGTTAGGTTTCCTATACGCAGCAGTATAATTTCTTGAACTTTCCGAATTTTTGAACTTTCCCAACTTTATAGAATCACGCATTCATTCCACCATTTTTGTAGACAAAGGTTCAGCATGGACGAGGATAAGCTGCACACGTCAAGTAATAACAACAGTCCAGGGACAGGTTCACCGTGGGACACCAGCCACAGCCCACAGAATTGAACATTGTACTCTACAAAAGGAGCTACAGGATATGAAGACTCACATTGGCCCGCAGCTATCGAGAGGTGTTTTGCTGTCGCCGTGTAGCCGTGAGGAAACACGTGCAGATGACATCTATGCTGAAGTTTCAGGCGATGCCCCCCACCAGAATTGAGATGGATAACGGAACTCAAGACTGGACATTTACTGTGGGAGGCGGCGATCAGCTAGTCGATCAGAGGTGATCAGAAAGATGTATCATACAGGAAACTCTCCTGTAGAGAAAGACCCAAGTCAACACACTTGGAGTCAGTCGACAGAGGAATCCTGCAGACAACGCGGCTCCTGACTTTACGGAGTCTCAAGTCTGGCACGTGCACTAGCTCGCCTAAAAGCAGATCAAGATTTCATGCTATCTGACGTATTCGCGAGTCGGGAGAATTCAATCGAATTCTGTTTTGCTGCGGGGATCCTTCCAAAGGATCGGCTTTGCCCATCCTCAGGATCCCCAATGCATATCATCCCAGCTCGCGAAAAAACATACGCGGATGGCATGTGTTGGAGCTGCCCCTGCACATGCCCGAACCACACGAACTCCATCAGAAAAGACAGTGTTCTCGAACACCGGAGAACACCAATTCAGTCTTACCTCCGGGTCATGTGGGGCTACCTTAACCATCAATCCATAGCAGAAGTCGCGGCACAGGAGTCGCTAGGTTCCAGAACTATTAGCGGAATATATAAAAACTCACAGCGTCAGGGTTGGGCATAAGGGGGTAGCAAGCTCCTCGCCTAAAATCAGAAACTGAAAAAGGATCTCATGCAATCTGACGTCTACGCGAGCCGGAAGAATTCAACCGAATTCTGTTTTGCTGCGGGGATCCTTCCAAAGGATCGGCTATGCCCATCCTCCGGATCCCCAATGCATATCATCCCAGCTCGCGAAAAAACATACGCGGATGGAATGTGTTGGAGCTGCCCCTGCACATGCTCGAACCACACCAACTCTATCAGAAAAGACAGTGTTCTCGAACATCGGAGAACACCAATACAGTCTTACCTTCGGGTCATGTGGGGATACCTCAACAGCCAATCGATTGCGGAAGTCGCGGCGCAGGGGTCGCTAGGCTCCAGAACTGTAAACGGAATATATAACGACTTACAGCGTCAGGGTTGGAAATATGGCGCTGGCAAGCCCCTTGCGGCATCTGTTGGGAAATATTGGGGTTGGTGCTGTTGGTGCTGCACCACGTGACTCAACCACACAAACTCCATGAGAAAAGATTTAGCATACACATACATTCGGTGCATGCAATCTCTCCCAAGAAGGCTTTAATCTTGGTCAGTTGAGCATATGAGATATGAGACCCCCTATGATGTCTCATTATTAATATATTTTGTATGAGATGCTCATTGCAATGTAAACTCAGATATTTGCAATTTTGAATCCTGTTACTTCTGAAAAGAGACTGACGCTCCTCAGCATAACAGCTTCAATTCGGCTTTCATTTCTTGAAACTCCAAGATATTCATTTTGTACCTTTATGCTTTAAAATTTATTTCAAAACATAAATCATATAGGAGTTGTTTCCCTTGTCTAATGTCCATTGAATTGAAAACATGTGATCGGTCGGAAATGGGGTTGGGCGTGGTCCTAGAGGCTTGGGACCAGCATCAAACGAAATGCTTTTCTGCGGTTTATATTTGAGTAATTAGGTTTCAGATCGCTAATTACGGTAGAGTATCAGGGTCAAAAATCGATAAGAATGACACAAAAACAGGGCGTGGCTCGGTGGAGGGGTCAATCGATCGACAATCGGCCCAAAATTTATTTTGGGCGTAATTGAGCCCTCGGGTAAACTTTTAAGCTATGCAAACACAAACCAAGCTGCTTTATTGTTGCGCCTTATCATGCGATTATTGTTCGCGATTCTGTATACGCCTTCAGTTACAAACCTGGGAGTCTATTACGAAAAACAGACTTAAAATATACTCAACCGTAGTCAATGAGCAATTAAATTTACAATTACACTACAACTAGTCTGTTTCGGAAAGGATATCCTGGTAGTTATAATATAGTTAAACACATTATTATCGAACCTGGCAGCTGATAGGACGGGATCTTTGAGTAGGAACTGTAGAACGTCCACATGTGGTGTCTCGAGGAAGTACTTGTTGTGTTTCAGTACGAGTTTCACCTTTCCGTAACTGCTCGTACACATCCTGATAAACTCCTCAACTCCACTCGACATTGTCGTCTTGCTCAACTGAGAACGGGCGGACTTATAATTTCGACGGTAAACTCGAGATCGCATATGTAAGTTCCAATAATAAGTTTCAATGTGAAAGTATTAGAAAAAAAAGTCTGCAACCCCAGTTGAACTTAACGATAAGTTAAAAATATCAAAATGTTGAGTGCTATGAATCAGTGATTAAATCACTGCAAAGATTTAGCCATTGATTCGAGTTATAATTACTTGAGTCGATTTGATACAGAATTTTTAACAGACATAGCTTCACGATTAGAATCGGGAGTACCTGTGACAAGTATTTGATAATATCATCAGTCTGAAGACCGACACTGACGGCAGCGTACAGTGAATAGGGGGTTAGTTTGTACTCGTGTATGTTCGTGGGACGGCAAATCGGCTCCGCTATCGCTATCAGGAAATCGTGTGCCTGTCTGTGGGAGGGAATGTCAGATGAGTGAACCGGTGATAGTAGGAAAATGGAATTGTAAAATATTTTGATGAAATGGTGAAGATTTGAGGATTTTAGGACTACCCATCAGGTATCAGTTTGTGCGACACAGCTTGTGCTACACAGAATGGTACTTAGATATCGGAAACGAGGTGAATGGAACACCTGTATATAGGGGAGAATGACTCTAGGAATATGTGACCATCTGAGGTAAGGAAGAGGGGTCTGGTCGCGTGATCTGGTTTCATCTTCATCTCCGATCTGTAGTCACACGCACCGTACTCATCACGTGACGTGTCATACACTGCAATATTGTCACGTGATTTAGAGTATCACGTGTGCGAGAATCAAGCGATTTAGAGCATCACGTGAGTGGGAATCATGTGATTTAGAGTATCACGTGAGTGGGAATCACGTGATTTAGAGTATCACGTGAGCGAGAATCACGTGATTTCTCAGGATAACGTGCGATGGCTTAGATATGTCTCGATAAAATAATGAGAAGTCTCTCTAACCATGGTGTGTGAAAGAGGGATCTCTCGGCAACTTTGTTAATGAATACGGACGAGTAGTTGTAACGAACATTTTACTGTAGCAATGAAACGAAGCGTTGATCTTACCATCGATTGATCGTTTAGCACTGGCGGGGATCGCCAGTTTCTTCTTGCTACTCGAGTCTCCTGCGTCTTCTGCCTCAGTGTCTCCCCTGTCTCTCTTGTGTCTCTTTCCCATCATATCTAGCTCGTGGTGTCAAGTAAAGGGTATGAGCGTTGTCATGAGAATGAGAGAGGGAGGGAGAGAGGGTTCAAGATTATTTAAGTGATAAAATGCTCGAAACAATGATGCAATTGTTGCCAATAGATAATGAAATAAGGCGGCTACAAATCCAAAATGTCCCAGACTGAAGTATAACTGAGCCAGTGACTTATATTTTACACAGTCAGGAGTGGCGCAGGTCTGAGCAAACAGTACTGAACCACTTCAGATAGTCACTCAGACTGGGTAAAAGAGAGAAGCGAAGCATCAGAACTTAAGTCAATCTTATCAATCGCTGAATCACATGACCGAAAGTCATCTGGCTATAGCTATCTGGCTATAGTTCTCACCACTCTGCAATGTCACAACCATCCCACAAGTCAATAAGCACACCCAAGAGGTCTAGCCTCTATCAATGATGAAGAAATCGTCTGAAGACGTTGGTTCTGGAGCTGCTTCACTGTGCACTCTCCTCTCTTTCATTGACAAATCCCCAGCCTGAAGAAAAATTGATCACCCGATATTATTAACTTTACCAATATCGGCAAATTATGGTACACTTGCTGTAATGAGCACCGTTAGTTGATCCAATCATTTCTACCCAATACGACAGCAAGTAATATTGCTTTCAGCTCCTAACATTTCCTCTCCACAACGTATCCTACCTGTAAACTGCGGATTTTGTTTCTAGAAACATTCTTGTCTTTACTCCACTCTCCCTTCGATGCGTCATCTAACTCACCACTCTCTACTCTACCTAGAAAAAGTGGTGTCAGAGTGCTGGTGTCAGTTGTCACCAGGACGAGATAATGGTGTCAGGGTTATGGTGTGTCAGAGTACAGTTAAGTAGCGAGGAAGTGGTTTTAAACTTTGTTCAATTCCAAATTTGAAGTGAAGTGGTCTGGGATAATTCTGGCCATCTCAATTTCAATGAAGAGGAATGGAACAAGTTAATCTGATTTTCATTTCATCAAAGATGATACGTCAATATCATGAAAAATTGAGTGACAGTTAGTAATTATTTCAACTCAGATAAAATCATCATCCATATCCCAAGATATCATCGTATTCACTGCATATGATAACAAATGTAAAGTCATCACTTTTTACTGCTCTACTCAAGAGGGCATTTCACAATTTTCCCATAAAATCATCGCAACGGTCACTTCAGGGGAAGTGACGCTTCTCCTGCCATAAACACAAACACAAGTGAAAAGCTTGCGATGAAACAATCACTTATAATCACTTTTTGATTTTCCATTGTTTGTAAAGGCAAAGTCCCATTGTGATTTCAATGGTTCTTTTTTCCAGATTTAGTTCGTTCACGCAGTTGTCCTACACTGCTATAGCTCAACTGCTCTATCTTTTCTGCTTAGAAGGGCCATCTTCCTCTGATTCCACACTTTTTCATAACATCCTTCCTCTGGCTGCGGGTGACACTTCCCAATCCCCTCTAAACAGGACACTATTTCGAGGTGTTTTTCAGTAGTTTCCTTGTCTAACTCTTCAGTCTCCCCCCATTCCGATAATTAAACAGGACATTCTTTTGACGTACTCTGGCTCCTGCTACTTCTACTGCTCCTAATCCTGCTTCCTGACCTCTCCCGACTCGAGCTGCTGAGTCTTACCTTCCTGCTGGGCGTCAGACACGACTTGAGAAAGTCCCTGAATCCTGCAACTGTGAAACTGTAGATGAAGAAGTTACCCGCTATGTTGAAGGTGAGTGACGTCACAGCAATCCGNTGGCGCCCTCATATCAGCGCTATTGTACAGCGGAGCCGTTCTATTACATCATGGGTCCTCAGTGCCTTCAAAGCAAGAGATTCTACCACCATGATCACTCTCTATAAATCACTGGTTCGTTGTCACTTAGAATACTGCTGCCCAGTGTGGCATCCATCAGCGATCCAGGATATTAAGCTGATTGAAGGGGTGCAGCGAACATTCACCTCCAAGATCCAGGGTTTGTTCCATCTTGACTACTGGCAACGACTTAAGTTCCTTGGTCTCATGTCACTTCAACGCAGGCGTGAGAGATACATCATAATCCAAATGTGGAAAATTCTCCATGGCCACAGTCAGAATGATGTCAATGTTCAGTTCTCAGCACCATCCCGCCAAGGCATTAAAGCTAAGGTTCCAGGTCTCGCAAGGCACAGCAGTCAGCACAATCAGTCTCTGTATGAATCGTCTTTTGCTGTGATCGGCCCTAAATTATGGAACTGCCTACCTAGCAATTTGCCACCAATAGCGGACCTGGACCAGTTTAAGCACAAATTAACAGAATTTTTGCTAACATTCCCAGACAATCCGCCGACTGGCGAATACATAGCAGTGAACAACAACTCGCTGCTAGAATGGTGTATAAACAGAGCAGAGGCTAATCTGCAAGGGCAGTCACAGACAACCGATGTGATGACCCAGTAGGAGCTCTACCAATCTGACGCAAGTAACGCAAGCAAGTAAGTATTCGAATGTAGCAACCTGAAGTGCATAACCTATGATAAGGTGTGTCACCTGACTTACGACTGTGACGACGATTCTGACGAGAGTATGTGCTCCAACCACTTCCAATGTAAACACAGTGGAATTCTTATCGATAAGACTAAGGAGTGCAATGGTGTTGTGGATTGTGGAGACTACTCTGATGAGTGCAATGACAACTGTGGGAAGTCCATCATACCTAATCCTCTACTACAAGTCACAGCTTGGTGACAGTAATCCGACTTTTGGGTAGCTCCTTTTCAGGTAGTCCCTTCTCAGTTTTAAACACGGTATTCCGCATAATGATCACGATTGGAGGCTTCCTGACCGGATTTTACCTCGTCTCCATCGCCTTAATCGATGTGTTCCTTTTCGGGGATAAGTACTGTCACCGGACATCAGCTTGGTTGAGTAGCCCGGTTTGTGCATGCCTTGGTGTTCTCAATACCTTCGGAGCGAACATTTCTCTATACTCCATGACGTGTTTGAGTGTCTTCAGAGTCGTTAACATGAAGAGTTTTGGAGCTCACATGAATAAATTCACCAAGCTGGTTATAGCTGTGATAATCTCAATAGTGGTGCTTACTTCAACTCTCATATCAGTAATTCCACTTGTAGATAGGTTCGAAGAGTTCTTTGTGAATGGATACACCTATGATAAGAACATTCGGCTGTTTCTGGGTTCTGCAAACAAGCAAACCCATGTAAACGTGTTTGAGGCATACTATGGAAAGTTGAGGAGGGGTGAACTGAGTTGGGACGAAATACGACGTCTGTTCGATGACATGTTCACCAGAAACTACGGGGTAATTGGGAGGGAAAAGATCCACTTCTACGGGAATGATGGGGTGTGTGTTTTCAAGTATTTTGTAACAAGTGATGATCCTCAGAAAGTTTTTGTTTGGATGAATCTGATGACAAACCTGATGTTTACCATTGCCATTGCCCTCTGCTACATGGTCATCTTGATCAGGGCAAATATGACAGCCCGAAAGGTGGAAGGTATGATGGCAAACGAATTGGAAAACAGGGATCGTAACAGTGATCGTCTTCAGAAGTGTATAACCCGTATCATCATCACAGATCTCCTGTGCTGGATCCCATTCCTCATCACTTGTTCCCTTCACACGCTGGAAATCCTTGATACAACATCGTTCTACGGGCTATTTTCAATTGTGGTACTGCCGATTAACTCAGTGGTTAATCCTCTTATCTATGACAAATTTGTGACGGACTTTGTAACCTCATCCTGGACTAAAGTTAGGGGAAAATTGCAAGGTCTTAGGCTGAAGGAATGGATAAGGAAGGAAGGGCGTACTGAAAATGAGTCGGATAACAATGAATTAAAATAGCCTGGCATGGCATTACAAATGGGCACACAAAGTACAGCATTGCGAGTCCTCTCGGGCAAAGGTGAAAGAGTTCCCATACCATGGTCACCATAATGTTCAAATCAATCAATTATTCAATTACATGCTACATGATAGTGCTCCTTCACGGACAGGTACTTTATCAAGAGCTTTTCAATCTTTAAAAAAAGATAAAAGCTCTGAGGTTTCCCATCATAATGGCAATTGACTTATTTGAGGATACTGGTAGGTCTTCTACTGGGTCATCGTAGTTATACTAGCTAGGAACCGCTCATGCGCTATTAATTTTTTCTATCCTCAGAGCTGATATTTAGGTATTCATTGAGCCCGGCGGCCGACGTGAGTCGAGCACGTGACTATTGCACGTGACTTCCCCCACTTTGGAGACACTATGTGTTGTTGGGACACTGGGATGTATCCACTTCTAGTGGAAGAAACTTTGTTTTATTATTTGTTTGGTTTGCTGTAAAGCTGCTTTTAAATTTGACTCTTTTCATGAGAATTCAACTCAGCCTTCGGCTTCGGTGAATAATGAGATATATGCCACTCGCTTCGCTCGGGGCATATAATATCGTATTATCTGGGGGTGATGCAATGTGCAATGCATGTCAGTATTTGGAAAAATCCCAAAACTGACATTGACATTAATGCACATTATTGCACATTATTGCATATTAATGCACATTATTGCACATTATTGCACGTCGCACCTCCCCCTGTTATCTAACACTTTCTCGTTAAGTACATTATACAGTCAAAGGGGGTTAGCTGTGGAGTTCACCAGTCAACAGCTAGATTCGGATATCTCCACAATTCGGGGTGTGTGGCGATAATGATCATTGTTCAGCCATGAGAGAGGAAGACGAAATGGCGAAATAATAGATTCCGTGTGTACCTTACCTTGATATCTAACATTTCAACCACTATTTCCCAATTAGTAGTCGATAGCATAATATGTAGGGAAGAGATGCGAGATGATCACTGCTCCCACTTCTATTGTAATGTTGATTAAAATCTGCTCATTTTACTAAATAAATCTGCTCATTCTACTAAACCCGTTCTCTGCTCATGATCGGAAAATCCCCACAACTGATTTTCAGTTAGATCACCCCGCTGTCTGAATACAAACCTCATACATAATTCATAAAATTACAATATGTGATGATTCACGTCACGCGGTTGCTTGTGGTGTGTAGACGCATATAATATGCTCCCCCATCGTGGGGGGCATTGTCAGACCTATGATCTTCATATTATGCTGCCCCAGTGCTCCGCCTTCAGAGTCCGGTTGTTGGGGCTATGGTGGTTCTCGTAATTGGGGCTGGTGGTTCTCGCAATTGATGCGGTGTACTCCTCCATTGGTGTGTGTGTACTCCTCCATTCCATTCTTGCTGATGAATCACATGGTTGTGTTATCATTCTCTACTGGTCAATTACAGAGTCAGGGATTAATGTCCATTGTCCACGTGATTTCATACTTTATTTTCCTGTAACGTCGCGACTACATGACAT
>CAMPET010000010.1:627116-655228 GCA_946803715.1 Beroe ovata | reverse complement strand
GTGGTGAAGGTAATCTAACAATTCTTCTATTCTACAAACGTCCTGCGATAAGGCGTTGTTGTTTCAGTCGATGTAGTAGTTGTCGAGATGAAGGTGTCGATGGTGAGGTTGGGTTAGCTATAGATATGAGGCCATACAGGGCTGTATCCTTACAACGACGGAGGAGTCGACCGTCTTCTCCTTGAGCAGCTTGGTAACTTTTGAGATGGTCGAATTTGTCAATGGAATTGCCATGTTGCCATTTATAGCAAGAGAAAACAAGACTTGAGATTTTTAGACGACGTTCAGTCAGGGTCATGAGAATTGAGAGCTTCTACGTTACTACGTTTTACTTTCAGTGTCAGATAATGAAATGAAATACAGATGATGAAATACAATACATAGGAAACACTATTTAGGTCCAGTGTTTTTGCTTATCAACCAAGCTGCTGATTGGTAAGTGGTCGAGTTAGAACTCAGGAGAGAGTAGGAGGTGTAGTGGTGCGAGAATTCTGTAGCTCCGTAGTGTAACTGTAGAGTGTAGGTGTATTGAGTCGTTCTGTTNAACTGATAATCGGATTGAAGTGAAATTTTGGTTGTCTGAGTTCCTAATGGTCCTTGAGCTATGGTAGAAGTTTCAAGTCAATCGGTGGATCCGTTTGGGAGCTATCCTCAAATGCTCACTCAAACTGACATGTTTTGGGTCGATAAGGGGTTATGTCGGCCACTTACTCAGGAACTGATCATCGGATGAGATCGGATTGTTTCATACTTTTGATGAAGGGTAATGGGTATGCAGGAAGTTGGGAATCTGTTGTGGAGGAGGGTGCGTCAATGGCCAATGCGTCTGGTGGTGAAGGTAATCTAACAATTCTTCTATTCTTCAAACGTCCTGCGATAAGGCGTTGTTGCTTCAGTCGATGTAGTAGTTGTCGAGATGAAGGTGTCGATGGTAAGGTTGGGTTAGCTATAGATATGAGGCCATATAGGGCTGTATCCTGTCAACGACGGAGGAGTCGACCGTCTTCTCCTCGAGCAGCTTGGTAACTTTTGAGATGGTCGAATTTGTCAATGGAATTGCCATGTTGCCATTTACTGCAAGAGAAAATAAGACTTGAGATTTTTAGACGACGTTCTGTCAGGGTCATGAGAGCTTCTACGTTACTACGTTTTACTTTCAGTGTCAGATAATGGTGGTCGAGTTAGAACTCAGGAGAGAGTAGGAGGTGTAGTGGTACGAGGATTCTGTAGCTCCGTAGTGTAACTGTAGAGTTTAGGTGTATTGAGTCGTTCTGTTAAGCGGGGGATAAACACGATGGTCAGGCCTATGTTGAATGAGATAGAAAGTAATTTTGTAGAGGAAAGGGGTAGTGGTACGTAGGTTCTAAGTAACACTAGCTTTGTTTCATACTTTTGATGAAGAGTAATGGGTATGCAGGAAGTTGGGAATCTGTTGTGGAGGAGGGTGCGTCAATGGCAAATGCGTCTGGTGGTGAAGGTAATCTAACAATTCTTCTATTTTACAAACGTCCTGCGATAAGGCGTTGTTGTTTCAGTCGATGTAGTAGTTGCCGAGATGAAGGTGTCGATGGTGAGGTTGGGTTAGNAAATTGACCAGTAAAGTAATGAGAAGCAGGACGTGGGTGTATGTGTGTATGTATGACCTGCATGTGGTGTCAATCATGGGGTGTCAATTCATCGCTTTCTCATGAATAGAATCGGCAAATTGAGCGATATTTCTTCCTCTAAGTAGCAATATAAAATGCTCCTAATCCTACCATTTCAGCTCGACTGTAGCACTTGATTTCCTCGATACCGAATGTTTTCCAATGAGGTGACGGTTGTTTGCAGATAAACCTCAGTCCTGTCACCTCGTCAGTGTCAGCTAACATCTGTCGTATGAGGAGAATGGAGGGGTTTCTTACCGAGTAGCAAGTGTCAAACCAAGTGTAATCATATCACGTGAGGAAAAAAGATTGGAAAGTTAGGAAAAAGTCTCACCTGATTAGGGCCGAATATTTTGAAATCCTGTCCCCCGTTTTCACAATGTGGATCGATCATGAGGCGTGTTTTGGGGACAAGAGTGTTCCATACTGAGCCACAGCGGGGCTGATCTGGGAAATGAGTTCAAATCAGTGATGAAAGTCTGAATTATCGGTACTACAATATAATCAGCAGACAATAATCAGCGGATAATTGGATAATTATCAGTAGATAATTGGGTGAGATCGTGATCATTACCGGGAAATCCGGAGAGCGAACGTTTCCGGAACTTTATGGTGACATAAGCAGAGTAGTTGTTGTAGAATGATATCTCACCAATCTGCTCAGTGTAGATAATTCAGTAATCAGTATTCTGACATACACAGCTACTAAAACACAGGACACACACAGTACACACACAGACACCCACACACAGTACTGAGTATATACACACACATACACACAGACCCACACAGACCCACACACACACAGTACACACACACAGTAGTCAGTACACATACACACACACACACACACACNCACACACACACACACACACAGACACACAGACACACAGACACACACACACCCAATATCCACACTCACATGGACGGTAGCACCGTGGAAGTTGAGGTCTATCACCTTGCACCCGCTGTAAGTGTCCCCGGCAGGGAGGGATATGGGTGATCGTAATGAGGATCGGAGAATGGAGTCCTCAGATGGAGGCGGCTTGCAGCTGAACATAATCCTACCACGGGGATGTGGTGCGTCAAATTAGTGGTGTCTTGACAATGCGATAAGTGTATCCTGGTGGACCACATTTTCCATTGACATCGCCATCATTGGAAATGTCAAGACTCGCGGTATTAGACCAAAAAAATAATCCGGCTGCTGTCATCAAAACTATAGAAGAAACTCCATTATCGAGATCTACCAAAAACCTAACATAACTTTATCAATTGAAACCTAAAAAGCCCAGGGATACTATTCAAAAGTCCCCTTTCGTGTATGCCGTTTTTCCTCCAATTCCTCACTTTTATCAACATGAATCTTGAACAACTTCTTGTACAATCGTTCTTCCTTCAAATGCTGACCGAGTAGTGGGTCCACTGACGATGATATGAGGAATTCTCTGTTTCCCATATCGGCACCTGGCACAAGAATCGTGTTATGAACTCTGACAGGATTTAAAGAATACAGTACAACAGTTAATAAAGGATAGGTATAGGCGCAACAGTTGAAAAGTAAGTAAGCAATAAGCATGATCAGTGACAAATTCAAGTATGCGGCATATTGTTTACCTAAACAATGAAGTAAAACAATAGTTACCTTCACTTTGACCCCCACCAAAGACTTGCACAAGGCTAGCGTAGTTTTTAATGTCAGCTCCGCTGGATGGCGAGGACCAGGTGTGAGGCGCAAATACGAGATGCTCTGAACAAGAGTCGTTAAAAATGCGTCTTTACAAAGTTAGAATTCCTACTCTGGGGACTGGGGAGTTTCGAGATACATAGTCTCTTTAGAGGAATCAAAATCGGCAACACCACATAATGGTCAGTCCGTAGGTTTATACTTTCAACATCTGCAGTCAATAACAGATCACATTATGACCACACCGCCGAGACAAAGTATTGTTACCTTCAGTTGCAAAACGATTTCCACTTTTCCTAGTCGAGATTCGTCTAACTCCAATACTCGGATCGTACGGTCCGTAGATCTTACTCTTACACAGACCGGTATACGTTTCAACGAAAATCTTCTGCGTGGCTTTGTCGTAGAAAAGTCGGCTCAGCCATCTGCGGGAGATGAGAGATGACGTCCCAGAAAGCCAGAATGATATGTGACACTCAGAATGACATGTGACACACAGAATGATATGTGAAACACAGAATGATTTGTGACATGTACAAAGTAATTTGAGCGGTAAGGAACTTACTTTCTGCTCTGATAGTATCCAAAGGCTATGACAACTGCTATTCCAATTAGAGGCGTTCTAACTGCTTTATACAATGGCTGAAGGGGTGAACCAATGGGTTTTCACATAAACTGAAGTGCCAAATTAAACTGACTCTACTAAACTACCGTACTCCCCGTACTTATAATCATTGAATTGTTTTATCTGTTCAGTGTTCAATCATACAGTACAAGGAATTGTTTTATCTGTTCATTCATATTGTAATTCACCTGGAGGTCACAGTTAGGACCATTTCTGAGGACTAGATCAACGTATCCGGCTACCACGCACACAGGGGTGGTAACCACAAGGAGGATGAGCAGATACCTGCACCCCGTTACCAGGCTGGGGTGGGATGCACCAGGCGTTACTTTACTATACACCACCAACCCGTACTCTAGAATAATGTGCAGTTATTGTGTTGTAAGTGTGAGGGTCCAAACCAATAAATAAGCGTCAGAGTACCTTTGACGAATGTCAGATATCGGATTATGTGAAAACCTTTAATTTGAGGGAGAAATAATTGCTGGATACAGGGGAGATCATGAGAAGAATTTTGTACCATGATTCTAACTCACTGTCATGTGTATCTCTAGGGACGATGAATCTCTGGCGGTGTGCCCATCTTCTCACACCATACCACACTCTGGCAGCTAGTAGTGTACGGTAGTGTCGTGTAGAGTGTGGATAGTGCCGCGTGCATTGTACACTTCTATTATACAGTCTGATACATATACTTTCACTGCCCTGCCGTCTCAATATCTGATACAGCGCTGAAGACATGAACACTGCAAAGTAAGTGTCTCGTAACAAAACAAAGGAACCTTTTCACAATTTACACCAACAATGATTTAAGTATAGGTACAGAGATGATGAGATACATTTCCAAACTCCAGGATTATTTATGAAGCTATTATCGAAGACTCAAGGATAAGAAAACCTATACAAGTTAATATAAATCAACCTACAAGCACCAACAAAATATAAATTCCACCACCAGTGGATCGATCACAATTAATCTAGTTCTCGTCTATTTCTGCAAAGAGTTTCGCATACAGATGCTCATTTGAGAGAGTCCCATGGTTAAGGTGTAGGATGTGGGGGAGATATACGTCAGGGTGGGTGATGGAGAGGTAGTTCCCTGAGAGTAGAGAGATAGGTTGGTTTCATAAGTTGCGGATCATGCGTTTATATTGAATTCTTGATTGCATTCTAGATCTCTAGATCATTGTGAGCTTGAATGTTGAACAAGCAAAGTTTTACATTATTGAACAAAAATGCTAAAATTTCAAACTAAACCCTTTTCACTGAAGGTCACAGATCCTAGCTGAGGGGTTAGGGTTGCAGTGTCCTTGATACCAAAGACGCCAAACCTCTGGAGGCGTAATATCTTCATCTGCTTATCATACTTCAAACTAACAACTGTTCTGAGCAATAAATCGACTGTTATTGAAAGAATAGAGCTTGCACAGTTATTAATAAGGGATCGAGCAAAAATATGAATGATTTAAAACACGGTCGCATACCGGAAGGCATATGAGTTGATGAAAAGAATGGCCAGTGCCGACACTGCAATGAATGCGAATCTATAGAGAAAAACGTCTTTCGTATCTTCCAACTGCACTGGAAAGGTGAATAGCAATGAATGAATACAATGAAGTTGGACCAAATCCCATCTCTTCACGTTCAAATAGTAGTACGCTATCAGTAATTATTTGCCTACCCATATAACGTACCTGCAATCATCTTCTGAACAGTCATAACTCCGGAGAGTGCAAAAAATGTCCCAAGCACAGCAACACCAACACCGAGTACAAATTTCTTCCCGTGTAATGAATACAAAATAACTTCGGTAGAAGAACTTGAAGATGAGAGAGAAGCAAAGCTGGATTTCAGTTTGGCTGTGGGTCGGGATCTCGCTAATACTCTACTCCTCAAGCCAAATAGAAGGTGATTGAGGCGCGCAGAGCGACATAAGGATCGAGTACACAGCATCATATCATGGCTACCTGCAAAATACTGAGGTTGGATTCTGTAGAAGTCGGAAATTTCTCTGCTATGCACATTACAGGATTACATAATACATATGCACTGAGCAGATAGTTTCATTTATAATTCCCAGCCGCTATCACGAAGTGAAAGCATCCTCTCTTTGTCAGTTAAACTTACAATACATATTCATGATAGTAATAATTGATACCTACAGCAACAATAGGCAGTAGCCAGTAGTTTTACAATTCATAAATCTCGGATAAAATAACTCATCTCGCTCCAGTTTCGATCGGTTAGAATAGCATATACCTATCACAGCTTTTAGGATGCCCAAGCAAATCATTCATCAGTAGAATCGGCGCAACTTTTCATAGTTAGATAAGTAATCTGAGTACCTACTATTATATGGCATAAACAGCACAATAGTTTGTGATTTCATACTCAATTTGCTTCACTGTTAAATGATAGAATAGCTAAAGAATGATATCAACTCCACCGATTGTCGATGGCAACCTGGGTATCGGATCCACATAATACGGATCCGAATGATTGTTGGCAATTCTATGCTTCATGTTTCATAATATAACAATCTATCCGTGATGTCAATACTGTGTTATACACAATGTCTATGAAGTTAGGTGTTGTGAACCATACTGTTGAGATTTTGTCCTCCCTGTTGCTGATAGTTGAGGAGTGGCATTGCACTGGCCAACAATGAACTGGTACTAAATTGAGAAGCTTTCTCCTTATCTGGAGCCGCCACTACCACTGAAGCCGAAGCTGGGTGTGATATATGTAGGTTCTTGTGTCTGTTGAAGTTTGCCTTGTCAGAGCAGCCATAGGAGCAGTGTTCACACATGAAGCAGCCCACATAACCATGATGTTTCATGTGCTTTACAAGGTGCGTCTTCTGGGAAGCTGTGAAGGGGCAGAGATGGCATTTGAAAGGCCGTATGTTAACATGAGTCATGACATGACGCTTGAAGTTGCCCCTGTTCTTGGTCTGGTAGTCACAATTACCACACATGTTAGGCTCTTTGTTGGGAGTGTGCTCAACCATGTGTAGAATCAGAGCATTGAGCGAAGACGCAGATACCATACACTGTTTGCAGTACAGTCCATTATTTGTACTGACTCTTGTTGATTTAGCAGCAGATCGACTTTTCTTCTTCTTAGGCTTGGTCGCCTTCTCCTGTACCTCACAACTATTCTGTTGAGGAGGAGGAGCATGATGGTGCTCCGCATGACTTGCCGCGGTGTGCATCTGGAGGAAAGTCTCCAGCATGGTTGCAGCAGTGGGGCATTGCAAACACTTGCTAGCCGAGTGACAGGTGTTAGGAGGATTATGAACTTGCTGTGGAGGACCACCCTGTCTACCCACTACAGTTTGGCCGTTGTCAACTGTCCCAGACTGTTGCCCTTCGTACATAATCCTAGAGATGAAATCTTTAGAAACTTGGATATCGTTTGGTTTTGTCACTTGAAAGTCCATGGCAGAAGGATGTCGATTCATTTTCTGTTAAGATTAGTTCTGTGAATACTGGATTTATATAAAAATGAAAGGGCATGGCCGAAAAGGCAAATTATCAATGCCCAAAAGACAAATTGTCAATGATTTGCTGAAAGTTTTGCATTTAAAATCCAGTGATACAAAGTCAGAAGAAAGTGAGGCAGTAAACCAGAAAGGGGTAATTAGGTTGATTCATCACCTTTCAAATTCCTATCCACTATCTTAGTGGAATAGCAACTATTTCATCCTCCGATTTTCCAACAAAATACAACTAATAATAAATACGGTAGTATCAAAAGTAATTCCCTATCAACAGTTCATTTTACAAAAGTAAATATTACCCATATTATTACCATAGGTTCACTAATTACACCGACTGTTATAAGCGGTTTTGTAACCTGAACTTCTTTGAATTGGCTACATCAAAAACTGGCAAAATTTTGTTTAAGAGCTTTTGATTCTTGAGAGTCCCCCTCTTCAAGTCGAATGTGTATCCGAAACTGAGCACTTGATTTGGCTTTATCAACCTTACTTCAGCTGAGGAAAATAAATAATTGATTCTCATATATAAGGAATTGTAATAATAAAATGAACAATGAACATCTATTGGTTGTTATGGTAAACTATAACCCACGCTTTGTGGCTTTTCTCATTGCATATTCAGTAGGGTTCAGCGACACAGTCTTGAGTTTGCCTGGCCATCCAATTATCTGCACCCTCAAAACTTTCTCACTCGTGTATTCAGCGCTTTGTGCATGACTGCAAGGAAAAATTGGGTTTGAGAAACAAACATTATATAGAATCACGATTCATCATAACAGTCGAAATCTAAGAAAATCAAGAAGCATACCTCAAGCCTCGCCAATGGATTATTTTATAGACTGCTAAAGCACTGAACAAAGGCACTCCAAAACAAAAGTTCTGCATCAGGCCTGGATCTTGGTACATAACATTCACCAATTCTACATATTTGGGAGCAAGCCACAACGCTGATGATTGAATGTGTTCACGAATAATAGCAACGGCATGAACTTTTTCATTCAAATTTACAGGGAGTTTAAAGATAGCCGATGAGGGAAGTTCAGCTAGTAATAATTTATAGGAATGTTTTCCAGAAATTCATACTCACATAAGAGTGGAAAACCAATGAAGAAGCCCTTGAACCAAAATAAGTAATAATCCGGCGATTTATTTTTGGAGTAGAGTAAAATTGATTTAGTATGCTTCGGATTTCCAGATTTCTGATGAGCTGAAAAATGATCTTATGATGATTCCCGATGATTTGTATCTCTTTCAGATTAATGAAATAACATGCAGCTCGATGAACTGTATACCTACTTACCTCTTTACTAAGTTCATTCATTCCAAAACTCACCAAATGGTACACTTGTTGTAAGATTGCATATGCTGATGTTTTGGTTCCTATGCGATAGAACAGTGCCCAAACTTAAATGACTTCTTCTGAACGCCGCTAAACAAATCATAACCTGAGTAGAAGTGGTTAATAATATGCGAGAAGAGGTCTGCAAAGTATATCTTCAGTTACTGAGATTCAGCTCATTGTAGAAGTCAACTCAATAACTTAATGACAAAATTCGATATCAAACAATTGACATGGAAAAATCTTGTTTTATACAGTTTAGAGTAAGCGTTCATGAAGCACTTACTTGCAGAAAAAAATAAACATCACTCATATTCATCACTGAAGGGCCATCCATATGCTTCGAAAAGAAAGCACGTCTTTATCGACAGAAAACATCAATAATCTTCATTTGAAATAAGTGGTCCACTCATCTCATGGTTATTGGACGACCCGTATTATCGAAATGAATATCATTTCTTTGCAGTATTAAAGAAGCCTGGAATTTGAATACTTAATGACTATCTGACAACATAAGCTCCTCCAAAATATCTAGAGGAACGGCACCTATACACAACAGTTCATCATGGAACTTTTTAATATCAAAATCGGGACGAATTTGCAGCTTATCCCTGATTTCTAACAACTTGAGCTGTCCTATTTTGTAGGAGCATGCCTGAGCCGGTAAAACGCAGTATCTGTCAACCTCATCCTCTGCTTCCTTCCTTGACATACCAGTATTCTTCATCATCAATTCGATACCTTGCTCCCTGCTCCACTTCAGGGCGTGTAAACCAGTGTCAACAACAAGTCTTGTTGCTCGCATGAGTTCAGTGCAGTAGTATCCGAGAACACTATATCCTTCACTGCCATCTTCCTCATCATAGAATCCTGATTCTTTGCCAACGTATTCGGAATACAGACCCCATCCCTCAATGTAAGCGGTGAACCTATCACCTTCAGAACACCGCCTGAAATATGGTAGATTTCTGTTTTCCAACTGGAGTGAGATTTGGAAATGGTGTCCTGGAACTGCTTCATGAGCAGTCAATGTCTTCATTTGACTTTTGTTTTGGGCTTTGATGTTGGACAAATTAACAAAGAATAAACCTGGACGTGTCAAGTCCAAAGAGCCAGGGAAATAGCAAGCAGCAGCCCCACCCTCTCCCATAGCCTGAGGCATCGGCTTGATGATGCACTTACTAGATGGAATAATATTGAACATACTTGACATTCTCTTATCTAATTCAAGCAATAGCCTTTCATATTCGGCTATGCATTCGTCTTTGTCTTTATCCGTGTCATCATACAAGAAATTTTCATGCTCACCTAAGATTTTTAGATTCTCGACGTTAGTTAAGTCGGCATTGAGTGTCATGTCACCTTTCTCATTGAGATTTTTTACAATCTGTTGAACTCCATTCAGAAGAAGTTCACAATGCTTGAGACCTAAACTGTGAACTTCCTCAGGTGTATAATTGCTGGTCGTCTGCCACTTCAGACACTGGCGGTAAAATTCCAATCCTTGCGGAAGTTTCCAGACCCCGGCATCTTCACTAGCATGCAGCAAGCATTCTTTGATTTCCTGCAAAACAATTTCATAACTAGGAATTACAAACTCCCTTATCTTGCTTTGTATTTTCTCCAATTGCTCTTTAGGCAATTCATTTTGAGTGGCAGTTTTGTACTTTTCTGATACTGCAGAAATCAAATCATTTGAATCTGGATTCGAGAGGCTGCTTATAATTCCTTCTATAGACCTCTCGACTTTCTCCAGACATACTTTAGGAGGCATAACGCCCAGACTACGCTTTTTCGCAATATCATTGGCTATCAAACCAAACTTCATTTTGGACTGCTCAAGTCTATTCAGGTAAAGCTCGATATCGGAATCATCCTGAATCACTGCAAAGTAAGACATGAGCATGATGAAGAGTGTGTGAACCCCGTCTATCTGGGATAGGGGATAGATATGGTCCCTGAGAGTCCTGTTACTGTTCTCTATTGTCCACTTTAGAACTTCACGTGACGACCGCTGCTCCTTTGTGAGGTCCTCTAAGTTGAATTTCTCCAGTGCTCCAAGCAAATATTCATTAGAAAGTTCCAACAGTTCTTCATGACGATTAGATGGAGACTCTTGTAGGTATCCATTGTGATTCTTTATTCCTGCTTGATCGAAAAAACCCATAAAAGTAAGCGATTCTGGACAGTCAAGATTCATTTGCAAAAAGGCTCGTTCAAAGAAATGGTCTATTTTTTGTGGGACGAAACTATTTTTCCCATCTAGCCAAGAAAGAACATCTTCATCAGGATTACCATGACCAGATCCCAGAAGTTCTCTTATCCCAACAAACTCTTGCAACTCCCTCGATGATGCAACAGCTTTGGCTGCTTCTATATTATTACGGAGGATATGGACTGAAGCCTCGAAGACAATAGATGGCCTGAGACCATATAGGGTCCTGCCAGACATTGTCTCTCTCTCTGACTTGGTCCTACACGATTTTACAGGAGTTAATTTCTAGTTACCATCTTTCTGAAAAGTATTGACAGAAAGAAAAGCGATCCACTTTACAGGATGGAAATTGGGGACCTATCTATAAAGTTATAAGGTGACCAAGGTGGTTGAGTCACATAATGCTTATTGTAAAGTTGTAAAGAAGAAAGATATCACCTTCATGCTCTTACGGACTAACAATCAATGAGAAGAGATTAAGATGATAAAAATGGAGCAAATCGATGTCGAAACTTCACTGATAAAAACATATAGTCAACGAATCTCATCCCACGCAGCCCATTTTTGTTTTGACATCTGAGTTTTTGAACTGAAGATAGAGTTCTATTTTTCGCTTGATCTGTTTCGGAGTGTGCTGATGTGTATTCCGTTTATCTCTTGCCATGGCTTTGTAATCTGTTCCATGATCTGTAAGTAAGCCATCCCATAAACCTGACTCAGCCGGTGAAAAGTGTCTCAGAGCAGGAGCAGTTTCCTTTGCTTGTTCCTCCAGCTTCATCACCACTTCACTTGACTCCTTCTTATAATCTGCAATGTCTGCAATCTCGACCTCCATTTCACCAGATCTCACTTTTTTGTGGTGAGTCGTTCGATATGCAGAGTTAGGATCTGCAACAAGGCCCAAATCGGAAAAGTTCTCCTTGATAGTTTTTGTTTTGTCCCAATTTGCTCGTATCAATTCATTCCCGATCACAACTTTGTGCTTCTTGTTGTGTTCCTTCTTTCGAATTTTTCCGTAATTTGTCTTACTTATTCGTCCACGTCGTTTGTTCCTCTGTTTACCTCGAACTGTAACCATGACAACTAGGTTAGGGGGTTTTAAGAATCATGATTAAGTACTATGTGATATGTATGCAATTCAATTGCAGTAAATCAATACTTAAAAATCAAAGTGACTGTCGACTGAAAATTATTTACAACCACAATTTAATAAACTGATCACAAACAAGAATAATTTCTTAAAAATCGTCACTCTTCATCAAAATCAGTTCTTCCCAGCAATTTCCACATTAGGTCCTGATTGTACAAGTTTCCCTTGTTATGTTGCAGCACATAGTCTTGGTTGAGGACTTTAATGTAAATTCCTGGATAGAATGATCGTTAAATGTTGATCATATTATTAAGTTGGTATATGATATGTTATACCTAGGTATTTAATTCTCTGTTCGTCACTTTAACCAAGAAAAAGAATCAAACTCACGTTTCTTTTTTGTCACTGAATCGTCGTAGAGTGCTTCACCGACCTTGTATTTTGCTACAACTGGCTGACCAAACTTCCCTATAGTCGTGATGAGGAGTTTTTTCTGAGAGGGCTGGTACTCCATCAATCTTACCTGTTCAGGAATTCCGGTGTAAAAAATTGAGGTGAGATTCTACAGTAATATGAAAGCTATGACGAAACGACGACTGAATAGGGCTTTTGAATGCTAGGTTGCATGAGGCACTTGATAGGGATCTGCTAGGTGAAGTTCCATTTACCTGCTTGTTCATAATGAGGACGGTTGCTGAAAACCAACCTCCGAAGAAAAGAAAAGCCCCTGCCAACATGAACTTAGGAATGGCAAACTTCCAGCCCAAATGAATGAAATTAGCTGCTAGCGGTAAACCTGAATATCACGAAATAATTGATTTTTCAAATCTAGCAGAGAAAATTTAACACTCCCAATCACATCACGGGTAGGTATGAGACCAGCAACCAACCTACAACCCACATTGTCGTTGCAGCACCTCTGAATAATATCCAGTAATTTCGCTTCCTCTCGAATAGGACTATCTTCTTCTCATCAGTTTCTTTTTTCGATGGCTTGGATTTCGGTGGAGCTTGTGCTGGAAGCAAAGTATTTGGGAATAAACCCTTAATTTTCAGCGAATGCTGATAACCTCAGTTATAAGGTATCGATTAGATGGAAGTGATACCTTTGATCTGCTGACTTTGAGACAGACATCTTGAAATGAGCTTGCTCCTAAGTTTTGCTTGAATAAGGACACCTCTAGGGCACAAAGTATGGAGCATTCTATCGGGGAATTCAGAGATTGACTCGAGATAACAAACCGATAGGAATAAGAATTTTATTCCGATTTCGTGTCACACGATATTGGATGACAATAGCCGTGTAAAGTGTACAAAGTACTATGTACAATGTACATTGTACAATGCCGATTAGGTGCCTAAAGTGTGAATGATTATGTTAAACTATTTAACAGTTGTACATGGAGTGTACATGGAGTGTACACATCTAATGAACCCATTGCACGAAGAGAGTGGGAGAGAGAGCGAGAGAGAGAGGGAGAGAGAGAGCACTATGTACAGTATATGTGGTGTATAATTGTGTGTGTGTGTGTGTGTGTGTGTGTATGTGTGTGTATGTGTGTGTGACACACAAACACACACACACAAACACAAACACACACACAGTACACACACACACAAACACACACAAACACATGACACATACATACAGTACACACACAAAGACACACAGTACACACACACACACACACACAAAGACACACGCACACACAGTACACACACAAACACACACACACACATGACACACATGCCACACACACACACAAACCAGTGTGTGTGTGCCTCACAGGATTCAGGCAGAGTAGGGATGACGTGGACGAAACGTAGTACAGTTCCTATTCTGGATCTACCGCTCTATTACGTGTACTAGCAGTAGTAGATTAACAGGTAGTTTTGCGTACATTATGAGTATTTTGTCGAATTATGCATGCTACCAATTCTTGTATTGTTGAGAGCTGTGCTTCAGCACAGAGGCATCTATCAAAATAAGCTATGTATCATGATCGCTGGTAGTAGATGTTGTCTCGAATATGCTAGAGTAAAGACGCGAGAAGGTCGTCACTATTTCTGCACACATTTTCGCATTGACAAAATAACATTCTTAGCCTAATACCTGAAACCTCTGTTACTTGTAGCTATCTGATAACCATCTGTTAGATAACATTTTGTTGACAGCCTGCTCACCAACTCCGAAACCAGGCTAACCTCTCCTCAATGGCTATCCACCACCTTCTCTTCCTATGTCTGATAACACAGACTCTAGCTACAGAGATAACACTGGATATCTCGCTATCTGGAGGTGAACCAAGCCTCGCCCTACACGATCAAGCTGGATCAGCTCGCAAACTCTGTACAGAGAAAACCAAGGTGTGGGGCCCGGGACTGGACCCTAATTTCCACATGCCTGTTCGGTATTTCACAATCCAAGCAGTGGACTCAATGGGGCAGAACTTTACAGTGTCTCTTGGGAATATATTCAGGATTGCAGTGAAGAAAGACGGTGGATCAAGTAAAGTTAGGGCGTGGTCGGATGTAATTGACAGGGAAGACGGGACATACCTTGCCAGGTTTAGGTTATTCGAAGAGGTTGATGAGCTGGTTGTGGAAGTCAATGTGAAGAATGGAGGTCATGTAGCAGGGTCCCCTTACAGACTCCCGGGCCCAATCTATCATGAGGGGTGTGCGTGTAGTGAGCCTGAAAGTGCTAAGTGGGCACAGATGATGCAGTGCAAATCAAACTATACACAGGTATGAAAGGTTTCATGAATCTTTAGTAACGGGCCGACTTCAAAATGCAGATGAAGCTAACTTTTTCTCATTTAGATAGATTTAGATTTGGAGAACTTTAACAATATCTATCCTGTGGACTTGGAGCATCAAGCTAAAAAGAAGTTTGAAGGTCACTACCACATCGGGCACTATGTAATCAAGGATAATCGACTTTACAGCAAACTCATAGGTAAGACCAAGAAACGCAGTATTTTGTTTTAACCAACGTTCTACTTGATCAAGGAAAGATATTTCATCTGCATGCGAACAGCTCCCCGCTCACTGTCACCTCCGACTACCACGTTCACACAGGCGAACAGTCCGGATTGAACAGGAAGTTCGAGGACATGCTCCTCTCCCTCATGGCTAAAGTTCACCTCCCCGACATCGAGTTTGTGATGAATCTCAGGGATAGTCCCATAGAGAAGAGCAAAGTCAACCCGATGCCCATTCTCTCATTTGGAGGTTCCCGTGAGACGGCAGACATAGCATTTCCCTCGTATGAACTAACAGAGTCCATCCTCCGTTCAATGAACAACGCTGAACGGGACATCCAGCAACTGCAGGGCAAGGTCGGAGGGGATTGGAATGAGAAAATCCCAATTGGGTTTTGGAGAGGACGAGACTCGAGGGAACAACGACTGGATCTGTGCAGGCTTTCCAAAACCTATCCCGATAAGATAGATGCAAAGCTGACTGAAGCTCTGTTTTTCAAGCATGTCCCGTCTGTATACGGTGATGTGGTCCCCAAGATACCTTTCAATGATTTCTTCGAATACAAGTACCAGATATCTGTGGACGGTATGGTGGCTGCTTATAGAGTGCCTTTCTTACTGGCTGCCCCGACTGTTTTGTTCAAACAGGTAACTCAATGATACTACCTTCACGAGAATTCTATTTCATCTCCCTTGATCTATAGCATGATTCGCTTCACTCTCAAAATGAAACCCACATTTTTCCAGGATTCATTCTTCTACGAGCACTTCTACGCAGATATAGAACCCTGGGTTCATTACATCCCCTTCAACCACAACCTCAACAACCTTATACAACGTATAAACTGGGCTACTGACAACGACCATCTCGCCCACATCATATCAGAGAACGCGCGCCACTTCGTGAAAACGGAGCTACAGCCGGCAGCTGTGTACTGCTATGCGTACCGGCTACTCAACAAATACGCAGAGAAACAGAGAGGGACAGTGGAAGTAAGGGAGGGGATGAGGGAGTTGAGTACGAAGAGAGTTTGCGGGAAATGTCCGTATAATTTGGCAAACAAGCACGAACTTTGACATTGTGGTTGAGTGAATACGTGTATAGCGGTAATGGGTGGTGATTAACGAAAGATTGAGAAGTGTTGTGATAAATCAATTTCAGATTATAACTAAGATTGTATTAAATACTCATTTTATTTGACGTATTTGTCAAAACACAGAATCTTTCAATGGGTCAGAATCGTGACAAAATGTTCAAGGGGTCTCCTTTGCAAAGTTATCCCCGTCAATAATCTCCATTCCATCGCCCATGATATCCACTTCCATTTCACCCTGCTCCACAATATCACGGGGCAGGCTAAAGTTGGTGGTGATGACAGTATCGTTGAAAACATTGGGATAACCGGTGAAGGGCGGCAGTTCAATCTCCGTGCTATGTTTAGAGCTGTGGTAAACATGAGGCACCTGAAACATGAATACATTTCCAACACTTCATCGAGAATCTGATGCTAATCAACGACCAGATACATATAAACCGGTGATGTTAATTTCTAAGAAATTTGAGCTCCAGTTATCAAATTAAAGCACAAATCAGGTGTAGGTTTTGCATAGAGAGAGGGAGATCATGCAACTCACTTGACGTTCAAGAACACTGTCCAAGTTATGGAGAAGATATGATTGGAATGAGTTGCCGAGAATCGTACAGCGATCCAATTGGTCCCAGTTACTCTTTAATACATTGTCATACATCCGTTTACTGAAAAATCAAAATATCAATGACTACGCGGGAGAGTCCTAAAATTCGATGACTAGAAAATCAATCAGAGAACCAAAGAACAACCTATACTACTTATCTGAATAGAAATATGGAGATTAACCTACTGTGTATCATGTAGAAAAGTGTGTTACACTTTACTCTCCTATTACACATATCATTCTGTGGAAGGATAGAGATGTGTTCTGATATCAGGGTCCGTTCTGTGGTATCGAGTACAGGGTCGAACAGATACACACTGAAAATATTACAATATGAAAACTACAAGGCTCGCGTATGTCTAGATTGATATTCCTTGACTTCTAGATATTAAGGGTAAGCATATGTGACATACTTTTCAACATTGGAGCAAGCCTGAGCGAGTGCTATTAGCGTTGAAAGTTGATAAAGTGCTATTTTGCATGAAGATATCCGTCCTATACCATAGCACACGATCTCTGAGATACATTCCTCTGATATCACTGTTGCTATTTTGTCACAGAAACTACTATCTGAAAATTTATATGAGCTACTGGTGAGAGAGGGCGCTAAACTGCTCTCAAAACATAATAAGGAAAAACATTTCCGAAAATCTCACATACCACTGGCTATAACAGTCTTAATCATCTTGTTAAGGTTGATTGATGTCATATCAGCACAGTCGGAAACGTCATATCTACAGTCTTTATTTAACTTCATATAACGTCTTTTTCTTGATCTTTTGACGAGGGTGAAACCATCTGATTCCATTCTAGGACAACATAGGTAAATCAACATTAAATGAATGGTCCATGGACAATAGGCACAAGTGAGTCTATTGAACATTCAGTAATCATCAAGCTCTGGGTTACGAATTATTCAAAATACAACTCAACTCGTAACGATCACATTTTAATCAATAACAAAATAACGCCATATACATTAAACATTGAAAATTCATCAAATGAATTCTATATTCCATGCGAATCGCAATACGTGCAACTTGCATATTCCTATACCTAATATTAATTATTATATCAGTCTTCAAGACATAAACAAACTAAATTTAATATTCTAGTTGCAGCTCTCCAAAACACGCATGAGGCTTGCGATAATTCAAACATAAAATGAGAAGGAAACCAATGTTCAACTTCTTTTAAGGAGCATTTGGTGAGGTTGATGATTGAGGGTCAGCGTGACGGGAATTTCCTGCTTATGGAATAATGTCCAAAACTCCACTTCTTAGGGAGTAAATCACACCACAGAGTGCCAGATGAAACAGATCAACACGGAAGATTGGACCAATTTTACCTGAGAGAGACATAGAATTCAAATTCTAATACCTGAAAATGGAAAGGAAATACATGATACATACATCAAGTGTGCAACTCACCAGAAGCCCCAAATGCACCAGAAAGGAGAAGGAATATACCAGCTAAAAGGTAGCTTTTGTTGCTGTATATGATGGCAGAATAAATGAGCCCAATAAGAGTTGCAGGAATCAACAATTGTCTCGTATTCTCATACTGGGACAAATTATAATTGAACCAAGAGCCATTTGAAGTACCTCATCTCTTATGTATACTGATATTTTTTTTTTTCAATTTACAATCAATCTTGGTCTTATTACANCCTACTGTGTATCATGTAGAAAAGTGTGTTACACTTTACTCTCCTATTACACATATCATTCTGTGGAAGGATAGAGATGTGTTCTGATATCAGGGTCCGTTCTGTGGTATCGAGTACAGGGTCGAACAGATACACACTGAAAATAGTACAATATGGAAACTACAAGGCACGCGTATGTCTAGATTGATATTCCTTGACTTCTAGATAAAGGGTAAGCATATGTGACATACTTTTCAACATTGGAGCAAGCCTGAGCGAGTGCTATCAGCGTTGCAAGTTGATAAAGTGCTATTTTGCATGACGATATTCGTCCTATACCATAGCACACGATCTCTGAGATACATTCCTCTGATATCACTGTTGCTATTTTGTCACAGAAACTACTATCTGAAAATTTATATGAGCTACTGGTGAGAGAGGGCGCTAAACTGCTCTCAAAACATAATAAGGAAAAACATTTCCGAAAATCTCACATACCACTGGCTATAACAGTCTTAATCATCTTGTTAAGGTTGATTGATGTCATATCAGCACAGTCGGAAACGTCATATCTACAGTCTTTATAAAACTTGATATTACGCCTTTTTCTTGATTTTTTGACGAGGGTGAAACCATCTGATTCCATTCTAGGACAACATAGGTAAATCAACATTAAATGAATGGTCCATGGACAATAGGCAAAAGGTTATCATCACAAGTGAGTTTATTGAACATTCAGTAATCATCAAGCTCTGGGTTACGAATTATTCAAAATACAACTCAACTCGTAACGATCACATTTTAATCAATAACAAAATGACGCCATATACATTAAACATTGAAAATTCATCAAATGAATTCTATATTCCATGCGAATCGCAATACGTGCAACTTGCATATTCCTATACCTAATATTAATTATTATATCAGTCTTCAAGACATAAACAAACTAAATTTAATATTCTAGTTGCAGCTCTCCAAAACACGCATGAGGCTTGCGATAATTCAAACATAAAATGAGAAGGAAACCAATGTTCAACTTCTTTTAAGGAGCATTTGGTGAGGTTGATGATTGAGGGTCAGCGTGACGGGAGTTTCCTGCTTATGGAATAATGTCCAAAACTCCACTTCTCAGGGAGTAAATCACACCACAGAGTGCCAGATGAAACAGATCAACACGGAAGATTGGACCAATTTTACCTGAGAGAGACATAGAATTCAAATTCTAATACCTGAAAATGGAAAGGAAATACATGATACATACATCAAGTGTGCAACTCACCAGAAGCCCCAAATGCACCAGAAAGGAGAAGGAATATACCAGCTAAAAGGTAGCTTTTGTTGCTGTATATGATGGCAGAATAAATGAGCCCAATAAGAGTTGCAGGAATCAACAATTGTCTCGTATTCTCATACTGGGACAAATTATAATTGAACCAAGAGCCATTTGAAGTACCTCATCTCTTATGTATACTGATAATTTTTTTTTTCAATTTACAATCAATCTTGGTCTTATTACATACCTGTGTTGTACAGACATGCATTCCAAGAATTACAAGAATATCCCATCCAGGAGACACAAGAGACATCTTTAATCCTTGGTTGAGTTGTATTGAGGCGTACAGAAGTAAGAGCCATGGAACACCAACAGCACCAGCATGGATAGACAAGCTTTTGTGGAGGTCTTTCATGGACTCAGCTCCTAAAAATCTGATTGACCCAGCAAATGATGCAATGCCAACAAGTATAAAGCCATATATCACAAAGACATTTTCCTTTTTCTGAAATGGATATTGTTTCGTGAATGAACATTTTCTCAATAATCAATATAGATGTTAATTTGATGCTCTTGAAATTTTAATTTGATGCTCTTGAAACAATGTTGGAATGACTCACCAGAAATATGTCATAGCATGACACTAGGCAGGTCATAGACAGCAACAAATCAGAAAGTGCAGTTGAGAGCTGGCGAGACATGTTTAGCCAGTCCTGCAATTAAAATCAATTCAGTCAAGGTGAAGCTTAACTTAATGTCAGTCAATTATATTGCTTAGATTCTATTGATTCCATCTCACTAAAACCCACTTCAATCATCAGAAGCATCATGCACTGACCAAAAAATCAGAGTACATTGAATTGAATTGAATTTACATTGATGTAATTTCTGAAATTTTATAATTAACACATTATTTCTCTACTGAAATTCTGTGAAGCTCTTGAATTGAATTGAATTGAATTATATTTTTACAGCTCAATATCAATTAACATAAATTATATTTTGTTCTATAAAAAGAGGCTTCTATGTTGTGCTGAGGGAGAGCACTTAGTCAATCTTTTAGACTGTTAAAGGCCACCCACTAAATGGATATCTAATCTAATAATCTATAGCATATTTAATCTTGACACCTAAACAATGAACATTCTCAACAGTTGTGACATATGGAAATTAAAAAATCAGAAGCCGCGAATAAGTCTGCACCGCGCGCGCAAAACGAAATTCTTGACAGGGTCTATCATGTCATTAATCGACAATGCTAGGCCCAGGTGACGCGACCCGCGAAGCTGAAGCGGCCCAGCAATTGGCAATGCGCGTGGCGCGGGCGACAGCGAGATCAGTAATTTGCGGCGCGCGCCATGAAATTCTTGAGTGACAGGAGTTCTGGAGTTATCATTTATTATTCTTTTACAGCCAACGCGCTATTTATTCACACAATGATTTAATAAAAGTCTAGCTGGAGCTCTAGCTGAAGACGCCGCGCGCGCGGCGCTGCGCGTATCTCTTTCTACGACTTTTCAGTTCACTGAGTAGAATAGGGGCGCGCAACGTGTGCACATCAGCGGTCTAGCATCGCCAGACTTGCATCAGCGGTTTGGCATCGCCAGACAAGTCCACGTCCAAAGTCCGAACAGAATTTGGCCATATTTTTCGCGAGCGTGTCTTTGATCCCTGGTTATTCTTATTTTAGTCAGGCTTGAATTTTCATGAATAAACTTACTAAGGAGTAAAAACTTTTGACATTTCTAGTTGGTGCATTTGTTCTTGATTGTCTCAAACAATGATATAACTGTTTGAGATTGGCACTGAATATTTGAGTTGATCTTCTGTCAAAAACATTCTATTCCATTCTATTCTTGATATATTATTATTCTTGATATTGTTTCTTATGTTGTAAAAGTGGTTATGTAATTGTTATTTATCTCATTTTATTCTTGATGATATTCAATATTGCCATGATTGCATATGGACCTTTTTGTTTGTGAACGTTTGATGCTTATGCAAATGCGTCAAACTAAAGGACAAAGTTTGGCAAAGTGCTCGAGCTTTACTAAAAGTGAGCGTAGTGTATCACAAATCAAAGACAGTTATTGAGTTTGTTACTTTAATGTCTGTTGCTTTAGGTTGATTTGTATAACAGTGCCTACTGCAAAACCAGATATTTTCACGTGTGCTACATAGTGATTCAAGCAAAATGGATTGATTTCGCTGTTTATTTTTTTAATTCTAAATTCTTGTTGATCATTATATCTCTTGTATTTACCATGACCATTAAGAATCATATTCACGGCTGAAAATATTTGAAAATGGAGAGTTTCACTGTATGTTAAACACTGTCTCATGATCCTGTATTTTGTAGTGGGATCCATATTCATCAATCATAAGACACACACATGATAACCTACACTTTTCCGCAAACAAAAGTATGATCTGGTCCATGAGGACCCCTTAGAAGTTTTATGCTATCATGTAAACCATTGATTCAATGGGTATATGCAAGTTTTTCTCACATTGTTTTCAAATATTAGATGCCATTTTTCAACAAAAAAGCCAGTGAAAAAAAGAAAGGTAGTGAGAAGATCAGCAGTAAATATAATGTGAAAGAAGTTCTTGGATCGTGAGTAGACAGAATTCCTTTCCCTCCTTTCTATTGATCCTTTTTATTGATCAAATAGCATCCAAAGAAAGCCAATTTATGATTGCACAACTATTCATAAGACTGTAGTCAAATTCTTTTTCTTCATCAGTGGTTGCAGGCTATCTGCCGCCCTGTCATAAATCTTGTGTCTTGTCATGAAATATGATAGCATATTGTAAACCTTTGGATTTCAAGCAAGTCTCAAGGGAATATCTTCACAGTATAACTGGATTGATAATGCATGGTGGGGAAATTCCTTGGAAAATAATCAATACTATTTCAGGGGTGCTTTTTCAGAAGTATGTCTCTGTGTTCACAAGGAAACTGGAAAAAAGTTAGTTGTGATTTTAATTGGATTTGTATTTTTTGTAATTTTACTTGACTACCCTGTTTCCATATTAAGCATGGACTTGTTTGTGTTTCCAGTCTCATAAGGTGTGTAACTTTGGGTATAGCTGTCACAGTTGATCAGGATTCATTCTCAGGTATGCTGTTAAATGTATAGATAAGAAAAGTTTGAAAGGAAAGGAGGACAGTTTGGAAAATGAGATTGCAGTTTTGAAAGCGTAAGTAAATATCGGTGATGATGTACCTATGGCTGATACCTATCGCTGATGATGTACAAAATACACATGACACAAAATACACATGACACTCACCAATGATGAAATACAGAACAACCTAAGATCTTCATTGCTCAGTACATCAACATGTCACTAGTCTATCAGGTAGCTGCTATCTACAAATTCTAAATGTGTGTGGGTGTGGATAAAACACACTGTGACACTGTGTATACAGATATTAACACCATTTTCTACACAACACTGTTCTAGTGACTAGTTGGAGTCAAGTGATAAGGACAGAAGTAATTAGAAGCATCCATGAAATATCAACTGCCTCGTTTGACCTCCTTTTGATATGGGTATTCATTGTCATACCACCATGTTTAATAGAGAGAGAGGGAAGGTCGTCCATGAATGATAGGTGGCAGACAGACAAACTTCTGCTCCTCCATAAAATATGATGTACTCAAAGCGGTGCTTTGTCATTAGTCACCAATTTCTATTACTACGATGCCTCCATTGTTGTATTATTGCCAATGCTACAAATTAATTGCTCATCATGATATTACACAACTCCATATGAGCGATTTAATTGGATTAATTGAAATAGCAGGCAATTACCTCTTACGAGCTACATAATTACCTGTTATTAAAGGTTTAAATTTGATATACAGTGTCCCCCGAATATTCTATTATTCAAATTCCATCAATATCAATCCAGCAGAAATATTTTTCCTCAAAATGGCCAATGCATAATCTTAAATCTCGGTACGAATCATGATTCGTGTTTCGATTAATAACACTTAGATACCTTGTGATAATTTAATAACGTTCAACGCATCCCATCTAATCAGTGTATCGAATAACATTTCGTGGTTCCTTATTCTAAATCTTCACTCCTTCGTCCAACTTTCTCATGAGACGTTATCAGAAGGTCATGAGATCCTCAATACCATCACTCGACGCGAAATGATGTACCATGATAATCACAGATCACTCATTTGAGAGGAGCAGAAAGGAGTGAAGTCTGTATTCTAAACATATTTTTTATGTACACTGTATAGACTTCAGACCTACCGCGGATGCCCCATACAATCACAAGGTACACATAATCCATTTCATGGTTGTTTCGTTAGCACCATCATCACGACTCCAATTCTCATAGATGTACTGTTCAAAAATACGGTCGACGATGATAATTGATCGGTACCTAGTTCGAGAACATAGATGATTTTATGTGTGGATTATTGCAATATTGCATGTTCCGTGCTATGCTGGGTAGATTACCAGTGCACGGGTGTGGGGTGTGATACTGTGATAGGTAAATTGTCTGAGTAACTTATCCTATGCTATAGTAATAGCAGCGGAGATTCAATTAATCTTGCAGTGGATATTGAAGATAGAGTCCTTGTGGGATTGTAATTGCATCAATCCCACCTATACACGTACTGTACACACGTTACAACCGCAGACACGCACACACGCACACACGCACAATGCACACACGCACACAGTACACACGCACAGTGCACACACACAGTGCACATACACACACACACNCTCTCCTTACCGGTTATAAGTTATATTTGTATTATTTATTTAGTATTAAGTACAATTCTGTCTGTCCGACTGTTTTGATAAAATATTGTTACCAATCGGGGTGATTTATACGCTTTGCTCCTGGGGGTTAGAGATTTCGATTTGAAACTCTCCAAATGCAAATGTCTTGGGGCATAATTTCCTAGCTAAATTCGTATTGCATAGCACTATGATAATAAGATCATTTTCAGTTAATAAAGGAGGAATTTATAGTTGTTGTTGGCGGGCTACTGAACTGATTTGGCATCAGCTCAACCACTATATAGCTGTAAACAATATACATTGTACGATGTACATTTTATACATTGTACATTGTACAATCTACACACGTGCTGGGATCGATTTTAGAGCTGGCTAACACCCCAGTTTGTCACTTACCAATCTCGTATCATTATAGAATTTAACCCCATGTAACCTGAGTTTATTGTAGGTCCATCTTAATTCACAGCCGATAAACACCCTGCTGATCTATGCCGTGGACGCGTGTCTGTGTGTGTGTCTGTGTGTGTGCGTGTGTGTCTGTGTCTGTGTTGTCATCTGTCATGCTCCCTCCCCTCGTCATGTTATCTGTATAATTGGCAACAGTCCAAATTTGTCCACAACAGTTTAGTGTCCACAACAGTCCAGTACAGGTGTCCACAACAATCCACATCCATCCTGAATACCATATTATTAGAGGGTATGGACTGGATAAAAATGACTATTGTTTGAATTTTGATAATCTCCAAGTTACATTCTATATTATTTAACATTTCATACCGTTTCAGTGCGAACCACGACCACATTGTGAAGATGATCGAAATGTTCGAGGATAAGAACTACCTCTACCTCATCATGGACCTGTGAGTTAAATGTAATTAGCACTTAATTGCTCATCAATTAATCAATTACCTAAGTATAATTGAACCACGCTCTTATTCAGTTTTATAGTCAACTACCAACATATTTCGCAACGGGGAGATGATCAAATCGCGTACACGATATTTTTCGGTTCTTTTTTAATCGAGAGGGCACTGGCGATTAACGGATCTATTTATAGACTGATCATCACACCAGATGGTCAGAAATCATCCAGTATCGCTAATTGTATATATAGAGTTACAAACGCAGAAAATACTAGTATTTCTCCCACTCTCACTCTGACAGTGGCTAGTGTTGAAATGTACACGGGTTTATATTATGTGAGACAACGCAGTTAACGGTATCAGGTGGGTGTGGTCACATTTTGTTGGTCACGTGAACGTAAATAGGTGCTAGAATTATTTGATATACATCCTCAATTATTCATAACTTCAACGAAGTAGCTTTTTTGAATACTGATTACAGTCTCAATCATGATTCCGGCATTTGGGGAAATCTCAAGATTATGTAGAAAATAATATTGATCAGCAGAAAATTCTCGCGTGAACGTCACGGTTTTTTCCCAAAATACGTCACAGCGCGATGACATATCCGATCCGTAACTACGTAACGATGACGTACGCAGTATACGTTATTGAGTTTGTTACACATGTGCGTCACGGTTACGCAGTTCGAGCGCAGAACAGTCTAGAAATGACTAAGTTCATGTTTCGTTTCATGCATACGATAAAAGTTAAATTGGCGTGTGTACCTATATGAAAATGTATTAGAACTTCTTCAAATTTGTAACTTTGTACAAATTTATAACTGTGTACACTGTTAGTGTTGTACAACACGCAATGGTTTAAACATGCGGTGTGGACTGTGAGAAGATTGTAAAGAAAGTTAGTAGGAATTTTCCTCAGATTTACTCCCTCAGAGATATCGTAACTTTTGCCAATACATCGGGCGAAATAATTAGTGTGGCCATCTGTGAGATCTAAATGTGATCATCCTACACGAAACTCGCTACTGTGTGTAGGAAATCAAAACCAGGTTTCCGCACTTTCGATTTGATACACAGAACACAAATAGGAAGTATCATGTCTATTTTCATATCATCATCAAGCTCTCTTCCTGGCATAAGTCCGAGTGTGATGAAACGTCGCAACTCACTCAATAGCATATTATGTAACTCATGTATGAGGATGTCTCAAAATTTGAAATGTAGCGGTAACAGTAGCTTGCTTTCCAATCGTCACATAATATTTCGCCTCGAGAAATATGGCCAAATACGCACCTCATAGGTGTGATGTAATAGCATATTATGTGATATGTCTTGCACTTGACAAAACCTATTCTACCCTCTATAAAGCTACATAATGATGGAGTTGGAGCCGTGTTTGTTGTACGACGAACACGCTTACAACGCGTATTCTATTCAAACACATGTGCGTGCTTGGGGAATCCTAGTCGAATAACCGCTGAACGCTCCTGCCTGACGAATAACCTGTCTAACACATACACATTCACAATATATGATAGAGGTATGTCTATTGTGTCTATGATAGAGTATGTTATTGTGTGTATGCCAGAAATGTATGGATTTTCATATAGATCTGAATAGAATATTCAAGGGGAGAGCAGGATGTGTGTGTGTGTGTGTGTCTGTATGTGTGCCTGTATGTGTGCATGTATGTGTGGGGGGTCCTTTGGCTGATCTTGACCTAGGATGAATGATAATAGATATTCATACATGTGGAATATGTCCTCCGGTAGATGGGGAATCAGGCCACGATTATATCTGGAAAATGAGCACTGAAACAATGCAAGTAACGATACTATATAGGTATTAGGTACTAGTATTCCATGGCCAAAAATTTATAGCCTGGAATTGCTTGAACCGTATTGAACATGACTATCATGATTATAATGAGGATATCAGGTCGTTCAGCTATGGTTATATCACACTTCGTATGCTCTCTTATGGTCTGATAGAGCCTCATGAAATCTGGCCGGCCATCCCTCGTCGCAAAATACAGATTGTCATGGCCGAGCGATATCAGGCACTATTATATTCTCTTATGATTTCAAACAGTATTTCAGATAATTATTCCGATGTGTCTGGTAATGCAGATATAATCTGGACTCGTTATAATCGCCAATTGGCAATCTCAGAGGTGGAAATAGTCAGGTTATTTACTTATATCATAAATATCCAAGGAAACATCTGATACTTCCGAATTGCCAATATATACTAAGCAGTTCTCAATTGGGCAATAATTGACTATTCTAACCTCTCTCACTCCACCACTAGTTCACGAGATGTAAGATCACGTATTCAGCAGTGTGTAGATCTGATAATTCCCTGGTCTACCTGCTATTAATATGAAGCACAAGTACGTATCATTTGATAATGAACTCCGCCCATGAATAAATTCATGTAGCTACAGTACGACAGAGCTAGATCTAACCACATTGTTGTTCAATTACTCCGTGTGTTATACATAACGCATGTATACCATGATAAAGTACCATGATGGATGACACCACTCCTTCATAAAGTGCATCCCTCCCTGATGCTACTCCTTCATAAAACTGGCTCTGTAATATCGATGTTGGAGAATGTACACATAGCGCAATATTATGTGTTTAATATGTTTGTATGAGGATAGATTATTCCAAATTTACCGATGGCCGAGTGTTACTAGCCTGTTTTATTCGCGTTTTTGTGTTTGTGTGTGTGTGTGTGTGTGTGTGTGTGT
>CAMPET010000010.1:614593-626514 GCA_946803715.1 Beroe ovata | reverse complement strand
CACACACACACACACACACACACAGTAAATATCCAGCCCATTGAACATGGACAATGGTATTGTGTGGGATCCCTATTGTTATCCCCTCTCCGATGTAAAACAATGGGATACAGGTCAAATATAGTACTGAAGGTCCAAGCTGAACTTCATGAATTACTGGAATGTCATGGGCCGTTAACTGTCACTCAATGGGGAAATGTCTTATGATGTGTGCTGATTTTATGATCAGCTGATAATAGGTATTCAATACCGATAACTGCAGACTTTATGTTATGGGGTGCTGATTGTGTGATCTACTGATGGTATCAGATACTGATACAAGCTATTGGATGCTGATAGTATCTACTATGATTAACTAATACAAACATTGATGTAACATGCTTGCTCGGTAAACACACAGGTAGTGGTTGAGCCCCTTCTACCATTTTGTATTATTCAGCCAAGATGTGATTTCATTCTGTGTTATATTACACGTTGCGTGCATGAAGATGTCTTCTGTGTCACTTAGATAACGATACAAGCTAAGTATGTTAGATTTTGGACATAATGCTACTACAGAACTGTCAAAATACGGTGAATTGTGAATCAGTTGAAAATTACCTATTCCATGGATATGAATGATTGAATCAGCTGTACACACTTACTTATACACACAGCTAGATACAGACACACGCACAAACACAGACACAGACACAGACACACAGAAACACAAACACAGAAACACACACACACACACACATCATGAACTTGTCATTAATCACACTGCCGTGTGTATGCCGTGTTATACATCTTGCTTGATGTACATATAATAACAGTGTGTGTGTGTGGGGGGGGGTGTGCGTTTGTGTGATCTTATGGTACCTAGTGTTGTACATACTTTCATAGAAAATATTCCAAATATCATAAAACAATTCTCATTTCAATGAAATGAGATCATGACCTAGTACTGAATAGTGAACAAACTCAGATAAGAAAAGTAAGGGATTTCATTTCCTTTCATTTAAATGATCTAGGCTCCGAGATGCACCGCGTTTCAGATTGTTAGGATTTGGACACAGATTGCAGATTCATGTTTGCGTCATCTCTAGCAAAGGAGCATCACTGAATAGTAAAGTTTTGTTGTATTTAGGTCATTATTCTAATCTTCTTACATCAAATTCTCTAGACAATGAACATGGACATACATACAGACATAGAGGCACGCTTTCTATGGTATGATTTTGTGTTTTCAACCATTCTCGCTGCTAAAAACAACGCACAAAAACATGTAAGAATATGAAAATTAACGTTATTCTAAGAAAAGCGCGCTTTACCCTTTTAATAATGCAAGATTCGCAGGGAATTTCTGATGCCAAATGTCATTGTGTAGGCAAGGGGAGAATCTCGAATTTTAACCAACTGTACTTACTATAGCCCATCAACACCTTGGACACACATAGTACACACACACACACACACACAATCACATCTAACTTAGTACATAGAGCAACTGAAACATCTAGTTTATTGAAACTTCGCGTTAAACTGTCTGTGGTGTCTACCAACTCAATTGGTTTTAATGTTTGGCCATTGTCCCCAAACTCACAAAACTTCACAACATTTTTATCGATATTCGTACTTAACTGGAATTTACTGAGTTTGATTTTGTAAGCTACTACCACTCAGCCTGGGAAAGTTTCAAGCAACTAATTCAGTTTCAATAAATATCATGCAATAAATGATACGCTTGTGTGTATGAAGCATAGCACTTCTAGCATATCCAATCATCATTCATGCTTGCCAACTCCCGGATGTTTTGATAAGAAGTGTCAAATACTGATGTCAAATACTGATGGAGTGGTGATGAATGATTATTGATGAAGACTGACGAATGATAGGGAGTTGATGATTTGATTAGAAATCCATGACTATTTGGATGTGGAACTATTGGATGTGGAACATTTGAGGCGTCCTATGTCAGTATCTCCGTTCTCTGCTGATACTAAGATCCATACCGCAGTTGACAGGATAGAACCTTACATCTGTTGGGTAACCGCTGATGATTCGCAGTTTAGATTCTTTCCCCTCTCTCATGTCAATTCTTGGAATAGAAAATCGATATCCAGTATTTCGCTGTGTTTGCAGTATACCCATACACCTCTATATATAAAACTTCGGATTGTTATGGTACACACATGTAAGTGAATAAAGTGTATATCTGAGAAGCTATTCTCAATTTGACCACTACTCTAAGTTCGGGAATCTCGTATACCCTTGGATATGCTCTTGTCTCTAATCTTCCCCGCTAATTTCTCCTCTCTCGAGCGGATATTGCTGCATATTCATCTCGGGCACATTTCTCGTGTAAATACTCCTAGAATCATGATGTATAATACATCTGCCATGTTATAGCGGCTATATTTCACATTTTACCCCCGCGTCTTATGTAAACGGAATGAAATGTACAGGAACATATGTAAACAGAATGTATAAAAAGTCTTGGTCCACTAACCTGGTTACTTAACAGTACACATGGGAGTAAACTTCGTGATCACTGTAACTAGCATCTGCGGTAGATATGATATTACTGATATGTCTCTAAAATCACCAACAGATGGCAGTAAATTTTGTAATCTCGTTATGAGTGGGCCTGTAATGTTGCTAGCGTATTAACTACTCGATGTAACGCGCTCACTCTTTTAGGAAGATTAAACAGTGGCTTTTCATATTGTAGTTGACAATTTAGCACGCGCCGCGCGCTCTCTTAGTGCCGACTGCTGACTCGCACATTTCTCTGACTTTTATTTGTAATTTTGGGCATAACAAGTCCGTTTGCCACTTTGGCCAGGTACAGGTCAAACCTGCACGAGACCGACGCCAAACCAGCGTTAGACCGGCACTAGACCCGCGTTAGACGTGCATAAGACCTGGGCCTGGCCAAAGCGGCGAACGGACTTATGCCCGTAATTTCTAACAATTGTGTAAATGAACCCGGCCAAAACTTGCGTATTTTCTGAACAGCAAACCACAATCGAATCCTTAATTCTTTCCATTCTTGAAATTCCTCAATATAACCTCTCATCTAAAACTTAATTAACTTACTACTTTAACATCACTTACTACTTTATTAACTTAAGACTTTATTAACGAACTAGAAAACCCACCAAGTGGACGTGATGCACTACCCATAGGAACCGACAACAGGACGTTACTTTAGAACGACAGCNTTCTCATTTCAATGAAATGAGATCATGACCTAGTACTGAATAGAGAACAAACTCAGATAAGAAAAGTAAGGGATTTCATTTCATTTCATTTAAATGATCTAGGCTCCAAGATGCACCGCGTTTCAGATTGTTAGGATTTGGACACAGATTGCAGATTCATGTTTGCGTCATCTCTATTCATCTAGCAAAGAAGCTGAATAGTAAAGTTTTGTTGTATTTAGGTCATTATTCTAATCTTCTTACATCAAATTCTCTAGACAATGAACATGGACATACATACAGACATAGAGGCACGCTTTCTATGGTATGATTTTGTGTTTTCAACCATTCTCGCTGCTAAAAACAACGCACAAAAACATGTAAGAATATGAAAATTAACGTTATTCTAAGAAAAGCGCGCTTTACCCTTTTAATAATGCAAGATTCGCAGGGAATTTCTGATGCCAAATGTCATTGTGTAGGCAAGGGGAGAATCTCGAATTTTAACCAACTGTACTTACTATAGCCCATCAACACCTTGGACACACATAGTACACACACACACACACACACAATCACATCTAACTTAGTACATAGAGCAACTGAAACATCTAGTTTATTGAAACTTCGCGTTAAACTGTCTGTGGTGTCTACCAACTCAATTGGTTTTAATGTTTGGCCATTGTCCCCAAACTCACAAAACTTCACAACATTTTTATCGATATTCGTACTTAACTGGAATTTACTGAGTTTGATTTTGTAAGCTACTACCACTCAGCCTGGGAAAGTTTCAAGCAACTAATTCAGTTTCAATAAATATCATGCAATAAATGATACGCTTGTGTGTATGAAGCATAGCACTTCTAGCATATCCAATCATCATTCATGCTTGCCAACTCCCGGATGTTTTGACAAGAAGTGCCAAATACTGATGTCAAATACTGATGGAGTGGTGATGAATGATTATAGATGAAGATAGACGAATGATGGGGAGTTGATGATTTGATTAGAATTCCGTAACTATTAGAGGCGTCCCATGTCAGTATCTCCGTTCTCTGCTGATACTAAGATCCATACCGCAGTTGACAAGATTCTCCCTTCTCTTATGTCAATCCTTGGAATAGAAAATCGATATCCAGTATTTCACTATGTTTGCAGTATGCCCATACACCTCTATAATAGATAAAACTTCGGTTTTTTATGATACACACATGACTTTATTCACTTACATGTGTCATATGTAAGTGAATAAAGTGTATATCTGAGAATCTATTCTCAATTTGACCACTACTCTAAGTTCGGGAATCTCATATACCCGTGGATTTTGCTCTTGTCTCTAATCTTCCCCGCTAATTTCTCCTCTCTCGAGAGGATATTGCTGCATATTCATCTCGGGTATATTTCTCGTGTAAATACTCCTAAAATCATGATGTATAATACATCTGCCATGTTATAGCGGCTATATTTCACATTTTACCCCCTCTTATGTAAAAGGAATGAAATGTACAGGAACAAATGTAAACAGAATGTATAAGTCTTCATCCACTAACCTGGTTACTTCACAGTTGGAGTACACTTCGTGATTACTGTAGCTAGCAGCATCAGCGGTAGATATGATATTACTGATATGTCTCTAAAATCACCAACTGATTGCAGTAAATTTTGTAATCTCGTTATGAGTGGGCCTGTAATGTTGTTAGCCTATTAACTACTCAATGTAACGCGCTCACTCTTTTAGGAAGATTAAACAGTGGCTTTTCATATTGTATTTGACAATTTAGCGCGCACCGCGCGCTCTCTTAGTGCCGACTGCTGACTCGCACATTTCTCTGACTTTTATTTGTAATTTTGGGCATAACAAGTCCGTTTGCCACTTTGGCCAGGTACAGGTCAAACCTGCACGAGACCGACGCCAAACCAGCGTTAGACCGGCACTAGACCGGCGTTAGACGTGCATAAGACCTGGGCCTGGCCAAGGCGAACGGACTCATGCCCGTAATTTCTAACAATTTTGTAAATGAACGTGGACCCGGCCCAAACTTGCGTATTTTCTGAACAGCAAACCACAATCGAATCCTAAATTCTTTCCATTCTTAAAATTCCTCAATATAACCTCTCATCTAAAACTTTATTAACTTAAAACTTTATTAACGCTGTCTTTCTATCAGACAGCGTTCAAAATTATTAAAGGGTGATTTATACACCTATAATCCTCAGAGTGACAGGCGGAGAGCTGTTCGATAGGATTGTGGACAGAGGGTGTTATACGGAAAAGGATGCATCTCATTGCGTCAAGCAGATTCTCGAGGCTGTGGATTACTTGCATGGAATGGGAATTGTACATCGTGATCTCAAACCCGAGAATTTGCTCTACGAGAAGTGAGCAAGATCATCACCATTCACTCTCAGTCACCCAATTCACAGCAGCCTACATACAAACGTATGTGTTACATAGATCATTGTGTGTTTTCAAGCATCAGAATTCTACTCATTTTCACCTGAACATTAATCTTTGACAGAGATACATTTTCACATCCCGACTCTTGTATGATATCATTGATGATTCATCACTCATCTTAATATGATCATCACTCATCATCTTGTTACAGTGACACTGACGATGCTCGTCTTATGATCAGTGACTTTGGGCTCAGTAGGATGGAGGGTACAGACGCTATGGCTACCGCATGTGGAACCCCAGGATATGTGGGTATGTAAAGACTTAATTGGTTTGATTAATGGATAATTAGATTCGGCATCAGAGATAATGATTGTGGCTAATTGAATTAATTAAGTGTAGTAACCTAAAATCGTTATTATTTTTGTTTGATAACCATCAAGTAAGTCATGTCAACTCGCAGCTCCAGAGGTTCTAAAGGGAGAGAAATACGGCAAAGAGGTCGACTGTTGGTCAATCGGTGTCATTGCTTACATTTTGTAAGTTCCCCAGACAAGCACTGACCGCATTCAATAAATGGTTTTGACTGACAAAAGTGTGATATATCTCATTCTTACGCTGAACGCTCAATTTCTCAGATTATGTGGGTATCCCCCATTCTACGACGAGAACGACGCTACTCTCTTCGCTCAGATAATGAGGGGAGACTACGAGTTCGACTCCCCCTACTGGGACAAGATCTCAGACAGCGCGAAGGAGTTTGTCCGGAAACTAATGACAGTGGATCCCAACGCTCGGGCCACGTGTGCAGATGCTCTCCAGGATACATGGTAACCATGATAATAACTTTGCAGAGGCGCGTTCAAAGTGCAATTTCTATTGAAAATGGCAGTTGCCTGACTCATGTTTTGTTGCAGGATTTCTGGTTCTGACCAAGGAACAGTGGATATTCAAGAGAGCGTGGCTAAGATGATGAAAACTCATCTTCTCAAGGCTAAGTGGAAGGTGAGGGCTTATAAGTGTCAATTTATCCGGATCAAAAATTGCTGAATGTTGATTTATCTTTTGGTGAAGGAGTTACTTGTGAGTAAATTTTCTTAACAAACCCTGTTCAGAACGCAATAAACGCAACTACGGCGGTAAACCGAATGAAACACGGCCTAAGTTTAACCAAGGCAGGGTCAGAGGACTCGAATGATGCGGATGCCGAACAAGCCGAGGCCGGGACCGAGTAGAGTGGCGCTCTACCTAACATATTTGACATTCTATGAAACTGCAGGCATGAGATGTGGAAACGTGCCGTGGGCGGCCTCCTATTCTTAAATTAATACATGTTCTGTTGCCTCTTTACTCCTACGATTTTGAACATTAAGTCATGGTATATGATATGTTATCATCGCTACAGGTTCTGATAGTCCGGACAAAGCAATAAACGTATGGGCCTGAATTTAATGGGCCTTAATTTAATGGGCCTTAATTTAATGACGTTTGATCAGGACACTTTTGTCTATGTTCAGACTCAAAATTGTTTCGGGGAGATTTTTTGTGCATGGTAGAATATTTTCATGCGATACATATCAATCTCTCATTGTCCATGTTCATTGTAAACCGACAACCAAATCATATATCCGTGAGGGACAGGGTTGAGATCGTCACATTGTCACACTGTGACAATGTCGCAGTTCTCTGCGACTTGATGTGCGATAAAATTACTGATACTGTATGGAGCTCGACTCCATTTCGTAATTAGAGTTTTGTGGTTTTATCATCTTTGATTTGATTGTTTAATTATTAGTTGAAGGTAAAGGTTTAAACGACAATATGGGCATTATGAAATTGAATAAACAATGAATGGGAAATGGATTTTGCTTGCGAAAATTATCCGTAGATTTATAGTTTGTAAGTTAAACTTAATGAAAAGGTGAATATTATGTTCGATTTACATTGCTCGATTTCATTTCATTCAAAATTCCACATCTATTCCACATTCGACTTCGAAGGAGGAATTATCTTACTCTATGAAGTTATTTTCAGTAAAGTCAATCATATATTGGAAAGAAAAGAAATTAAATCAGTTTAAGAATTTGTAACATGTAAATAGAGAAAGGAGAGTTTATCTTTTAGGATAAATATGATGTCAAATGCGTTGAACTTGAAATTTAATGTTATTTTCGAATGTCTATCCAAACTTTAAAAAACCCTTTGTTTAGAATTGTCTAGAATCTAATTCGTAAGACTAAGTGCCAACACTGTTGTGTGTCAGTGTAGACTGAACGTAGATGGTAGATTTCGCGCACGAAATAGAGGTCAAAATCTGACAGAAAACGTCCATGATCAACTTCAAGAAACTCATTTTCTGTCCACTTCCTCGAACGCAGGCTCTTTCCACATAACCACTCTCAGTTCTATTCTCACCAATTGGGCATGTGACACTGGCAGTGAGTGGAATACTGGAATTCCAGTGGAATTGGAATTGGAAAGGAGATTGGTCATAGGCGGTGCGCCCGTGGAAAGTGGACAGTGCAATGGCAACATACCATTACCAATACCATTCCAAAAACTTAAGCAGTCTAGTAAAAACTCATTTTGATCAATCTATCTGCATAATGGTAAAAATCCAACATCATAAAATCCAACATCATAAAATCAAATTTTAACGAGTTTATGTGACATGTGTCCACTTTGCGCGCCCCTTATCCATAATCATAATCATATTCTTTTAGTTTTAGTTTGGGTCACGCAACGTGGAAACACAATACGATTACAAAGTTTGATCTAGCCTAATAATTGATCAAGATTTGACCACATCACCTGAATTTAATTTTGTGTCCTCAAAAACTACTGAATCAATGAACTGCAACAAGTCCTCGATAACACGTGCCCTAATCACGGGGGTATCGAGAAGGAGCGCGTGTTTTGCTCCTTCATAAAGTTTGAGTTGTGCCACGTGATCGATGTTTCGGAACGGTTCGACGCCGGCAGGATCACACACCTGAGAAATCAAATGTGCTCGGGGTGACACATGTTATGTCTTTGTCACACAATCTGTGCTATGGTCGGGGATCTTTATAGTTCTTCAGCATACAGAGAACTACCATAATTTTTTAACCATCATCAGTATCATTTTCCATCTGATTGCTGATAGGAATACTAATAAATTGAATTATTCTAGAATATACCTACCAAATCATGTGTCCCATGTTGGACCAAACACTTCACTTTGAGTTGAGGTAGATTCGCCTGGACTCGCTCAATGGCATCGAACATGGCCACAGTCATGCCTGGCTTGCTGCCGTAGTGCCATATCAGCGGGTCGGACTCGTATGAGTCTCTGGGAGGGAGTGGAGGAAGTGAGTGGAGTGGAGATTAAGTTGATCATGATCGATGGACTGGCTAACAAGAATAGAGAAAAATGTACCTCTCGACTTCATCTGCAATCACATCTACGGGATCCAATGCAAGGGATTTGCTCGGTATGTAAAACCGGGGAGCGATCCATGAGAGGGCTCTAGCTGCTGCTCTCAGTGATGGCTTGTTGTACTTGGCGTGTACCTGCGGATATAAAACATTTCCTTGTGTTTCTTCGAACTAGGAGTAGATACCATCCAGTGTTTTTCTCGACCTATACATAGGAATCAAAGCATTCTCTTTGCACTACACATATTTGACTCACTATGATATTTGACATACCATGAGGCATGGCGAGCTGAGAATCGCAGCAGAGAAGATTTCCGGTTCCTCCAGCAGGCAGAGGGTCGTGACCAGCCCGCCCATGCTGTGACCAAACACAATGAACGGGAGATGAGGCGCTGTCTGTCTCTGCTCCTTCATCAACTCCAGCGCATCTCGCATGTACGTGTCAAAGTGGTCCACATGGAAACGATGTCCTTGACTTCGACCGTGACCTGGGAATGAATCAGTGAATCAAGTTGAAGTATTGGATCAAGTATTGGATCAATCAAAAGGTCAAAACAAGTAACAAGGTGGTGAGCTCGGGAGCTCCACTTCCAGTTAATTTACCTATGTGATCGTGTGTAGCAACTGAGTAGTGGTGTTCATTTAGCAGCTTACAAAACCGCTCATATCTGGAAAATTGCATATTTGTCGCATCATGGTCCTCTTAAAAAAATAGGTGAATCAAGTATCAGTATGTGAGTTTTATTGAATTTGAAACTCTACCTCACGCAATGTTCGGCATATCCGTGGAGAATGTAGATCTGAGCTCGAGGCTGGGTGACAGGCCACTGCCTCGTGAAGAGAAGATCTCCAGCGGTGGTTGTCGGTGGTGACCCATCCACCTCTACCTCCTCTAACTTCTGTTTGTGGGGAGAATGTGGGTTAGGTTGCTGCGATAATCAGTGAGGAGAGCAGTTGAGAGAAGTGCAGTTGAGATACGAGCCTTACTAGAGCTCGGCTGTGGAACGAACTTGGTATGATTCTTCAGCTTTCCCCCATCTGTCTTCGTGGCCATGGGAGCCTATAATAGGGGAGTAGTGGTTCATTGAATCCCAGAATTGAGATATGTGGAGTTCAGCTCAATTGTAAGAGTAATGAGAAATACAAGAACAATACTCTGACCAATAAGTGCATAACTGAGTGTGCTCTACTGAGTGGCATGAAGCCAGTGTTTCATTGTCTCAACATGATGCGGATAAAACAATGCATCCCTTAGTGTTGAGAACTCCGTATATGGATTTATTGTTGCACTCTGATAGTCCCTAATTATGAAGGAGGGAAGAATCAAGGCGGGAAAATTGCCAATTATCATTAGGCTTCCCCCACAGTGGACAATGGACATCATCATACACCGAGAACGTGGCCAAAGCAAGGCATCGACTTACGATGGAAATGCGGATTAAGCATTCGCTAAACTGCTCAAGTTTATACATTTATATACAGTATCCTCAGCCATAAATAGCATATCAACAAAGAATATTGATAATAAAATCGAATAGTATGTGATAAAAATTGTGTGCGTATACTGAAATCTTTGTGAAACCTATGAATTAAACTCCGACGCAACATGCAATTCAATACATGGGATGCTTTTCTGCGGCTGAAAATCTGAAATCGAGATAAACATCCGAAAATTTGGTAATACAATCCCTGGTTAAGGGCTTAAGATAAGGGCTAAAGATAAGATGTCGATAAAATCACATGACAACTCCGAAAACTCACAACCAACAAACAACGCCTGTCTGAAAACTACAACTCAAGGAGTATGTGATGCACAAGGAGCATGTCATTTACTTGATAGACACAGTTAGTTTTGCTGGCGCAGTCCTAGTTTTGGAGTACAAGAACTCCCGACCCGTAGCTTCCCAGTCGAATATGGAGAATGTCATGGGAGTTGTGTTACGACGGGGGGAGAGCGTGGGCTTGGATACGAGGGAGTGTGGTCGGACAGGTGAGTGCCTCAATCGTCGACCTGACCGAGGAGAGGTGTAAGTGCGTGTGAAATAGAGGGGGTGGGAGCTGCCATGAAGTGAAGGGAGAACTCACCAGTCGGCTTTTTCTGATTTTCGTGATTTTTATTGAATTCCCGCCGACCAAATTTGATAGAATCTTTGATTCTGACGAGTTGAGGTGCAAATAACCTGCATGATATGAAATATCAGAATCAAAGCTAACAGTTTGGAGGGAATTTTATAAAATCAGCAGCGAAAGTAATCGAACACTAACTTCCTGGCAGCACAGATTTCGTGATACGTCACACTCTGTCTATCAAGAAGTTTGAGTGAGTGTAGATTGTGAATAACGTATAATCTGTACCAATCTTCTTGGGCTATCGGGTTCCCGAATAAATCTGAAACATTTTCTCTCAGATTTGCATAAATTTTCCCACGGTCGCGCGCGCGGCGCGAAATATGTCACGGTCACTATCACGATACCAAATTTTATCAGCAAACTTGTAAATTGAACTTCGCGCGTGCCGCAAAGTTTCCGAGACTCTATGATTGAATTGACGCTAAGAACATAACACCCACCAATACACATGAACCTTGTCAATTCACATTAACTTGTATTTGCATTCACACTCTGTATACAATATCACAATGGAGGTAAAGAGTATCACAACGCACAGAAAATACACAAATTCGTACATTTTACTCAATTTGATCTTCTCATTCGAAATAAACCGGGCCATCTAAACAGAACTTTTATTTTTGCAAACTTTAAGTATTCTGCTCCACTTTACTCATTGTTATGATCACTGCCAACAAAACAGTGCTGCCAAGTGGCAAGATATATGATACTATCTAGATAATCAAGCGAGCATTGAACCGTGCATGCTACTTTCTTATTACTGGAGCTGTGTGTGTGTGTGTGTGTGTGTG
>CAMPET010000010.1:593586-614346 GCA_946803715.1 Beroe ovata | reverse complement strand
GTGTGTGTGTGTGTGTGTGGGTGAAAGGGAAAATAGATGCGAAGCTGGTTTAGTTGTATGGCTGGTTTAGTTGTGAGGCACAAGTTATGCGAAGTTTAGATGCTGTGATACGAAGTTTATCATATGAACGCACTGTTTTTTCATAATTAATCTTGCACGAATGTTTAAATAAACATGTAAATCTTGCTTGCCATATTAATCAGTGAATATCTCTAAACATGAATTTACACGTTACCGGTTATCAATCAATTTTGATCAATGATCATAACTCGCAGTTATGCTGAGTACACGACAGAAATGTTATGACTTCTGACCCCACGTAGCTTATCCAAATCAAACTGTGTTTCAATGGGGTAAAAGTATGTAATTTCGTTACCACGACAACACTTGTATTGACAAGAAGAACTGTAATGGAGAACAGGTAGGATTAGGGGGATAGCCGGGACACAATTCATTGACGAATTTGACATCGATTGTATGTCACAGTTTACATCTAATACCCAAAATCGTTACGCTTTACGAAATCTGTCATACTGCGTCTGTCATATAATGTCTGTCGCCTGTCAAACTTCGTCCTTACAGTCACTATATCCCTGAATAGTACCTATGATACTCACTAAGTGTGTGTAAGCTGAGCATATTCTTCAGTTCGCTGACCGTGTCGTGTGAGCACATCAGTTGGTTTGCGTGTAGCATTAATATCTGGAGGAGAGTGAGAAAGTCGTGAATCAGAGAATGCGAGCCTTTAACCCAGGAAAGGGGTACATCAGAGAAGCATAGAAAAGGGGCGTCAATTGTCAACATTTGCACTATTATTGCTTTAGCATGAAACGTTGGCTAACTATGTTTCACTATCAATGACGCAATACGAATGGATATTGACTACTCAGTAACAAATTCCACAAACTTTTGCATCGGACAGTAGGAAATATTGGAAGGAGGGATGCTTACTTTTGACTCCACTAGATTTATAAAATGATGATGGTAAGTGACAGTGAACATAACGTCAAGATCACACCATAATGAATCACAAAGACAAGAGACGTCACGCGTGACTGCGTGAGTTGTCATCGCAACGTGACGTCACGCGTGTGTTGTCATGGTGACGTCACGCCTTCAGTTACCTGCAGACAAGACAAGTGTTTGAGAGCTCCCGCAATGCTAACTATCATATTCTGTTGGAGATATAGCTCCGTTATCTGATAGTTGTTCTTCAGGAAATCCACTTTGTAGATCTGCAAACAGAGATCTACAGCTAGATGCAAAATATGATGCAAAATATGACCATGAGTCACTAGAATATTAAGAATTACAGCTAAATTATTGTAGGGATCTTCAAAGCACAAAGATTCCTAACACTGCACGCGCATACCTTGTTGGCATTGAGCCAGAGGACGTGCAGAGCTTTGTATTCGTGTAGTGATGGTATGTCAGCATACCGTGAGTTAGCAAGGTACAGCTCCACAACATCAGTGTTCCTACGTATGCCCTGTCTGGATAGCTGCCGCTCTATATCCTGTGATTTGCGGGTCACAGCCGTTACCCGACAAGAGGGGTCCCGTAACTTCGAGTTCAAATATGAGTCAGGGGAAGAAAAGTAGGGATACAAATCGCAAAACCCATCGAAAATATATTTTGGAAAACACTATCGCATTGATAGTGTGAGACATGGTCCAAACCTTTTCAACAAGCTGAGTAGTATCTTCCTTCACTCTACCGAGCCCTACTTTAGTTGTGGATATCACCTCAGATTTCTTGACAGACCTGCTCTGTTGCGACTGAGTAGACAATGAAGTGAACGAACTAGTAGAACAAGAAAACATGATAACAACTGCAAACACACGGCACAGCGGATAAAGTGACACTCTCTCCAAACAATTGTCACTCGATCAGATCACATAATAAATTGTACCCTGGACTATATTATGTGCGTAATGAGTGACTATTAGATAGCATGAACACTGGTCACTGATCGGTTACCATGATGTTTATAATCATCACTGTTATAGAGTGCTGGTTTCACTGATATAATAAGCTGCCTCGTTATTACTTGACAATACAGAGTGCCTCATCACGGTTCATAATTGAATTTGGAACAATCGCGGATGTGTAACATAGGAACATATTATACGAGATTTCATAGGTACACTGTTACAGTGTAACACAGTCACAGCAATGTTTGAAAAGACTATGTTGCTATGTGTCAATTATCACTGCTAACAGCATGAAAACAGTACACACGCATTGTACAATGTTGTACACGAATAACACACTACTAAACAGCTGCATTCAATGTAATGTCGAACAGCCGCCACTGGAAAATAGAAATTTGAATGCTCCTACTATGAGACTCACCTGTTTCCTAATAATGCCTGATATAGTCTCATCCATCTCCCCTACAAAGTGAAAAGAGAGCTATTACAGAATACAGATGTATATTGTACAAGTTGTCATCAAATCATTTCTAAGCTGTGACAATGTGACAGTAAATAAATAAACCATTCATTTAAAGTGATGACTCAGCAAAGTTTGATCACAGAAAGCATCATCAAGCATGAAACAAGTAAAGTTTACTGAAATTTAGGAATAATGCTTGCTGCTTCAAGGATAAGGTGAAAATTGAAATGATCAATGAAAATCTTCATCTTATAAGCAAAGTACTTCAATCAGTTCAAAAACGGATAAAATCTAAATGAGAACCATTTCAGCTTCTGTATCAACTTCATGTAGACAATAGATATCTTCACGTGGGAAGTTGTTGATTGTGTGAACATAATGTTATCAATTAATTGATCATTGTAGGGGGTATCTTTGAAAAACCACATGGTTGTCAAGGAAACATAACAGAGCAACATTTATATAAAACCATTTAAGTACTCTTTGTACCACTTCATACACACAGCATTTGATTTGCGAAAACATCATGTTTTTTTAAACATATTTACAATGGTCATTTATCCACTTTAATATCACCTAGCAACTGGTTTCTAGGAAATGTATACTCTAAGATACCTGCTCCAAGTACAAAACTATACTGCACGTTTTAAGAATTCTCAGGCTCCACTGACTGAAGGGTTTGATAACTTTCAACAACAAATAATTGTAACTGGACACCCGAATGTTGTGCAGTGGTTACTAGGACAAAAGGGTGGCCACATGCAGAGAAATGATGTGTAAACTGATACATTCTCTAACAGACTGCCGTCTGGAGTAAGGCTCAAAAAGATGTATATTCTCATGCCACTAACAAAGAGCAACTTAATACTTGATTGGTGAAATATCTCAAATTTCCTGCATAGTAAACTTGAGAATGAGAACTATGAAGCAGTAATTTTTCCATCACAGCTCATTCCCAAACTTCAAACTATCCAATGTGGGTTGTGTATACAGTACCATGGTCCATGAGGGGCCCTGATTTTTCCCTAATCCCTATAGGTACACATTCAATTTAACTAAACAGAATTGTTGGTGGAACACAACATTGAAGTTCACAATATGTATGACCAGACCCTGTGCTTAGTGCTAGCTTCAGGGAATGCATTCTTGCTGATAAGTATTCTCACCAAATAGCAATGTCAATCATAATGCCAACCAGCATGTGAAAAATTGTGCATATGTTACATGCTCTTATTCTGCTGAGTTGAAAATCCATAGTATAGAGACATGCGTCATCTGTACGTATATGCCAGGGAACCTGAAAGAACTGAATCACTAACGAAGAACAAAGTAATATCTGAAATTAATGTTGGAGGAAAGTTTTATGGGATGATCTTTGGAAAGAATATTTCTTTTTGAATTATGTTTTTTGAATCTTTTCGTGAATGGAGAAGCATATTTTCTTGGGGATATAAGAGGTCTGACAAACTGAAATGAAAGCAAGAAGTGAAAAACACTCAAAACATGCATTTTATGAAGGAGCATGAAATAGTCACGGAGCGATGATTGTATTTGATCATTCGTTGTTGATCGATGATAGACTCTGTCGAGAATTTCGTTGCGCGCTGACGCAAGCCGCTTCGCGGCTTGCATCAGCGGTCTGGCATCGCCCGACAAATCATTCGTTTCATGTTTGACTTCCGTTTATTTGTTATTTGTGTTGCATAATTGTTGAAAAAACTTAGATTTTAGCTTATAGAAAACTAGAATAGATCAAAAACCAAAAAGTACATTCAAAGCCTAGCCTGTTTATTGCGCGCGGTGCGCACGCAAGAAACAGGTCAGGTAACATATGACAATTAGCAAAAAATAATTTTAAAAATGAGTTTGTCGGACGATGCCAGACCGCTGATGCAAGCCGGGCCGCGAAGCGGCTTGCGTCTGAGAATAAGTTTGCGCCGCGCGCAACGAAATTCTCGACAGGGTCTATCATCGATCGACAATAATGAGTCTGAGAATGATTTTGCGCGGCGCGCGCTGAATGAACCCTTAGTTCTCGACAGGGTCTGTTGTCAATATAAACAAAACTTTACGCTCCGGATTTGTCTGGCGATGCTAAACCGCTGATCGGCTTGCGTCAGCCGCATAAGTTTGCGCGCGCGCGCGCGACGAAATTCTCGACAGGGGCTATCATCGATCGACAACTCCGGATTTGGGATTGCATCGCAAAATATAATTTGTTCCCGCGTTGCGTGACCCAAATACTCCGCGCGCTGCGCGTCTCCGTCATGGTTTCTTCGACTTTTCAGTTCACTGAGTAGAACAGGGTATTTTTTGTTTCGAAAAATTTGGGCTATAACGACATGATGTTATTTCGTGCGCAGGTTTTTTAATGATAAATTTGTCTTCAATTGTCAATACGCAATAGTGACAGTGTGTAATAAAAATGATAATCATTATAAAACATGTTTTTTTGGAAAAATCGATATTCAGATTGATTATTCTGTTATGCATAGCTTTGTTTGCAGTATTGAGTATATCCACGTAGCGATACACCGTAAACCTCTATAGACTGGTGTCTCTTTAACTAGGTGATATCTCACAAGTGGGTTGCCATGGTTCCTTACTGGGTTACCATCAGTCAAAACTGCTTCAGATCTCTATCACAAGCTCTTCATACCTCATCTAACCTGATCCAGCCAAAATGTTTATTCATTTCATTAGGAATAAGTTATGTTATTTCTGAATCGCAAGAGAAAAAGATTGTACTCTAAACTGAATGAGCCTGCAAAAGAAGACTGTTCTGCTGGTCATGTCAATCTGGCATACTGCGGAAGCATGGGTAAGCTCAAGCTTTAACAACAAAGTCATTAGTCTTCTCACATTGAGTCATTTGCCTACCTTGATCACGAGAATATTTTGGATCAACAAATTATTTGCAGATGATGTAGGATTTTCCCCTGTCCACCAACTTGCTCGAGAGGGAGATAAGAAAAAATTAAAGCAACTCAGTAAATCCTGCCGTTCATGTAACTGCAGAACTTCTAATTTCTTGAGATTGAAGTAAGTGCCCATAAACTCATTGATGCTATTATATACAGAGAATATGCCATATTAAATTCAGTGACTTATTTGGTTTTTGACAGAGCCAAGTGTGGTAGTGCTGCAGCACATTTTGCAGCTGAGCATGGACATGTTGATCTGCTGGGATGGATATACAAATATGACAGACTGACTCTAGAACAAGAAGTGAGCATCAGTGTATACAAGTGAATAGTATTATTATATGATCTATGTCAGCTTTTGTTCTCAAGTTGGTTACTGGAACTATTTTCAGGATGAACGAGGCATGACACCATTTCTTGTAGCAGGTAACTAGTTTCCTTTTTCCTTCGAACAAAACCAACATTTTTCTTTTACTGAGTCTAGAGTTGTAGTTTATGTGCCGTTGTTGAGTTTGTTCTACCCTTCTCCCCCAATCCCATGTCAAATGCCCACATCTCTCTCCCTTGCTACCCTTAGAAGGTTTCTCTTTCAACACACTATATTATTGTACAACAACTCCCTTTCTCTGTAGTGCATTAACAAGTGCAGGGTTGTTAGATATGCCATCCAAAGTTTGGAAAATGAGTTAAACATTATTTGAACTGTTTACCCCAAATTGATTGGGAGAGTTCTTACTATGCATCTCTTGTTATCTATGTACTGTAAAAGAGTGATTGATGTTAAACATGACACATCCAGTGTTCAGTGTGAATCTAGATTGCATTCAAAACCATGAGTAGCTACATGATATGAAATGAGAATGATCCACCATATGCTTCTTATGGGGGAGGAAGTTTAGTCGCCATTGAGACACAATCGCTAAAATCAATTCCCATGATTAGATTAATCCGTAAGAAATAAGACTTTTAACACCATGCAATATCAGACTTTGTTTTTTGACCTTGCTAACATAATATTGAACTTTGCCGAGTATATAGGTAGTGAAGGATTGCTTAATGCTTTGGCTACAAACGACATTTATCATCACAAAGACAGTGATATATATCTTTCCAGAATTTTCAAGTGTTCGATTTAAAAGTTTTGTATATTATGCAGGAATATTCGGTCTTATTGCAAACAAACAGCAAGTTCACCCTTTCAACCTCTGACTGGCTCTTTCCAACTAGTGGGCATTGAACAACCCCGCACAACATTCTTCTTGAAAGAAAAGTTTGTATGAATTTTTGTAAGGCGAGTTTGATTATGAATTACCTGTACAACCCCGTAGTAAGGCATTATAAACTATTTTCCTTTGTCCCTTCTGTCTGCTATGAAGCCAGATAATTTACGATCCCCTATCATAGTCTAGACAGTAGACATACACGCTGGGGGTTTCACTTCTTCGGAATGAAACATGAAATGTTGGATATCTAATATCTATAATCTAATAGGTATAGGTATGTGACTCAATGTATGGCAGGGCTGAAGTTCGTGGGGAATTGAAAGTGAGAAAAACCTCTCTGGGAATAAGCTGTCAAGAATAACTGTTTGTCACTGATGTTTTGTAATGTTTATATGAGAGCAATTACCATAGTGATTCATATCCGAGACATGAGAAGGAAATGGTGTGTGTGTTGAGCAATCTCGAGATAATATAATATGCACACCAATGAGTGATTAGTGATTACAGCGAAAACAGCTGGTAAGAATGTTTACTAAACATGTTTCTGAATATTATGAGTAAACATCATAGATATCTGTGAGCACGACCAGGTAGTAAACGAATGCTGAAGATATTACCTAATGAAATGATGAGCATTGGGTGAGATGCAACAGTTTAACTGAAACCCTCCCCCAATAAAGAGAGATGAACATCTACCAAATATCTTATGGGACACAGTTGTAGAGGTTCCCATGATATTTTTAACAATGCCTAATAGTGATGCTGGTTAGCCATTATCGTCACATAATGTTCTGTTTAAATGGTTATGTCAAGAGAGGTTATCTTCCCATGTTAAAGGGAACCAAATGGTTGTCATCCTAAGAAACTTCAGATAGCTGAGACTTGCTAAGGCTTTGATACCATATGTCATAGTTGAGGTCCCTATAATCCAAATTTTGGATAGCTATATTGTATATCGACCCAGTATCCTTCTGTTCCCACGGGCTTATCTTCCCCCGTGTCAGTTTTGCTGTGGTTCCGGTTACAGAATTCAGAGGTTTCTTCTCAGTCTCGTTAAATATATGGTTATATGGAGCAGCTTCATGAAGTCTCATCGGAACAAATGTCTATCAGAAACTGTCATTATGTCCAGACTTTATCATGGATAATGTCTCGCAAGATGAGATGACTGTCATGTCAATTGTCAGTCCCTGGATGAGTGACTGTGATTCAATCTCTCACATTTCTCCGAATGGCTCTAGTCTGTACAATAATGTGGAATGGTGGTTTCAGTGGATCAAAGAATGTGGAGATCTGAGATCTCGATGACTCCCAGCTTTATCCAACCCTGGGCAGTGGTCAGTTGGCACTGACAGTCAATGATGCCATATTGCATGTCTCTCAGTGGTGTTATCTCTAACTGTTTGAGGCTGGTTCTGAACATGGTAGAATGTGCAGTAATTGTTATGTACAACGGGTTCTGCGGTATTTCCCGACACATAGCACATGACACTCACTAGTTGGTACCTTACCCTGATGGTATTTCAGCAATTTGGACGTTGGAATAATTCCCAGGCAATGCTGCTAATTAAACTGTCAATGAGGTTTGATGATTCCTGAAATCAACTCCAACGCGAATTTAATCATGAAAATATAATAGGGGTTTATAATGTATATCCTCTACAACCAAATGATTTACCTGAGCATTGAACCAATGAACCATGCTCATATCAAATTCCTCGATGATACCATATTCTCCTCAAATTAATCGCCCCATAAGTGATTCCAATCGGATCACTGCAATCAAATCACTGATTCACTCAACCACTTCCTATAATAACATGGTGCTTCTGAAACATATCCACGGTATATTGTAGTATTTCCAAAACTATTCACTGACCAACACACACATACCCACAGTCCGAACACATTTCGGCGTTAACGCATACATTTCAGCTGTTGCCCATACCTACTTTATGTACGAACACACATGTTATATTAGGTTGGCCTCTCAGGCTCTTGTTGCCATATGTAGGAAGCTATCAACAGCCGAGTGACGCACAGTAATATATCCGTGTGTCAATGTGTTTTGTGCGTGTTTGTGTGTGTATGTGGGTTTGTGTGTGTGTGTTTGTGAGTTGTGTGAGCTTTTATGTGTCTGTGTGTGATTGTTTGTGCGTGTAAGTTGTGATTGGGATTTGGGACTCATGATCTCAATGGTGATTTCATGTTCTCAATCACAGCGTACTGACATGTGACATACACAGTCAGACTTTTTGATCTGTCACTTTGATTACATTTATGACGTCACCAACATATGATGGTTATTGGTAATCATACAGGGTGTTATATGAAACAACTGTAACTCTGAGACCTAGGTTGGTGGTGAATACGGTTCTCTTGTCAGGCTTCCCTCAGTATTACATCACCAGCACGAGTCACAGAGCACTCACATGTATCTAGCACGATAGTCACAATAAGTACTGACTCCAGTCTCTTTCAATGAGGCTCAACACTGGTCACAAGATGACTTAGAAACTCCAGACTGGAAATATGTGTGTGTTAGTCTGAGCTAAACAGCTGAGAAAATGTTGGAAAAAACTTCTTGATCTGTATTATTTTGTGAGAGTCTGAAGTCAAATGCTCTATTCAAGCAGAGCTACCGTCAGTTAGGAGCAGGGAAATGGCTTTCCACCTACCGAATCCTGGAATTTTTTCCAACACTCATTAAACACTCATTAAACACAGAGAAACACTTGTAAAACCAGTTTCAACTGGTTGGTTATCAATTCCCGATATGACAACATCATCTGAAGCCGCAATGCCATGCACTCACTTAGTACCCTAAGTAGTACTTAACTCAGTGTAGCAAGCCGGTAGCGCAATCGTGGCAGCTAATTAATAATTAGTGCCAACAGTTGTTATACACGATGCGTGCTATTGTGTGTCAGCGGTGTCTATGAGATAAAGGCTGTCTTGTACGCTCCCCTAAATCATAAATGTTCTATTTGCAGTGAGGTATCCATTGTTGCGGTAAAATGGGTTCAATTTCAGAGCAAAATAAAACCGATTTCACCGCAAAATGAACCCGATTTGGCATGATTCAGTTCTGTGTATGTTATGTGTTACATCAGGCCTACAGAAAACACAATCCCGTCTACGCTTAACGTTACAAATCATATTCATCTCAATCTTCAACGACTAGACCTCGCTCATTGTCAACTCTTTCCCACACAACGCGTGTTCACTGTACAAGATTGTTTTACATACAGGTCTTGAGCGTGTAAACACTCTGATGTGACTCCAACTCAGAGCTCACAGGAGCGGGAAATGTGATCGTGCTAGGCATAAACACAGTCTGCTAGTACAAGTCTAAAACTTCAAAAATCATCATGTAGCATTCTTTCTGCTGTACTTCCGAAACATTTTTTACAGAAATTCTGTTCTCATCTGAGATCTCTGGCATCAAGGATTTGTGAAGCAGTGAGTAGCCATCAGAGTCCCGAGCATCCGTGATGCCCATCATTTTCCGGTGTAACTCTCCAAGCGCAGTGTTCTGTTGATATCCATCATGCTATACATATCTGTCGTTCTCCTTTCTACACTAGAGAAGTGCTCACTGCGACGAATGCATGTACTAAGCCATATTCGTCTTGGCTATTGATTGTTTGAGTGTCGTGCACAATAATATTATCATTAATTTATAGTCTGTAGTGTGTATGATATATAAGTGAAGAGTGCGTATTATATTGAAGATTAGTTCAAATAGTGAAGATCAGAGAAAATAAATGTGCGTTCATTTTTTATCCTAGGCAATATTTCTCTAAAATAAGAAGTTTGAACTCAAGAATATGAAGTTTGAGTGGTGATAGGAGGCATCAAGACTGGCAGAATTTGCTGCTTATTTGATTATCATTTAATTAATGTTTTCCATTCGTGGACCAAGTAGGTACAGCGTAGATGGACTGGTAGCCGGTATTAAGGTTTATCGCCAGGAATTTCGTACAGTATGACGAATCGTCGGCTAAACCCCTCTATAGCCATGATTGTCTTAGTACGGTATGGAGTCCGTGACGAACTAAGACACTGTCGAAATCGAGCTCACCCACTCTCACCCATCTTCCCGGTTAGGATCAGTCAGTAAATGGTATTTTTAAATGACAATGTGAGCTGATAGTGAATCGTGAATATCCAGGATATGAATGAAGGGACATGAGTCCGTTTGCCACTTTGGCCCGGCGCCAGGTCTAACGCCCGAATAAAGACACCTCGACTGAATGAATATTATACCTCTTTTGATTGGAAAGTAATGAATCACTGTCTTCAAAACTTCCTACAAACTTAGCTCAGAGAAAATTGGTAGGTGGTACTGTGTTACTGTAAGTATAAGCTATTCACATATCATTTTTTATACCCAAAATTTATTCAAAAATATTCAAGAAATAGTATTGGAGTTGTTGTAAAAATATGTATCTCAACATTCTTGCTTCTCACCACAACTAAATGTTGATATACCTGTCGATCACGTGACTTGACCAGCTATGTCATGTGACTTATTCTGTGGGAAATTTGGAAAGTCTGTTTACACCTTATTCATTATCGGGAAAACTTTGCGACCCCTTGAAAAGCTGGACAGTAGTTGCAACTTGCTGATCCATACTCATTCATGTATTCATATCATCAACTGCAGCCATGTGTACTTACACGGTTTACACAGCCATACACAAATATACGTTCATACTCAAGGAAACACTGACAATGCACTTGTTCCTTGATGCGTGGAACAATCTAGAGCAACCGTCAGTTTGCACATGTCAGCATGTTGGTTCGTTTGTTTGTTTGTCTGTCGTCGGTTTGTTTGTTTGTCGGTTATTTGTAACTTGTCTCTGTTACTCTATTAGTGACAGTGGTATGATGATTTAACAGTTGTTGCCCAGTGCGTATTACACATCCAACACACACGCACGCACACACTCACACACACTCACACAAACACGCACACGCACACACACAAGTTATATTGACCAAATTAGTATAGACCAACTCACAACATGACCATAGCGACTTGTTTGCATGTAATTGCAGAACTGTCAGTGTCACTTATACATGCTACAAAATGTCACGGAATTTAGGATACAGGGGAAACTAATTTTTCAAAACCAACCCTGAAAATATCGTCTGATATGTTGATGGGTCCATCATTAGAAATACAATTAGATATGATGTCAAATATCCGAATTTGGATCAAATCACTCTATCACCGATATTTCGATGACGTAACTCTATTATTTCACACCGTATAAAAGTGGCGTGTCAATTACCCCAGACTATTATATAGGGGTAACTGATTATGTAACTAATGATCTCATGAGAAGTCATTGGGCGATGGTAGGAGGATCACTGGTTACCACAGGATGTGCTATCGTGGTAACTACCCCAGGATAATCGTTACAGTTACCTACATCCTGTTACTCTGTAATATATTGTTTAAAGGGTGTAACATCCTGTTACTGCATAAAAGTAACCTGTGTGTGTTTGTGTGTGCGTTTGTGTGTCTGTGTGTCTGTGTGTGTTTGTGTGTGTGAGTGTCTGTGCGTGTGTTTGTGTCTGTGNCACACACACACACACACACAGATACACGAGCGCGCACTTCAACATTTTAACACGTTTACAGTACCCTGAAGTGCCTTGGTAACATCAGCACAATCTGGAGACGCCTAACTATGATAAACACACAGTTGTCACGATTAACTAGTTAATGGGCTTTTAATAAATCATAGTTGCTGCATTTCTAATGCCTCCCTATATATGTACTATTCGGATCTGTTGGTGCCTGCTTTAGGTAACACAAACTCATGTTTAGTCTGAATTGGGCACTGTTTTTGAGAAAGGAGAGGGGAATCAATTATTAGCAGAGTTGATAGATATGGGTTAGTGTGTCAGCAAATTCACGTTTAGTTGGTAATTTGTATACTTTTGGTTTTCCGAATTCAAATAATCTGGGATTTCTAATCGTGATTTCCCGATCCCCTCAGCCCCTCTTTCTCCTTCCCCCTCACTCGCCCTCTCCTCACCCTTGTCAATGTAAACTCAGCGGTCTTTTTCTCCTTCCATGAGTTGCCACAAAAGAGTTGTCACAAAATTCAGTGCCAAGACTCCTGCTTCTGACCTTATGTAGCGCGCGGTGATTTTGCGAGCGGATCAAGAGTATTTTCCGTCGTAGGTATCAATCCTGCGCGCCGCGCGTTACGTTCATTATTTTGGTTTTATTTCATTTATTTTCGCGCGTTTTTCGCTTCTTGTCAAATTTCTGTCAAAAAGTTCGCGCGCGTGCGGAACAAGCGCTGCCCAAGAAAATTTAATTTTCCTATTTCAGTGGAGAACGGTCAGTACGATTGCTTGAAATACATGATCAAGCAGACTGATGCAGATGTTCTCGCTACAAACTTCAAGTCTCAGAATGCGATGCACATTGCCAGCCAAACGAACAGACTCGAGTGTTTCAGACTGCTTGTCGGTGTCGGTTGCCCTGTTAATGCTCATGACTACGTTGGGAATACTCCGCTTCATATAGGTGTGTAGATGTTTGATTGGCTGCTTTGTGAGAATATGATGCAGTTTTTAGGAAGAATATTTTCAGTACTTCTCCGATATTGATTGCACTCAATTTTGATTTTTACGTTTTGGTGGCGATGGCCGATACTGTTGTTGATCACACGCTGTGACCACACCCTATGCGTATTATGTGATTCATCACTCACACCATATCACACGGCGACCACTAAAACCCGGAAATGACCCGCCTCACACTCCCTCCTTCCCTCCCTCAGCAACCCAGTACAACCATACAAGCTCCGTGTGCTGGCTCCTCAAGAACACCAGGTTATCCGGTATGGAGGTGGATGACATGGGGTCCACAGCTCTACACGTGGCGTGTGAGCTCGGTCACGTGACCCTGGTTCGGGTCTTCGTCAGGAGGTAAGAATAGGGATTTAGAATTCGGAGTACATTATCGGGTTGTAAGTGGGGGGATATGTAATATTCATACATCACTCAATCAATTTTTTCATACCAAATTGAAGCGCAATGAATGGCACTGTTATCCGTATCATTGGATTGAAAAAACGGGGGTTATATTGTTTTGTGTAAGTAGCAAAACCGCTCCGACTGTTCGAGAATCTCATTTTCTCTCTCAACGCTATAATTCCTACTTTCTTACACCTCGGTTGAGTATTCAAAACCACGAACCTAGTCTCGAGCTCAATATGTATAAGAAAGAGAGAGACCTAACCACTGCAGAACATTTAAACTAATCATTGTGTGTGCCATGCGGTGAGTCTTGGGAAAATGAACAACTATAAGTATTTCATTTAATCAACAAAATCAATTATAATTTGATTTTACATGTTAAGTGTCGTAGTGAATTTAAATGAAATTCACTCGAGTCTCTCGGTTCCATGGTTCATGGACACTTAACTTTTCCTGTGGTCATTGGTCGTCACACCGTGTGTGGTAGGTTATATTTTGTGGTATAGTCCACCACACTATATATAATCCTAAATCCTGAGCGTTCCCAATTAACGTGCTATGTTCAATTTGCCATCATTCTCGACTGTGAATTTCATTGGAGTGTGCAGTGAAGGGCCGTCTTGCCATCGGGTTTTATTACCAGAGTTTTGCCCTTATATTCTAGTTGGCGAATCCTTTATGGCCTATTATGTGATTCAACTCTTGATAATCAAGGTCATCAATCAGTCTGGAGTTCTGATACTCAGATACGAATTGCCATATAAATGGGATATATCAAATTATGATCATGGCTAGATGCTGATCAAATTAGAGGATTCAAATTGATTTCAATTAACTCTGATTGTATTTGATCTACTATTTCACAGCAGAGAAGATTCGCGTTGATTTGATGTTACCTATAGACGTAATTCGCCAGACCGTTACTTTCCAGTAAAACTAGCGAATTTTTCCTGACAAAGAAAATGCAAAATCCCCTTAATAGGCAGTATATGTTACTTCTCAATCGTCAATGGGTCAAAGACTTCAAACTCTAATAGTGTTTGCTTGGTTTGACCGATGTCTCCATAATATTTTAATTCGTGGATGCTCAGGAAATTTCACCCACGAAGACGGCATGATCGCGTGTTTGTAATACTATGATGTTTATAACACCCACGATGTCCAGAGAGAGAGTTAAAATATTGCCGGTATCGATTTCACCAGGGACCGGCATGAATTGACAGGTGTGGGTGCCCAAGTGCTGATGCTGCAGTGGGTAGCTGTTGCCGTAATAAACAATTCCTACTGGATCGCGTATAATTCTGTTTGGGCCATGAAATTTCAGTATTTAACAACCTGTTATAATCGTGGTTGGATCAAAGAGGCAGCAAACCCGGCTTCCCGCAAACTTTAATCCCTCTAATTAACCAGTAATGTCCATTGTTTAGTCGCTAATTAACAGAACCCCGGTAGAAATAGCCGTTTCAAATGCCAGCATCTTCAGTATGTGTGCATTGTCCACACAGCAGCTACACGAATGACAGAAACACCCGACTGAATTTGAATTATCCTCCGTGTTTTACATATTGTGTGTGTGTGTGTGTGTGTGTGTGTGTGTTTGTGTGTGTGTTTGTGTGTGTGTGTTTGTGTGTGTGTGTGTTTCTGTATTAGTGTCTGTATTTGTGTCTGCGTCGGTTTGTGTTAGCACGTTAGTTATTAATGTCCTTTTAATGTTGAATGTTGATTTATCAGCATCGTTTATAATTTAACCAGATAGTATTTAATAACTCACAAAATGAACTAATTTCACCATTTGGAATAAATTTACTGTACAATGTTTTCCTAACGACAAAATACTAATAACATTACATTTTTATAAACTATCTGNGCACAAACTGCAGCATAATTCAATCACACACTCACGTCACACAGCCGGATATATGAGGCCATATTCTGTTTCACCACAAACACACACACACACACACACACACACACACCATGAAAGTTCCACCTTTATGCTCCGGTGGTCACATTATACTATTGATCGAAGTGGCTCGCTATATCATCCACCAATGACCTGGAAAAATGTATACACGGAGACCTGATATCTTAGATCACGTGAGTGCGGGGAGTATCCAATAGCAACGCTGCAAACATGTCACGTGCTCAGACTGTGACCAATTGGAGACGTTGTTTTCATGATACTCACATATTACCATTGGGGTCGAGCACTACACATTTTACAGCTGCAACTGAGGGAAGAGAGAGGGGGTTTATGTTGACATAGAGGGACACCCAGTAGGGTGTGTCCACCTTCAACCCTCCTGATCTTGTTAGTATGTACTAAATTGTGCTACGCATCCATGTTTATCAACTCACATTCTGCCTTCCCTCCACGCTCTATTTGTTATTGTTTCCACACGCGCTCATTAGAGGTTCGATCATCAATCACATCTTTGAAAGTGAGTACAGGACATCACCCCTACCACCAGAGTTTCACTGATGATTACACGCGCATCTATAAGTGGAATCAGGGTGCATGTTACCCTTTCCCTACACACTCTCTCCTGGCGGTTGTAGTGCGTTACACTTTTCGAATTCAGTAGTAGTATAGCCCCGATTGTGATAGTGTAATACCTTATCCGATGACTGGATTGATTTGACTCAACGAAGTTGATCAATGAACCTGATTTGCAATGCTCATTAAGCATCATAATACACAGGAGACTGGCCTAATATAAAAGCAGAGTCTTATGTGTCGAGTTTTTAAGTGCTTGCGTGAATTATAATTGACATTTACCGTGGGAAAGTCCTGATTTTCACACCTCGTTTGACACACTCTTTTTTCCTACTAGCGACATGTTGCTTGTTGTACGGATTTTTGTAACATGCTCCAAACCTCATTACAATGTTATCTTTTGTTAACGAGCTGGTTATCATTTGCTTCTCCTGTCAACATTATCACTCTTATGCGTTATGCGTGATTAGAATCGGAGTCGCAGTTCCTAGCCAATTATTAATATATCGGAACAAAGTTACTTTCTTCATGATTGCTTGTCTTCCTCTCTTATGATCTGTAATTTGTCATCGTTCTCTTCTTGATATGAACTATTATCATCGTCGAGATAAAACTCATGACCTCGTTCACAAAACTTCATTTCAACCCCCACATTTTGCTTGCTCGTTATACTCCCGAAACCGTTATAATGGTTTTGTTTTATTTTTAGAATGATGAAATTCTCTCATCACCACCCTGCCCATATCTGTCATGAGACCAATTATGTGATCAGTAGCCAATCAACGAGGCCCGTCCGGAAATGTTGGCACTTGATTGGTTGATATCGTCATGATTGTGATACACTGGTTGGTAGGTTGAAACATAAATTGAGATAAGATCACGAAGAGTACCTTCTAGAAACATATGTTCTTGACAGTTCCCTCGTAACTCCTCTATATTCTAGTACTCCTCGCTCATTGGCTGGTGTTCCTATCACGCGATTGGTCGAGAACACCAGCTCTGCTCTCTGATTGGTCGAGAGACATGATTGTCACACGTGACTGCAGCTTTTCATTAATTACTCACCGAGATACTCTTTATATATACGGTAACAATGGAGGTGTTAATCCCTTTATTTTCACTCCCCCATTTTAACTTATATTCACACGAATATATATATTGACGTACTCGATCTGTAATCGTCACGGCCCCCTCGTCACCCCCTCTCTTTTTCATGTTTACCGCCGTTTTCCCCTCGTACCATGATCTATCGCTCAACAACTCCCACATTGCGCGCGAGAGTGCAGAAAAACTCAAGTATTTTAAAGTTTTTTTATTGTATTACGCACTTTTGTTTTATTTCTCGTCACTGAGCGTGGATGAGCCGTGTTTTTTCCGGTAGTTTTAAAACCGCGCTGTTTTGTTTACACGTTGCATAAATGGTGAAATTATGTTAAAGTTGGTGCTGGTACGTAACTTCTCAAATGTCTCTAGCAACAGATTTGAATAGTTTAAATTCGACACACGGTTGATTGAGTTTCATGTGTCTCATGGAGAATCAAACGATCATCTTCTGTCGCCTGATTTGTCCCCTTTGTCTCATACCAGCATGATTTGTTTCAGTGTTTTATTTTACTTCGAGTCTTGCTTTATGCTATTTTGTTGAGGCTTATGTTTCGAACAAAAACGTGTTTTTGTCCCTCCGCAATGTGACCAATCTTTGCAAACACACAACCCAGCTTTCTACCATTGTCTGCTTCTCCCCCCCCCCCTATGTAACATAGATCCATTATCCCCCATTTTCAGCTGGCAATTAGTCACAATGCGTGTCTCCACTTCACATTATTATCATGATGTCTTTACTCTGTTCCAGCAAATAGAATTCACCATTATGTTATTCAAACAGACGATATGATATAAGTTGTATCTGATATCCGTGCTTGTGTCCCGACTTATGTTGAAATAAATGTCAATTATCGCGCAGTGTCTGTGAGGTCTAGACTAAGAAGAGCTTGCAACTTCCACAATCCAAAGGAGCGAGCCGAACTTGTTATCCAAGATCTCCGTCAGGGGGGGTCATTAATGGGACATGATATTAAGGGGGGCTGGAAAAAGTTATCATATTCAATGGGGTCATCCCCCCCTTGTATGCGTGCTTGGGAAAGCGCTGTGATTACTCATGGCTTGTGATGAAAGTGCCGCTAAACCACTCTGATAACATCTCCTCCTGCTTGGAGATAAAGATTACCTCGTCTCAACAGGATTTAGCCTGTTTATATCAGACCCATCTTATTTATATGAGCCCTCTTTATAACCCAAAAACCGCGTTTAAATACCGCGTGCCCTTGTGAGTACTTTACCGCAGCACACACGCACGCATACCTCCTCTTAGCCTGTCACCAGTACCCTCATGTGGTAGTCTGGTAGAATTCTCTCAAAAACAAGCTCTTTATAGTGGAGAAGATACGCGGACTGTTTGTGTTTGTGAGAGGGATTTACCGGCCAACGTCCCTCGTGTAAACATAACACACACACTCTCTCTGACCTCTGACTTTCTGGTGGTCTCACGGCAAGGTTTTGCGTGTCATATACTTCATGACAAACTTCATGTGTTACCGAGCCCATCTTAAGCTCGGGGATGTTGATATCCGAGAATTCCACAGATTTTCCCATATTATTGCTGCGTTAAAATAGAGGCAGAATGAGAGCCCACATGCATTTTTGGATGTATCATATAGAAGCTTGCTATTTTGTCGCTTCTTACTAACTATTCTCTATGCACAGTCTATCCCGATCTACCACTCCATTATATAGTTATATCTCGAATAGAACCAAAGAAAGTCCAGGAAATTGATATATATTTTTGATGTTAAACTGTTTCATACTAAGTACCAGTACCTGAAGTATACGTGTTCGATTTCCTATTCCATCTCTTCACTACAGCTCGAGCCGTGTCTCTTTCATCCAGTGTATTTGTCTCTCATATTATGTACCGCGTATGTCTCGCCTCTCTCTCCTGCTATTGTGGTAAGCAAAGTCTCTCTAACCCTTGTCTCGCGAAGTTGTAAGGTCCACTCCCACTACTACTATAGCTCCCTCACATGAAGTATTTACTAACTTGGGTAACTCAGGGAATTTAGAGGGTCGTGATTAGTCCAGCTTTCCCTGTCCAGAGAGAATAGAGCTCTGAGTGATATTTCACCGCGAGTCTCGAAAACGTAACCGCCATTATAATCTTTGTTTGAGGTTTCTTCTCCCCGTGTTTTTTGCGGGAAAAGACGCGGCTTCGTTTGTTAGAGACGCGATTGGGCACACACACACACACACACACACACACAGGAGATTCCCCTCTTTTTCCCTTTCTGGAGGTAGGTAATTTGCTAAATCAATTGCTGTCACTGGCTAAGTGCTCAGACTTGTCCGGAAATCCCATCTTGTTTCCCTTCCCTCCACTTAATGAGCAAAACCACTACTGTGCCATTATACTCAACTACGTCATCAAGCATCCTTATCCTTTCCAATTTCATGTCAAAGGTGTCTGTACAATTATATGTGGTTACTGGTTGTGTCTCATTTATGTGACATTGTGGGGGGGACAAAGGCTGTGCGCGCGGTGTTTGTCAAGACAGACTTTCATCACCCGTGAAATGGAACGTCCGGTAATTCAACAAAGGGTGAACCATTATCGAATTAGGTTGCGAGTAGTAGGTACTATTATATAATTGGAGTGTCTATCATATTGTGTTCTCTCTTCTTGAATGGGGTGTGGACACTTGTTTTCTTTACTTCTTGGGCTGCTCGACTATAATGTCATATCATGAAGATTTACAATAACATTATTCAGGACCCGGTATTTATCATTCATACCTCTAGATTTCGGTATCTTTTATCTGACATCTCATATCTGCACTTCACAGGTCGCGCGGCTCTTCAATTGCCTCTCTAAATTCACTCCAATTGCCTCTCTAAATATTCTCCAGTTTCAGTGACACATCTCTCGCTCTGGTGCTCAGTTCACTAATTTTTCATGGTTCCTGTACCTAATGGTTGAAATCAAACTCCGGAAATTTGACATCATCTCATTTCTGATGAATGCGCTCTGGTTCATGGTTCAATGATCACTTCCTGAAGGTTTTCTGGGGCCATTATTTTTTACAGGAAAGTACGAATCATTGCGCGAGAATATGAATAGTGAATAACAATCATGTTCTGAGATGTCAGAGATCTGATTTAAAAAATTTCCTTGAGACCCGAATGTAAATTATATCACCGATATCAGATATGTTACAATTGAATCCTTATATTAGTTGACGCGATCGGAAAGAGGATGTTCCTCCTTTACCGAATAACATTAATTTGAGCAATAATACAGGTAGTGAACTATTGGCACTAGAATTAACCTATCATATGAGCAGCTTTATTCGTCGAAGTTTGGACGTAAAATTTGCAACTTGTGTAAGGAACATTCCTTTTAAAACCGGTGTATTTCCCTGCTGGCCATCCAATCATTATTCAGTATTCACTCCCTACTTTTACACCTGATCATACACCGACACCGGTGCTATTTTCACATTTCACCCACCGTCTGTCACTGCATTGTGAACTTCGCCCTTCACTTCGTCCTTCAGAGAACACACACACACACACACACACACACACACACACACACACACAATCAAAAAAACACAAAGAAAAAGAAAAAGAGAGAGAGACAGAGACAGAGAGAGATAGA
>CAMPET010000010.1:523371-562363 GCA_946803715.1 Beroe ovata | reverse complement strand
TGAGTGTGTGTCTCTGTGTGTGTGTCTGTGTGTGTGTGTGTGTGTGTGTGTGTGTGTGTGTGCGTGTTCGTGTTGTGAGAGAGTTATATATTCTGTTGCTATTTATAGTACACAGCTCTATAACGACTTGTTTAGCAGTTGAATGCGCGGGACTATTTCAAATTTCATAAAATTAAATAGCAGCTGCGAGTTATTATTTTAATTTGCCTGTTCTACATTAATCTGTTGTGAAAATATATCGTACACTGATTGTTATGTACTATGTAGGTACAGTACACACACGATACACGCGTTACATTACACACTACACAGGTATACACGTGGGAATGCTATGCGCGCTGATACAATATACATGAATTGCCTCAGTTCTTTCACAGGTCGTTTTGATTCTGTCAGCTTGTGCACCGATTTTCTTCGAGCACTGTTTTAAGTTTAGCTTGAGATCCCCTCTCCGCGGCTCTCTCAGTTTCCCTAGAAACATACAATCTCTAGTCATTCCCCTATCCTACATCCCCTACATAATTAGATTAATTATCCGGAAATGACAGTCAACTATATACCGATAATGTGATCCGAAAACGGAACCAATTATCGTCGATAATGTGATATGATTGGAAACTCAGTGTTTGCATAAGAGGGTATGTATCCGTGTTTTGATTTGTAGGAACATACGGTTAACGGCGACTTCTAGGTTTTGCTTTGTTCACATTTGCAGTAGAGTAGTAGTATTATAATTGACCTGGTAGTGTTTCATAGACCTAGTGGCTAAATCGTGCCCCAGTCAGAAATAGCTAGCTCTACCCTTGACCAGATTAAGTTTAGATTTCGAAAAGCATGACTTTTTGTATGTAACATCATGAATAATTTGAAATTGCAATTGCATTGCGGTTAGAAGCAGGATTAATGAATTGCATTCATGCCACGCGATTATCCATGTGACGTGCGTGTGTGTGTACAGCATATGTCATGTAATATGTGTGTGTGTGTGTGCAACATGTACTTGCTGCTGCATGCTTGTGTACGTACTACAGTACTCGTTAATATCAATACGAATTCTTGTGTGCGTGTGTGCGTTGCCAGGGGTTGCGAAGAGCGTTGAGGCGTAGGTATTTTGTTTGTTGTTCAAGCACTGAAGTGTACAACTCGGCACTCATCGCACTGATCTATTTCATATCTGGAATAGTTCCAATGAACTTCTCTCTAAGCTCGGAGCGAGGAATTTCATAAATTTCCTCTGATTTTGATAATTTGCTGTAATTTGAACTGTGCAGAAGGGTAAATATATTTTGGCAAGTTTGCAAGAATTTGTACAGCTGGACGTTGCAGCAGCAGTCTTTTGTTTCTTGCACAGCCATCCTACTCTTACACAGCCATCCTATAGGCAGGCACGTAGACAGGGGGGGCCAGGGGGGCCGNATTTTCAAGGACTTCGTCCTTCCATACAGAACTTAACGTCTGGCTTCTGGGGGCTGCGCCCCCAGACCCCTGCTTCTGCTTTAAACTGCTTCTACTTAAAATTGAAGAAGCACATTGAATAAAAACGACCTGTGTCTTTTGTTTCTTGCACAGCCATCCTACTCTTACACAGCCATTCTATAGGATATGATTATAGAGCAGCTACTGTAGGAATGTTTTATCGGTGCCATTCATCTGATTCAGAAAAGGCTACATACTGTTACGCCACGGGTATATAGCTACAGCTAGAGCAGTGGAAATGCAACTTTGAGTCGTGCAAAGCTCTACCTCTGCATGGTACAGAACATCAGTAATGATAATAGTTTCTGGGGAAGCTAGACTATTCACACTTGCACTGACTTCATACTCGGCAGTTATCATTACATCCGTTACACAATTGTATGTTGTGTGGTTAGAGTTGTACCTTGTATTTGTACAAGGACAATGTACACGTAACGTGCATATGTACGTGTATTTATATCAGTGTAGTGTGTATACACTATACTCACTGTAAAGTGTATACATTACATTTTTCTGTACATTTGTACTGTACATTTCATATGTTGTAGTTGGTACATTAAGTTAATTGTACATTCAAAACTGTACATTCTGTAAGTATATGTAATAAGGTACCCATTGCATTATCCATTTACACGTCGGACATTTTGTAAGTTAGTTTTGTAAGATTTCCGCGAATCTAATCGCACATGTTTCTAATCATGGAATCTGAGTTCCCTCTAATGAGCTCATTAATGAGGTCAGTTCCAATTGATGAGGTTATAATGAGAATGAGGCTGTCTCAATGTATCGCTAATATTGGACATTGATGACACGGATGTACTCAATTAAGCATTGATAAATTGACAAGCTCATTCAGTGTGGTTTCAGGTTAAATGTAAGTTCTGAAATTTCTTGTTTCCACCGTATCTACCAATATCATCTCCTCCTCAGTATTTTACGAGGCTTATTGTGCAGCTACCTGCAGCTACCCGGGCAGCTTGCTTATCACTTTCACACTATTGTTTTTGTTACATGAGGGATGAGTTCTGTGGAGATGATAGTGCACATGTGCAGTGGTAGTTCTAGGAAAGGACTTGCTTGTCACTAAACTCATATTCATGGCCTAATGTCTCATGTATCACAGGTGTCTGTTGTGTGAGTGCAAGCTTTGGTCATCCCATATGCGCATATTGCGGGACATATAAAAGTCTTGCATTTAGTAGGGCTAGAATGACGTGGTATTTCGAGTTTTAGAATGACCTCACATGCTTTATCAGTGTACAGAGCGGATCGGTATAACGTGTTTTTCATGATATTGATAGAAAGTTCGAATTAGCCACTTTTGAATTTCTGTTTTCGCTTTTTGGAATTCACTTTATGCGAACCTTCCCTTGTGGGAATGTGCGATATAAATGAAATGTAGGTTAAGGTACCCTTTTCGGATATTGTATCCTTTCCTGATTGATGTTCCCTTTTACGATTGATTTCGGAGGTTTCTATCATACTATACCATACATATATCTATACGTCAATAGAGAACAGGTTTCGCAGATATCTCGAAATCTGCATGGTACGTGATAGACGTCAATTCCCTTATCTCTTATCGGGCAACATTTGATCTTCCTTCGCAAACTATCAGCTAATTTTAATTTCTTTAGTGCTCAATCTGTGCCATACGCAATACAGCATTTTGTAGTATTGGGATGATGGTCATGACTGAATTTCTTGAAATTTGATGGAGAGTCAATCCTGCATTCTACGATATGTCACAATAGTTTATAGTGGTTTTATGCTATTCTTTGTCGATTATGTAAGGGAATGGTTTGCATTGAATTATAGTAAGGTGCAATGTTTCACTCTGAAATAGTCCGTAGTCGTGACACTATCAAATGACATCGGTACGTACCGTATTGGTGTCAGTTGACACCCGCCAACACGGTGATGAGTGTGAGGAACCGTGCAACTGTTAAACAACGCTGCAACTGGTATCTACATGGTAACCGTATACCCTGATATAGTATGGTATCTGGGTGGGCGTTGCAGCAACATTTGTGTGCACTGTGTGTGTACTGTGTGTGTATGTGTGTCTGTGTCTGTGTTTGTGTGTGTGTATGTGTGTGTGNTGTGTGTCTGTGTGTGTGTGTCTGTGTGTGTGTGTGTGTCTGTGTGTGTGTGATATCTTGATAGTTCACATGGTGTGTTGGTATACTATGCAGTTGTTCCCGAATACACATCGTTGCTATGTTGCTAAGAGCTTATAACACGTACCTTGACAACGCTATAACATTTCGTGTTTTGTGATACACATGTGACAACTAATTGTGCTCGTCCCTCTGATCGATAGATCAGGTGTGGATCAATTGACTGTCACTTTGCATCATATGACAGTACTTCGCTCAGGAACATCGCAATTCAATTACGTCCATAACAAATGAAAAATTTAAGGGAGCCACCTGATTTTCAAATCAAAAGCGGTCGAATCGCTGAATCATTGACATGTCTTCATGACATGTCAACACCTTAACATTTGGCTAATCTCAGTGTTTTGACTCTCACTTTTTGCTGAACTCCTCCAATAAATGTACAAACGAGGTACGTGTTAATGCACGTAATATATCACTGTTGAAATTCCGCTGTTTTCATTGTTTTGCACGCATCTTGAGGTCTTTTTTCTAAATGCTAATTCAGTTTGTGTCCTATGAAAGTATGAAATTGCAAATATACTGAATACTCCGTATTTCGATTCACTTCATACTTCATCGTGAGGTTGACACATGAAGCTACTTGGTTGCGCAATATTACCAGCCCAATGGGTTCACTTCATACTTCGTATGGGTTGGAGCAACGCCCACGAAGTCACTATCACTGAACCATACCTGCTACGTTGAAACTCCATATCCATTTATCCGAAAATGGTAGGAATATATATGCAACACTGTGACATGACCTCCACCATCCCCGCGCTCCTGAGATTGGTTGCATAATGTGTTTGATGTAGGTTAGAGGCCTTGCTTGCAGAGTTAGACAGTTCACGGATTTAGTTGCCGCAAAGTTACATTGATTTATTTTGCTGAGTTTTTTAAACTGTAACAGTCCATATGACTCGTTGGCGCTCTGTTTGACAGTGTACTCTAGGATCACATGATTAGTCACTAATTTGTCTAATGTCTACTGTGTTGAATCGAGTCGTTATACTTGCTAAGGCTTTAGACAGAATTTGTCATTAACTCGATCTTTTTCTTGTTCAGAGTGTTGGAAAATTCAAGTCCATCAAGTAATTTTCTTGGAATCTATTCATAGCAGTTAATTAATGCAGTGGGACCATTTTTGACTCCGCTCTTCTACTTGAAATGTTTGCAGTTGCTTAAGCAGTTTTGACCTGCTCAGAGAGTAAAGCAAATCAGAAGAACAGTGAACACGATTATTAAACGACCGAATGGCAAACACAATTTGGGTACTCAGTACGCACGTGCCATGGAATGCGCGCAGCAGTATCAAGCGCGCCCCGTTCATTCTGTTTTATTTTCAGTTGCGCGTTGCTTCGATTGTCTTTCAGCATTTGTTTCGCTCTTTTAGATGTCTAATAGTACGACTCAAGTCTATGTTGCATACTGACTAAACTAATAACCAAAACACTTCCATAGCGTTGCCCAGCCGATTCTCAACTACATGTTCCAAGATAGGTCATAGTTTCTAGGAAAGCAACCATCACCAAAATGATCCCTGAAGAAATCTTGGACGGCTTTTCACCTAAAGACATTTCCAGTAAGTTTGCGAATATAAAACATCAGTAGTTGAGCAGGATCGAGGCAGAGTGGTGTCAATGTTGACAATCCACATTTGAGTAGTGGTGTCAAGCTTGACACGATTTTGTGGTTCCGGGGTTGAATGGCAATAGAGGTGGGCCGTCTGAGAGACGCACTGCAGTGATTTATCCAATGTAACATAAACCAAAATTAGAATATAATGCTTTTCAATCCCATAATTGCATGTGTATTTGAATATCACATTTGAGCATGACAATTAAACTGGCTTCCTACTAACCGGTCATTGGCTGCCATGCGTCTGTTTCATTCACATAATGCTCGCTCATTATCTCATCCAGCACGATATGGATTTGTTAAAATACGCATCATTTCTCCACTATAGCCATTGTTCTAGTTGCGAAATTCCGACACTTCATTTGCACTTGATTTGCACTTGATTTGCACTTGATTTGCATATTTTGAGTTTTCTGTCACAACATCTCTAAACGGAACGCGCTAAATAATGTCCTTCCCCACTTCAGTAGCCCATCTCCCATTTTCCTGTCCTACTCACCTCACCGTTCACCCATCAGTCTGTCGGAAACGCCGGTTAGTGGAGAGCTATCAGCTGGGCAGACAAATCGGCAGTGGCGGCTTCGGGGCGGTGATAAATGCCGTGTGCAGAACTACAGGGATACAGGTTGCAATCAAGAAAGTCAACAAAAATAACGTTCCTAAAAGTTACACGGTAAGTTGCCCAGTTGTTTGAACCGCAGATACGTCATGCACTATCTTGATTTGATACAGAATAAAGATATGTCTTTACTTACCAAATCTCTCCCCGATGAAACCTCAGATTCACGGGAAAAGCATCCCTGCCGAGATTGCTCTGTTACAACACCTCAAAAAACACGGGAACATCATCAAACTGGTTGATTGGTTTGAGGATAACAACGATTTCATCATAGTGACGGAGTGGTCACCAGAGTACGTCGATCTCTTCGATTACCTGACGTCCAGGAATCCACTAGACGAGTGTTGCGCTAGAAGAATCTTCAAACAGGTAACGCACAGACACACAGAAATAGACATTAGACGAACGCAAACACATACACACTCACAGACATACATACACATGCACACATGCACACAGACATTTACTCACACGAGCACACAGACACATAGGCACACAGAGACATCCACAGACATGCACGCAAACACACAAACACACCGTTATATGGCATATCTTCAGATAGTGGACGCGATCTCTTACTGTCACGGACGAGGAATTTACCACCGGGACATAAAGGACGAAAATGTCCTCATCAACGTCAAAACTGGACATATCAAACTCATCGACTTCGGGTCCGGGGCCTTCTTCGAGGATGAATACATGGACTATCAGGTTTGTACGATGTTGTCATATTGCATTCATGTATCAGACCCATCTGTATTGTACTGTTCCCAACAGTTAATCGGATTCATAACACACCCACTCATCAAACTACCCATCCAAAGGGTGGGTCATCGATTGGCAGGGTTAGACACGGGTTGCACCCAACTATCCCCCCTCCCTAATCGTGTTACCTATCCCCTTTTCCAGGGAACGAAAGTGTACTCTCCACCTGAGTGGATAAAACACCAGCGATACCACGGCTGGTCTCTGGAGAGCTGGTGTCTGGGGGTGCTACTCTTCATCATTATCAGCGGGGAGATACCGTTCGAGACGGAGGAGGATATCTTGCGATGCTCACCAACCTTGAAACACCGCAAAATATCGATAGGTTGGTGTGGAATATAACATGTTTTCAATATTCTTGGATCGACAGATTTAGCCCGGATTTCACTATTCTTGTACACGATTTCTGATCGTAACATATGTCTCAGAGTTGACAGATTTACTGGCTCGATGTCTGAGCAGTGATCCTAAGAAACGTCCAACAACTAAAGATATCCTTGAACATCCCTGGATCAAGGGAACCCAAACCTTCAACCAAAATACCCAGGTAACTTGCCCTTTGACTCGGCGAAAATTTTGTGAAATATGTGTAGGTGATATCTGGTCCTGAAACCATAAACTTTGACAATGTTTCGCGACAAAATGGATGAGGAGCTATATTCCACAATGACAATTATCACCTGTCACTTCACTGTGTCATCATTTTAACCTTGTTAACAGCTAATGTCAACATTACGCCTGTCAACAAGTGGTGTTTCTGTCGAACATGGGTTTGGTACTATTCGCTAGTGACAGATTTACATTTCGTCGAAAATCATCACTTGAAATTCCGAACCACTGAGGAATGTAACACATCGAAACTCAAACCTTCACTCATTTAGAATGTCGTTTATTCCCAGCCCTCTTCAGACATGACTGGTTCTCTAATGGCTTTTACATAATTTCACGAATTCGAAACACAGTTCAGCTTTCGGGTATCTTGACTCATTATACCATTCCCAATAAATAATGCGAGGCAAGACGCAAGTGTTTAGAGTCACTGATTTCAAACTGTCTGAGAATTTCCATGACCCCCACAACAATTCCTCTGCGCGGGGGAAGTTTATTCCAGTCCTTCCCCCCCATTTCATCCACTGCTATCCTCACATGACAGAATCATAATAAGACCAATCCTTATCAAAACTAATTAAACTAAATCTATTTTGTAAACAATATTTTTTTTCCAGAAAACTCCGTGCAAGGGGATAAACCTAGCCCAATACCTCATAACCAACGACACAACAAAAGCAGAGGTGGTTCAATGACGTCATTCCCCTAGCATTCTTCTATGGTGGTAGGATATGGCACGGATTATGGCTTGGATTCCCGCACGGACTCTCCAAATTCTCGTGTGTGTTTCTAAACAATACCGTGTATGTGATTTCAATGATTCATTTCTTGGGTGTGCCTGTGACGGTACTGGGTGAAAAGGTACATAGTTTGAGTTCGTGTTGGAATTTTCCTGTCTTAGTAATCTGTGTCTGTCCTACCACAATTTGTTGATTCATTATATAATTCATTGTACAGTGTACAATTATAATACTATGCAATATACAATATACATGGTAGGTCCATTGTACACTATACATTGTATGTACAATGTACTCGTGTATTATGTATACCATGCGTTGGTATAGCTCCCACGCAACAGGCGATTTTATGAGTGATATTACACGCGAGATTTGTCAAATGCCAAACTTGTGGATTTTAGATATATTGATAAGATAAGTTCGAATATGGAAATCTTTATGTATTGTTTTGACCGATAAAAGTTGGATCAAAATAATGTTCGTAATCATGGCATAACTGATTCTTGCGTGTAAAATCATATGTTTTGCCTGAGGTTATGTAGATTGGATTTGCTGTGATAGGGTTTTAATTTCAAGTTCAGAGAGGGGTCTGCATGCTGCAATTGACCAAGTAAGTATAATCAAACATAATTTTAGTCACTTCATACACACTCCAAGATATGTGAGAATTTCCAGGATAATTTAGGGTCAATTACTAATACAGGTTAGGATGAAATTAGTGTTATGTTTTTAGGTTGCGAATTTCTAGGATTTAATGGAAGCTGCGCTGTAAGTGTATCGCTGTGGATCTAGCGATATCCAATATAATCAGGAGAACTTGGGATTGTAGTACAAATACTCCTGGTAAACTCAGTGAACTTAACAATGTTTATCAATTAATCAATTAATCGTGTCCGGTCTTATATTTTGATTTTCATCCAATAAATAATTTTAATGTGTAGCTGCATGTATTGAGTTTGTATTTTCATTTTCACTCTGTGTTCTCGATACTATTGCAATATTTAACAATTCTGTAAATTTGGAGCCTTCGCAAGCTACTTAAATAAAGTATTTTCTGATGTCTCATTTTTGTAAATATGTTATGATGTTCGCTTTATTACAAAAGTTTGCTTATATTGTTCAATATCATTATTATTATTATTTTTGAAGGAGAGGTGAATTTGGGCCAAGTCGTCCTACTAAAGTAATAATGTAAACCGTGTCAATGGTCCGTATACCCAAGGTATAGGAAAGCTTGTTCGAACTAGTCAGGAAAAGTGCCTTATTCAGACTTAATTTATTGAGACTAGCGATCATAAGATTTTCCAACTGAGTCTTCTTCTCCTATAGTTCGAACTAATCCAGTCATTCCGTACTTGCTCCACGGACCAATTTGTATTTCTGCTGATGAGTGCTGATATATATATATTGAGTGGTCTCTATATTATCTTTCAACAACAAACATCAGTCGGCATTTCGGATCGTAGAACTGTAGAGAACGGTTTCACTGGGGATCAGGGGTCACAATATTTTTGGATCACGTGATATCAATCGACCAATGAGAACATCATTTGTCACCCTCCCCAATAACCTCTCTCTATTGTTTCGATCACAACAGCTCAATTCGAGCGGATAGCCAACAAAACTAAGCAAACTTTGTCCGAAATGTCACGATGTTTGGAATTGTTTCTTTTGGGCATAAGCCCGTTTGCCACTTTGGCCAGGCGCCAGGCTTATACAGGTCTAACGCCGGTTCTTTTATATTTTCACTATGTCTCTGGGTATTACATTTTGCGTGTGTTAACTGTTTGCGTGTGTTAACTGTTTATATATATTCGTTTTATGAGTTCAGATATGAGTATTTGTATAACGAGGTACAGAATATGGATTCATTACTCTTAATGCTATTCTGCCCCACGCCTAGAAATTTGGACTAGAATTTAGATTGGAGGCTATAGCAAATATTTAATACGCAGTTATGCCATCGAAAATATTAAAGATATTCTGTAAACCCGGTTATGCTCTTCTTGAGCATATTATGACGTGTTTCTAAATATAGGATGAGCTACCGTTGTCCAGCAAAATGCATGAGATATGCAATGCTTGAAATTTCCTACTCTTCCTAAAGCATTCTCTTTCCTTAAGATACCTAAAATATAGTCAGTTCTAGAGTGATTAGTTATAAAGATTATTTTCTGTATTTGTGAAAGACTTCCAATACCATATAATATTTGATAGAAAAGATTCAATGCTGAAAAACTGTGTTTGATTTTGTTTTGGGCAAACTCCAACCTAGAATTCTCAACAAATAAATGTCTGAGACTGTCAGACTGTGACATCACATCCTGATAGCGGTGACATCACAGTGTCATGATCATGGTGTGTCATGGTTTGACTGTCATAGCAACGAACTCCACATAGTTGATCTTACCGTCACCGTCTAGGTCACTCTCTCGAACCAGCTCCTCGGCTTCCGCCCCGGTCAGAGGATCGCCTACCTGGAGAGGGGGAATTTAGATACAAATTCATTACCCATAGCCATAGCCGTCCTGGGAAATTGCATAACCGAGACTTCAGTTATTAGCTGCATTTCCTTATTCTATAACACAATCCCCTGGCAATCCCCCGTCAACAAAAAACAACGTTTACCACTCATGTCAAATCTCCCCATCTCAAATTGGCATACATGATCAAGTTTATACCACAGTAATATTTGACATTTCTACATCTCACATCATAACATACCTGTGTTAAGATGGAGATTAACTCTGAGGCATCTATATCGCCGTCTCCATTGGTGTCAAACACTTGGAAAGCCTCCTTCAGTTCATCTGCCATGAATCCATGGTTGCCACGGTGACGCTCAACCATGTCCAGGAACTCTTGGAATGTGACGGTTTCGTGGGGCTGTATACCGAAATCCTGGGGGGTGTCATTGGCAGGGCATTGTGCAATTGCAAATATTGACACTGACAGTATATACTGTTGAGTGCTGACCCCATTAACACTGGTGGTGGTACCTGAAGTTCGCCCTCAGTTGGCGCGCCGCCAATTAGTCTGAGAACAGTCCCTATTTTGGCACCCTCCAGTCTCCCAGACCTGGCGAATAGGTCGTATGTTTCCTTGATCCCTGCTATTTCTCTCTCGGTGAGGGGGAAGTCTGTAGCGAGACCAGCCAGAACCACTTTCTTCTTACTCTTCTTCTTCTTCTTGCCGGCCCCGCCCCCTCGAGACTTTCTACCAGACATGAAATACTGCCCGAGATCTGTGGGGGAATGATCATCTGCATCAGTTATGACCATTTGATTGTATCGCGTTCAAGCAGATTAGTCATAGTGCTAATGCTACTGCTTATTGCCCAATCACCCATGGCCTGCTATCACTGCCACTACCACTACCAGTTCTCCCAGTTTCGCGTTCAACCAAGATTGAAAACTAAATATCACCAGTATGCATGGGATTGGGAACGGAGTGCTGTTTAAGGGTGCATCACTGCCAACATAGACAATAGAACTGGAACTGGGTATGAAAAAGCGGCATGTCATCAACTAGCAGTAGCTACAAGTACAAGTACGCAATAATGCAAATGTCACAGGAAGACAATTGCAACGTTCTATATCATTTGGAAACCGAAATTGGAAATGGATTNCTTTCTTCTTACTCTTCTTCTTCTTCTTGCCGGCCCCACCCCCTCGAGACTTTCTACCAGACATGAAACACTGCCCGAGATCTGTGGGGGAATGATCATAATCAGCGATGAGTTATGGGTATTCCATTTATTTGATTGTGTCGCGTTCAAGCAGATTGGTGCTTATTGCCCAATCACCCATGGCCTGCTATCACTGCCAGTGCCACTACCACTACCAGTTCCCCCAGTTTGAGTTCCGCGATCAACCAAGATTGAAAACTAAATATCACCAGTATGCATGGTATTGGGAGTGCTGTTTAAGGGTGCATCACTACCAACACAGACAATAGAACTGGAACTGGGCATGAAAAAGCGGCATGTCATCAACAAGCAGTAGCTACAAGTATGCAATAATGCAAATGTCACAGGAAGACAATTGCAACGTTTCATATCATTTGGAAACCGAAATTGGAAATGGATTGCTGAACCGATATCGATTTAGCGATCAATCACATGAGTCAAGCAAATCTCATGACTATCTTCAGACAAGCATTTCATAGAGGACTGTAAAATCTCAACACAAATATCACTCTCAATCTCATACGTATGCCGCAATGGCGAGTTTGCTAGTTGTCATGGTCACAGAGTGGGTGTCTCGAGCTGTGGACCTCGCGACTGCATGCTGTGAAATTGTAACTTTTAACAGTTAATTACCCCATACTACAAGGAGTGACATGCAACACAAGGAGGATATGATAATGATATCAGTTGAAGTCCTGAAGAATTGTGGGATGGAATTCCTAGTGGGTCCGAGGGTCCGATGATTCCAGTTGAAAGGCCACTACCTGTGTGTGTGTCTGTGAGAAATAGGCCCACACAAACACAAAAATATTCAAAAGTGGCTGTGAATAAATGAAACACGCACGTATAAGGATAAGAATTACCGATGAGTTACGACAAGGAACATGGAAACTGTGTTCAGAGTTTATCATAAGTTTATATCCTGCCCTGATGAAAATGGGGGTGGACTTATCCTGAACAGAGATGTTGATGTTCATTGTTTTTTTTATGACTGTTTCATACGTGTCATACTTTTATTTGAAACTTGGAATTGAATTCTCTGCTCTAAAAACTAAGCGGGTTCATCGAGTCCACTGTCAGATTTGATTCTGAATGCCATAGCGTCTTCTAAAATGGTAAAATAGTGTTCATGATTCAGTGCCCTCAGTACTTTGTTCGTATTGAGAATTGCAATTTGAATATATCCCCGAGAATGGTTGTTTCATCTCTTGAAGGTTTGTTCCAGCGTGTACTTGTCCCAGTTGACCTCAGGGTCGAATGATTTCCACTGGTTGGCGGGGAACATATGCTTGTTCCTGTCATACCATGACCGTAGTGTCACCTGCAAGTCGTGTGTGAGAAGCACAGAAACAGTAAACACGTGCAGGTTTGTATGCCAAGAAAAAAACGACTTGCTAGTCTTATCTAGATAGGAACTTATTGCAACACTTTCAACTATCACGCTGGAGCAGGAGTGTGAATTTGCATCGTGGGTAATGGACTTGTTATATGAATATTTGGCTGTTGAATTTGAATCCAAAGACTCTTTGGATTCAACATCAAAATTTGGTGAAGGGAGTTTAACTCACTTTCCCATATTGGAGATCGTCCTTGAGCAGCCCAGGTGGCTTGGCTTGTTCTCTTCCTGTTTATGGTTGACAAACCTGAAATGGGCGTGGCCTTATTATAACCGACATTGTTCAGTTGATACCACAGTTTCAAAGTCCATAGTCTGGGATATATCTGCATGTCCACACTGATTACCTGAAGAGAGGACCCTTCTCTCCCCTCGCTTTCATCTGTTCCATTTGATAGAAAGTCAGGTAGTGAGGAATGATGAGGTCAGCCTTCACGAACATCAACATATCCACACTCGCACACCGTACCTGTGAAAAGGGAGGGACAGCGGTTAATGGATTTGATTGAGTTTAATGTTATACAACTCAAATGTGAAATCTGATAGAAAAATCAAGATTCATCCCATCTCAATAATTTCGGAGATCACAATATAATGGATTCCCATAATAACATAATTACATAATTACATCAGGATAAACTTTCACCAGCTCTTCCAGGGCCCCGTTCAGGAACTGCTCAATGGTGAAACCTTTCTTGATTTGAACTTTATGTCGGTGACCTGAAATTGTTTGTAATTCGACTGAGTGGTGTCAAGGGATATAGTAGCACCAATCAATGTATTGGTGTCAAGGAGAAAAGTGGTGTCAAGTGGAAAGTGGTGTCATGTGAAAGTGGTGTCAAGTAAAAAGTAGTGTCAAGAGAAGTGCTGTCAAGGAGCCGAGTGGTGTCAAGAAAATGCTGTCAAGAGGGAATGAGATGGGAAAGTGCATTGAAGGGAGAAGTTGTGTCAAGTCAAAGTGGTGTCATGAGAAATGCTGTCAAGAGGGAAGTGTTGTCGATGGGAAAGTGGTGTCAAGTGAAAGTGATGTCAAGGAGCCCAGTGGTGTCAAGAGAAATGCTGTCAAGAGGGAAGTGATGTCGATGGGAAAGTTGTGTCAAGTGAAAGTGGTGTGCAGAGAAATGCTGTCAAGAGAAGTGTTGTCGAGAGTGTTGAAGTGTGTGTCAAGTACATGACGTGTGTTGCCAAACAAGAACAATGTTGTGTCAAGCTTACCAGATCCATCCCAGTAGTTGAATGTCAGTTCCACGTCCTGATCCTTGATCCTCTTCTGCTCCTCTAGCCATTCTTGCTTCAATTCCTCTGGAAGGGGAGAAGATTATACATCGAACTATCCTGCAAGTGTTCCGGTGACTTTTTGATAGAAGTTTGAGACCAACTGTAACGTGAACCACGTATTTTCGCCAAGCTTATGCATATGGAATATGATAACTGCCAGAGTCTGTTTTTGAATGGCTAACAGAGGAAATACGATATTTCTTATCTTGAAAAACAAGCTCAGAACGCGGAATTCTTTGCAATTTGCAATGTGTTGAGTTTCCCCAGCTCTAGAGAAGACGATAGTTTTGCTCCTTACATTCCGACTAGTTTGTCTCAGTTCCTGATGTCACATTCCCCCAACAGGTTTTGTCATGGTCAGCATAGCACCCCCTGACGACCCTATGACAGACTACCCTACCGATGGTAGCCATAACAACGGACCAAGGATGAAGAACCAGCGCTCTCCCTCCTTCGCGATGGAAACTTTTGGCGATGTGCCAGATGATCCTCACTACGTTTCCGAGTTTGACATGAGTGTAGCGGGCATGCACGTTTCAGACGCCCTACACTTCCGCAACATTACATTCCGACCTGAGAAACTGACATTTTACCAGGTCTACCAGGACCGCATTACAAAGTGGGTGCTAGTTGTGTTCCCCATCCTACTTCTCAGTCTAGCAGCCATAGAGGAGCCCGCAATGGAGGGGCTCAATGTTCATTGGAAAGCAGCAATTGCACTGGAGGTAGTGTGTTTGATAGGGTATTCCTGCAGATTGATTCACCTGCGGTACTGTATCGATAAGCGAGATTTCTGGATGGATATAAAGAACTGTGTGGTGGTAGCCACACTTTTTCTCACCACCCTGGATGTCATTGTGTGGCTGGTATTTAAGGTGGCGAGAGGTGAGACCATCATCAGATTCACACGAGTCCTCAGGCCTCTGCTTATCGTGAATCTGAGTGAAAACAGGAACCTACGCAAACTCCTGAGGGTCATCAAGAGAACAGTGATTGATGTGGTTAGTGTTCTCGTTCTCATATTCCTGTTTATTGGTATATTCGCAATGATGGCTACCAAATTCTTCGAGAGGAGATCAATCACAGGCCCAGGTGGGGATAGACTTAGATACCTGGATGATTTCTTCGAGGCCTACTGGAACTTGTATGTGCTCATGACGACAGCTAATAGTCCTGATGTTGGACTTCCTGCGTTTAAAATGGAAAATGCATTCTTCTTTTTCTTCGCCCCATTTTCCATCATCACAACCTTCATTCTAATGAACATCTTGCTTGCTGTCGTGTACAAACACTACAGACTCCACCTCCTACAGGAAGTGAAGGTTGACATAGCCATTAGCCAGCACAATCTGCAGAGAGCGTTCAAGCTACTGCGAGACCCACATACTGACTGTATAAGCAGGGATGTATGGTTGAAGTGTCACCAGAAGTTGGGGTGTTCTGATGTTTTACAGAAACTCTACTGGGAGTACATGGTACCAAAACCCGAGGATCCTGGGATAAGTCTCCAATCATTCTACAAGATCACAGACTTGCTGTCTTCCAAGATTCAAGTGGTATTCACTAGGGAGACCTGGCTAGAGAAGACCATACCTTCCATCTACAACAGCACACTCTCATGCTATCTCAGATACATGGTCGATCACAAGGTATTCATATATTTCTATGATTTCCTGATACTTGTCAACGCAGTTGCTCTCTCCATCAAAAGCGCTCCATCCTATCTTGAGAGCGTCTTCCTGGTACTGTTCAACATTGAAATATTCCTCAAGATATACACACACGGCCCGGTGAAATTCAGTCAGAGCACGTGGAACATATACGACTGTCTCGTCATCTGGTCTGCGTCTCTCTTCACACTGATAATGGGGGCGGAATTGATGGCCGGGACAAGGACTACCGAGATGAGCATCGTGTTTTTCGATATGGTCCTCACCCTACGGGTACTGAGGCTTCTCAAACTGCTGACTAGTATCCCACAGTTGAGACTGATTATCAGCACCATTATGCAGATTGTCCCAAGCATGGGCTCATTTGCTCTCCTACTCCTGCTGTTCTACTACAGCTACGCTATTGTGGGGATGGAGGTGTTCAAGGGGAAGATTCACTTTATCCATAATGCCAGCCAACAGTTGCCGTTTTGTGGGAATGAGAAACTCAAGGATTCCGAATTTGTGAAGGAGGCATACTGTGTGTTGTCATTCAACTCTATATGGTACAGCATGGTGGTTCTCTGGACTCTGACTCTTGTCAACCAATGGCACATCATCACAGAGGGGTTCGTGCTGGTAACAAACAAGTGGGCTCGTATCTACTTCCTCTCATTCCACGTTATTGTGGTTCTGATAATTCTGAACATATTCCTGGCGTTTGTCATCGAAGCGTTCATGCTACAGATAGAGTTGGAAAAGAACAAATCAGAAGAGATTGAGGAGCATATGGATGAGATGGGGATAAACGCCCGGAAACACTCCAGCCTCACCGGCACGTCCACCTGGTATTCGTCAGAGGATGGAGGGGAAAAGGGACAGGAGGGGGAGGGGGAGGATGCCACGGAGATACGGATTGGGTTGACACGGATAAACGATAAGATCAAGTACAGGAGGCACAAGAGTGCCAAGTCGTACAATCAGATGCTCATTGAGATGTTTCAAGACGACATACAGACGACTACAGGTGATGAGGAAAAGGAGAGTGATGATCATGATACAGCCATGACGTCGTGGAAGAAAAGACGGAGTTCGGAGGAAGGGATGAATAGTAGAGCAGATCATCACGTGACTTTTGCAAATGAGCATCATGAAATAGGGGAGGAAGAAGGGGAGAAGAGGAGAGAGGAGGGTTCAGTGATTACAGAGGAGGGAGAGGAGATGGTGGAGGAGGGTTCGCCGAGACAAGGAGGGCAAGAAGAAGATGAGGAACAGTTTTCTGTCGGATCACTACAAGATCTTGATATCATCTGAGTTAAGCTGCGGGGCTCTGAACTATCAGAGTATAGGGACCCATGCTGAGATGCAAGTTATGGATCCCAAAATCGATGTATTGAAGTAAATGGTCAAGGATTGATAAAGTGTTCATAGGATTTAAATATATCATGCGAAACACTGTAGACTTTCGTGGAATATGTGTTTGGAACACTTTTTCATTATGCCAAAGTTATTATGTTCTTCAGTTGCAACAATGACATACCTATTTCCTTTAGTTCCTGTGCTTCCCTATCTTTGTCCGGCAAGAAAGATGTGTTGACGGCAGGATTCTTCCCAATTTTCTTCTTCTTGATATCAATTGCACTGGTCTCCTCGCAGTTCTCCTCTTCTGAAAAGTAGTCAGTCGATAATCGGTATATTGAACGGTGAGGTTTACCCATCATTCTATCACTATGTCTACAGAGTTGTTCTATTCAAGATTACTCAAATACTTAGGTAATAGGAATTCATAGTAACATCCAGTTCTCACACAACAAACACCATTTTCACTAACCATCAGGGTCTAGATCGAATGACAGTTTGCTGATCTCCTTCTTCCTTTTTCTCTTCCTAGGGGAAGTTCCCTCACTCTTCTTCTCTTGTTCTAGCTTCAGCTGGGCCTCCCTTTCCTTCAGCTCATCCAATGTGACCAGACCTTATGTGATCACTGTTTAGTTTGAGTAACTGAGATCTGTGTTGTTGGTGCAGAAAGAAGATATCGTAACTTGGTTTGATAAAGGTAAAATTGGAACAAACATTAACCTATCCCGGTAGTATCCTCTACAGTATCCACTTTGGTCTTGGAGAATGCTATGTTACTCGCCCTACCAGTGTCCTTCATCTTCTGCAGTGCTTTCTCCATCTGATAGTATACAGGGGTGAGATTTCGAGTCCAAAATCATAATGCGCTTTCCAAACTGGGAGGAAATTTCGGAAAAGATCAAAAATCGAAAATGAATTTCGATTCTTGACAATCTCACTGGAGCTTCCAGCAGGTATCCACTGTCACTAGCATTGACTAGATTGACTCACCTCTGCTTTGCCCTTCTCTCGTTGTTGCTGTAGCTTAGCAACCCTGGCTTTTTCAGCTGCTCCTCCAGTGTATGAAGCCATGTCCTATATATGTGTGGAGAATATAGGGTGAGAATACCTATCTACTGTCAAATGTTGCACTGTCTCGGTTGTTAGCAATTGAATATCAAATAAATATCAAATAAATATCAATTAAATATCAATTAAATATCAATTAAATATCAATTAAATATCAATTAAATATCGATTGAATATTGTGGTCCACGGATAAACGAGGTACAGTGAGATCTTCGTATGTCAGACGCTATGAAAATACTCATTGCTTGGAATTTAGATTGAACGGAGAAATAATAAACGCTTCGTGATGAACCCTATATGGAAACTCATTGAAATGAGTGATTGCCTCCTGACTCCTGTGTCCCATGAACACGTTTCAGATGTTTCATCAGATTCGCTGCAGCTTGAGATTTGTAGGAGCCCGTCTCAACAAAGCAATTGTAAACAGCAATTGCTCCCCCTTCCGTTTTCTCCTCGTGCATTCTTCTCACGTAACATCACCCTGTCATCCCGCATCACTTGTCAGTGTCACCCTGTCATCCCGCATCACTTGTCAGTGTCACCATGTCATCCCGCATCACTTGTCAGTGTCACCCTGTCATCCCGTATCACTTTTCAGTGTCGCCCTGTCATCCCGCATGACCGTGTCATCTCTATAACATCACGTGTCCTGCATAGCCCCTAGTACCCGCTGTATCCTCCCCAGTACAATATCATTAGTTGACGAGCAGGAATCCGCGGTGTACGGCGGTGTACACACCACTGACCCGGCTATCACCACATCCTCTCCTCTCACCTCACACGGCACTCGGTGCTCCTTCAGAAACTCCACCAGTCTGCCTCGTAACTTCTCACTGGAGTGTGCATGTGTCACCGTACTGCTGAGTGTCATGTGAGGGAAGAACTGCGCGTCAATCTGCTCCAGATCGGATAGTGTGACGTCATCAGAGCGTGTGACGTCATTATCATGGCGGTTGTCAGGTGATACGAGTGTGAACTCTGCAATATTACAGAAAGGGAGGAGGGTGGTGGAGGAGGCAGTCATCAGGATGAAATTGTGAGTTTCAGGATCGATCGTGTAAACTCGACCGGTGACAGTGCTCTTGTCAACGAGAATGAAGTGGACTTCCTTCCCTAGCATGTTGAGGAGGGACTTTCCTGATAATCTGTCTGGCATGTTACCATTCGAGCTGGGAAAAAGGGAGTTGGGTAAAATAGATAGATAACTACAAGGTAAGTAAAATAGTTATCAATCTACCTAAGTGCTTGGGTAGTTGCTTATTGCCAGTAGCCAATCAACCTACTTATTGGTAGATGCTTCCTTTTGGTCCACCCATATTACGGCATCACAGACGACCAAATCATATATGACTCATTAAACATCTAATCGCACCACTAATGACTACATTATGAGTAAATCCAAGCAACAGGATGTATTTCAACAACGCAATCATAAGTACAACACAAACATCGGTACAAGCTATTTATAGTCGATGAAGGCGAAGGTGGTACCTATTCTACGTACCATGTACTGTGGGTAGGTACAACTTTGACCGACTGCAATTCTTCATTTTGAATGATACTTTACTTTGATACTTTGAATTATCTGACTTATTTTGTTCTTGCAGTTAAATTGTTATTAAATTTGGCTCGATGCCAATGAGAACTGGAGCGCATAGTGCATACTACTATCATTTAGTTACTTTAGCTTTCCAGCTATGCATCACGGCGCTTCACATTTTACTGTGTGTATTGTATAGTGTATATTGTATAGCCCACACAATGATCAACATAGCATCACATTGGACCATCTCTGCATTAGTGCTATGAGTCACAAATACCTTGCTTATTGAGAACATTACTGCATATAACGATCCCGGTTCTCTTGTTAACACTTTCTGATCTATCCTCAGCTTAACTACACTCACTATCCATGCAGTGACTGCCCCAGCAAAACGATCATGGAATCCATCATACCAAAGGAAGACCTAATCGCTCAGCTAGGACTCATTGGGCACCCTGAAGGGGGCTACTTTGCGGAAACATACCGAAGCACTGAGACCCTACAGACAGATAGACGACACTGGAATGACGGCGTGCGTTGCCATGGTACCTGTATCTATTACATGCTGACCGAGGAGCGAATGGTGGGAAATCCTAACAAGAACCTATCCCCCATCATACACTTCTACGGGGGTGGCGTGCCCAGTTTACACAGGTTCTTCCTGCCCAACGGGACAGTGGAGACTCAGATCATGGGTCCTGATATCAGACAGGGTCACACGCTGCAGGTGGTGTGTCCGGCAAACACGTGGAAAATAGACTCCCTGTACCTCCCTAGCGAGGGAGTGGGAGTGGGAGAGGGAATGGGAGTGAGTGAGGGAGAGGGAGTGGGAGTGGGCGAGGGAGAGGGGAGGGGAGTGGGATTGAGTGAGGGAAAGGGAGTGAGTGAGGGAAAGGGAGGGAGGTATTCGATCTGGTCAGAAGTTGTGTTCCCCGGCTGGGAGGTCGCTGATAACGAGACAATTACTTGTGAGGAGTTCTTCGCGAGATTTCCTCAGTATGAGGATTTGAGGATAGAGATTCTTGGAGGAGAGTGATAAGCAGTTATTAATACCGCCCAATGGCAGTGCTCTTGGACAGTTTTGACAGTTTTGGATAAAATGAATATTTCCTTATGAATGCTATGTGATGGTTGACTTTCCTGATGATAAATGAGATTGTAAGATGTTTGAGTACAAGTTTAAACTTATCAGCACTTTATTACTTTCTTCACAACCTCACCCATTCTGTTGCCATGACACGTGTGTCAATTACGTCATCGTGGTCATATGACAACTCGAGAACACCGCGAATACTCGAGATCTCATGATCGATGGAGTTTTTTGTCCAAACTTATTCCTGAGTAGGGTACGCCCTATCAAGTAACAGAATGAACATGACCAAAGTAAATGAAAATAAATACCCAGTTACGTTGAATCATCAATGCCTCTACTCCTTCATCATACATTTCACAAGTTTCTACCTATGTTTCGTAGCTTATCAATAACCGTACTTTTCGCAATTCTTCTCGAATTGAGCGTCGGATCAGAGTGTGGGGATAGATATCACGATTACAGAGGGTGTGTACACACCGGACACAACGCAGAGGAATGCGATGTTTGGACGCGGGTTGCGCTGAATGGTGCGTCGTACTGGGGCGATGATGAGTTTATAACGCAGGATGAGGCTGCGGCAAATGGTAAGTGATTCGAATCAGATCACATATCCACTAAACTTGATAACGACTAGATGAAACGCTCAAATTGCAATGTCGAGTGTGTGTGCGAGGCAATCGTTTTGTAACAAATTCTCCCCCCCCATGATAGGTATCGGGGACCACAACTACTGCCGTAATCCCGCCGGTAAGCGGTACGGTCCGTGGTGCTATGAGAAGGGGAAAAACAAACACAAGATATACTGTACAGTCAACTCACACAACTGTATCTTCACACGACCAGAGATGGACCCATCCTGTCCTGAGTATTCCCCCTACACCCCACCTGATGACGATGATGATAACACGGATACTGGGGGAGATGGGGGAGATGGGGGAGATGATCTCCCCATCCCCCGAGTATCAAACCTCAAAGAGGGTCTCAGTGCGGATATTCCATGTAAAGTGTCCTGTTCAGGAGGATATTGGAGCTCCACTCCTCCCAATTCCCATGTGACGGGTGAGGGAGTACTGCGGGTTGAGAGAGTTGGGAGTGATACGGCGGGGAGTTGGGGATGTACTTGTGGGGGAAAGAGCTATGTTCACCAGGTGACAGTGTGCGCGATGGTGGTCACGACACCGTGTAGCAGCTATGGCGGTTCCTGGTTTGAGGAGGTGACCTATCCTACGTGCGATAATGCTGTGAACAGGTGAGACTGAACATTCGAAATCTATCTCTGCAAAAACTTGTGAAAAGAATGACGGCAAATCTGAGAATCTTTTGTAACAGGTTTACCAACTTAACACCATCGCCAGGTTATCTTGTGACCCTGATGGAGGGAAAAGTGATGACGGGTCGGCAGATGCTCAAGCGAGGAATGAAGATGACTGCACAGGACTAAACTGTGGATTCTGCGGTGATCAACCGCTCATCTGTGGAATCCTCAGCTTCACGGGTGCAGCTGTTATCGCAGCATCTGTGTTCTTCGTGTGGAAAGCAATGAAATGGAGGCGCGCAGCAAATAAAGCATCATCGACAGCCACTTTATCGGCAAATCTCACCGCATTAAGCACTCTACAGAGTATGAGAGCATTGCAACTACCACGTGATGTATACGCAGCTAAACCAGACGGAACATACCTTACATTACACCCACCCACGGGGTATGATATACAGCAGTATCTGAACATGGCTAGCGGATCACTTCCTCCACTGGGCAGCAATTCGCTCATGCCCCCTGACATGAGCCGAGCGACTAGTATGACGGATGTCGGTCACCTACGAGAGTTGAGGAGAGATGGTGGGATAGGGAGGATTCGATCCAAGGAGGACGGCACTGTTCTGAGCTCCAGCAACATAGCCTGTGAACCGCGGCAGTTTGACGGAACCATGAGATTCAGCGAGTTGGGTGAAAGTGGGGATGTTAGTTCGATGGGATTCGATACAACGAGACGACGGATACGTGAGTTTAAAAACGAGGAATTTGGGCCTCGTGACGACACTCTCTTCGAGAATATCGCTCCACCACCACAAGACCCTACAATGATTGAGCACGGGGATGTGGACACTGGTCTATTCGAGCATGAGGAGAAGACGATTAGAGACGCGCAGTATGGCGAGGGTGACCATGACATGAGAGATGCCACGATATTTGACAAGTACTATGATGATAATATCGAGACATGGAGTATGGAAAACGAGATACCGATATAAGGAATAAGGACAAGGATGGGTGTGTTTGGATAGGGCCATGTTTTTAAGTTTTACAAATCACTTGTTTCCTTGATATGGAATGTTTTGTAGTTTAATAATGTCTTTTCATCTGCTTTATAACTCAGCTATAACTATAATATGTATGATTGAAAAGTCTAACTGGATGAACTGGAAATCAAAAACTCAGCTATAACTATAATATGTATGATTGAAAAGTCTAACTGGATGAACTGGAAATCAAAAAGGCGGCAGTAACACAAAATCAGTTCTACATAACATGAAATAAGAACGTCTGTGCGCGCGTAAAACTAGCATATTGCGCGAAGGGAGCCACGGGTTTAGACAATATATTCCGCGTGCGAAGTATTTCAGCTAAAATGTGACCGCCCCTAGCTTCGTCCGAAATCCCGAGTCCGAGGACCAAGCGGAATTAGGGAAAGCTGAAGTAGTACCTGAAGTAGTACCAGTCTAAAGTGAAAACATGAGGTCCCACAGGTGTACGGCTTATGCAATCATGCGCTCGACCAACACTTCTAGACTATTCCCACTATTCTACCCAGATTGACACGTTGCAAAGATCGCAGCATTAAGTGCACAGAGTAACAATGATTAGGAATTCAGTGTTACATGATAGAGAGTTTTCTACCCAGATTAGAACAGATTGCTTTCATGATTAGATTATCATGAATTATGAAGACTACTGTGCGTATTCTACTCAGAGTCTGACCGCACTATGAGGTCAGGATGATTCAGGAACACTGATTTCGTGATTGATACGCACAATTTGTCAGAACTGGCCTGAATAAACAATGCAGAGCACCAATCGTCAAAAGTTGCTGGCACCACTTGTGACGAAGGAAATCGTTAACACCACTATGACACCACCAACCTAACCTCTCGTAGGTTTTTGCCGGGAATCCTAGAAAGACCGTCTGTTGTAGACCACCTGTGCTCCAGTCCAGTAGCGAGTTCGAGTTAGGGGATGTATACATGGGTACTGGGGGTTGATGTGGATACTTTTTCATTACGTAGGACGTCAACCTGGTTTTGAATGACTCTAGGGTCGGAGCACAGTTGACACTGCGAGGGAGGATGTTCCACAGTCTTGGCCCTGTTACCGCGAACGAGGAATCGTACACGGTCTTAGCGGCTGCAGGAGATTTCCTTGGGAGGGGAGGGACTTGACATTTTGTTCCGAGACGGATGTGCTGATGGAACTTCAGTCCGATGTCGTTAGGGGCTGCACCATGGATGATCTTCCAGACATGGATGATGATATAGCGCTCCCTTCTTCTTTGGAGTGACATCACATCGAGGTACGTCAGTCTTTCCCAGTAGAAGAGCCCATAACAGCCAGAGATTTGTCTGGTAAAGACACGCTGTGTCGACTCCAGCTTCTTGATTGTGGGATTCCAGACTGGGCACGAGTACTCAAATCTACCTCTCACCATGCTCTTGTAGAGTGGGATCATCAAGGACTTTGATCTGTCAGTGAAGACACTGAGGACCCAGTTAGCGATCTTATGATCATACTTGTGACGAAGGAATTCGTTGACACCACTATGTCAGAACAGGTCTGTATGACGAATGCACACCCCCATTCGTCACAATTTGCTGACATACTTGTGTCGAAGGAATTCGTTGAAACCACTATTTCAGAACAGGCCTGTATGACGAATGCATACCCCATTCGTCACAATTTGCTGACACCACTGCATACTTGTGACGAANTCTGTATGACGAATGCTCACCCCCATTCGTCACAATTTGCTGACACCACTACATACTAGTGACGAAGGAATTCGTTGACACCAATATGTCAGAACAGGTCTGCGTATCCCATTCGTCACAATCAGCTGAGTGCTGACACCACTGTATACTTGTCATTTAGGAATGCTAATGCTTTAAATCGTTGACACCAGTACGTCGAAACAGGCCTGTTTGACGAATAATAACCTCATTCGTCACAACTGACACCACTACAATCTTGTGACGTAACGTGCTATGGAATGTGCTGACACTGCTTATCATAACTGATAACAGGTTAAGGTCTGTGTGACGAATGGTACGAACTTTTTGACACCAATAACTTGGGAATGCTCAATGCTGTCACACCACGCCAGAGAGGTTCTAAACCTTTTTTTATCGCAATAAAGCAATAGATCTTAATTTATTGCGACAAATTTCTGAGTAACGCGGGTTGAAAAATTCATAATTTACATTACGATCTCTAGAACTGAACGGATAAGTTGTTAGTAACAAAATAGGTACAGTACATTTTCAGGGGGCCTTAACGAAATGAACTTTAGTCAAAAATCATTTGCAAATTTATGCAGATTTTGAGACTTAAGCCTATGTCGGAAAGAACCCTCAGGTACCTTTATTCGCATCACACATCTAACTGACACTATCAAATTCTGTAGGAGCAAACCAAGCACTACACTAGCACTTGGTAAGATGAAACGAGTAAAATTCTAACATGAGTACGCAGACTATCAGATCAAGAATTTGATGATAAAATTTAGCGCTCGATTCATATCTTAGGGTAGAGCGAGAAGGATGCGCGGCGCGCGCATAAAATGAACTTGCGAGTGTAAGGAATTTCACGAAACAATTTTTATTTTGAAAAAAATTTTTATTGTTTTGTTAAATCTTTTCCAATTTTGAAAACACAATATGTTGCTCATTTGTGCGATATGAAAATTATATTTTGTGTCGCGCCGCGCAGTTTGTATCACTGAACGTTTTGCGCAAGCATTCATATCTTGTTTCTCAGTCTTACAACAGTTACCTTAGCAACTTTAGCACAATCCTATAGTAATGCGCGCAGTTGCTTTACCGAACATCTGCTTTTTGATCAGTTCATTAAACTCTTTCTGGTTCCTTCAAGGCATAACTGCTTGTGTTCTGTCTGTGGGTAGATTTTGGTCGAATAATTTCAGGGTTAGAGGCTTTATTACACTAAACTCCATAGTTAACTCCATAGCTAACTTAACTCCATAGTTAAATGCATCTAAGAAGGTATTAGAAAGCATTCTCATACTTCGATGGTATTCTCGACTGAAAACAGTAGAGAATAACTGTTAGAGATTAGATCCTATATCCAGAGATGTCTTTTATCTTCCTCAATCACGTTGATAGCAGTATCTTATACATATTCGCTCCCTTTCCTTAGATAGTTTAAAGTTTCATCACGTTGTTCTTAGACTTCGAGTTAGGCGAAATGTCTGAAGTAGAAGAAACCCTGAAGAGAATCCAAGCACACAAAGGTGTTATTGGAACAATTGTTGTAAATCAAGAAGGTAATCAGGGATTTATTCTGTTATACCTACCTATTGTAACTTATATGTAAGGTATTCACTAGTTCGCACTCCTAGAGAGAGACAAAGAGAAGAACTTTGTACTAATGATAGAACTTTGTACTCATGATTGGTAGGGTTATCTGTACAATGGCAAACATACCGTTATCCCAGGAATCCCTATTAGAACAACACTCGACAATTCAACCACTGTTCAGTACTCTGGGTTATATCATCAGCTTACAGCCAAAGCCAGGTATCTGTCCTCCCAACTTTTCTACTTTCAGCGATTAAACTTTCATCATTTTCCTTATTAACCGTTCCAAATGACTGTTCGATCAGTACCTATATAATATATTCTACAGTCTCTAGTGAACATTAGCCAGTGGAAATTGTATAGAAGTGAAACTTCATCTTCACTACAGGTCGGTTGTCCGAGACATAGATCCCCAAAACGACCTGACCTTCCTGAGGATTCGATCCAAGAAACACGAGATTATGGTTGCCCCGGACAAAGAGTACCTCCTTATCGTGATCCAGAACCCAACTGAATCTTGAGAACTTACCCCTCCTCGCTCCACTTCCCTTCCAAATCCGCTTCAATACCAGGAAATCTCCTGACTATACTACCTTCAGTCACCTATCTCTTTTGTTTTGTGCATTGAAGTGTACATTCAACCCAATGGTTTACATGACTGGTTTCGACAAAAAAAACCTTGTCCCCAGTTTTTCTGATCCCTGGGGTCACCTCACCGATAACAATGATGGTAGGTGACCACTAATTGTTTTGCGAGGTTTTGAGCATGCCGGCAGTACTAGATACCTGGTTTGCATTCTGGTTTATTTCTATGATATATCACTGATTGTATGTACATTGTAAATTTAAACTTCTTATCGAAGATTGAGTTATATTGTGCTTGATAGAACACTTGCTGCTTGTCATATATTCATTAGCAAGCTCCACACACACACACATACACACACACACACACACAAACACACAGCTACTGATATACAGATAGCTGCTTCGTTTTCACGTGATTCTAGCCAAGCATTCACTCGTATCAGCTGTTCATTCCGTTTACCGTTGAATGTACATCGTGTTTCGGTATTTGGCTGTGACACTATCATGATCTCTTTTCTCCCTAGCAATGACATAATTAGAGAAGGAACATTGCATGAGTGGGTTGACAAGTCAAGAGAAGCCGGGCAGTAGCCGGGTCACGTTCCCAAACCTACAGGACCCTGTATCTGCCGGTCCCCCCAAGAATGCTACCACTGCTGCCGCCCTGAGGGCTCGACTCATAGCCCGACCTGAGATTCTCACAAACCCAGACGCTATCAGAGTTATCAGACCAGTGAAACATGCTGAACGAAAAGAACTAGTGAGTAACTTCTTATTGCTCAAGAGCTGTTTGTACCCAATACCCATTCGTACCCAATACCCATTAATTAGAGCGGGATGAGTACTGGCACTGTGAACAGCGTTATAATATAATAAACAACAACTATACGTATAATAAACAGCAACTATAATAATCAACGATAAACAACTATGATAAACAACATGTGTTTTTCAGGTGAAATTGGACCCCTTGCCCCAGCTGCGACTCCACCAAGAACGTAACAAGCCCAAGGAGAGAGTCCCCTCCACAGCCGACAGTATGGCATCCAGCCGGAAACGATCTGTCGAGCCTGCGTCACCGGGGGTTGGTTGTGTGTGTGTGTGTGGTTGTGTGGTTTTGTGTGTGTGGTTGTCAGTGTGTATGTGTGTGTGAGTGTTTTTCAAGGTTTTACAAGGTTTCACTAAGTTCAAATCACATCAGGTCGCGACTACTGGAGGTCACCCCTCCCGACTGACGTCTAAGAAGAGAAAAGCAGGATCCAAATTGAAAGATGCCAAAGATTTTGCAGACAAAATTAATGTTCGTAGCAAGATTTTCGAAAATTATTATCCAATTTCTTTGTGGTGATAATTTTTCCCTTTTTTCATTGACACTTTAATTCTCAGGATGACCCATTGCTTGGTCTCACAGATCCTCTTGAGTTGGTCAAGAAAATTAAGAACCAGGTCGGGTTCAGATACATGACGGCAGCTGTACCCCAATCCTCTATCGACTACCACCCCTATAATTTGAGGGTATGTTGGGATCTATTGCATTACCATAACAATGTTCAACCTACTTATAATCTAGTTGCCTTGGTGTTTCCTGCTCGAAACCTCTTGTACTCCTCTCGTCCTCCCCCCAACAACCTTATCCCTTAACTTCCCCACACCCTTACTTCCTCACCCCAAATCCTTCATCCCTCTTCACCCCTAACCCCCTCTCACCAACCCCTTCCCTCACCCTAACACCCCTAACACCCCAGGTTGTGAATCACGAGGATACCAATCCGAACGACTACTACACGATCAGTTCCACGGGCGTGACCCGACTCCGGGATGAGGAAACAGAGTACACGACACTCGGTAGTTGGGAGAAGGAGTACCGGGACTACCAGATCCTCATCAAGATCAAGACATTCAGCAAGTTCCGAATGTGGAAAGCGTTTGCGGTGTGGCGAAAGAATGTCCGAAATAAGAAGATTTCTCACTGTAAGAATGATCTGAAGGATAATCTGTTCATCGTGAATGATGTAAGTCACCCCATCGCTACCCTCCCCTCTTGTCAAGGTCTTTAACTTGAAAAGAATTCAATCCTCATTATGATTGCCGGTTGAGTCTGAAAGTCTTATCCATGATGAACGCCAAATTTCAGTCACTGCGACCTGCCCTGATATCTGTTCGAGACATGTGCTATCGAATAGGAGACATGAATCTGTGTCGATTTGACAAGGACCACACCTATCATCTTAAACAGTTCCAAGACGCTCAGATGTCACAGTTGAATGAGGTAATTTAGGTGGCATTTTCGGATCAACGCTGTTCCCATATGGAGCAACTTCTGAAACACTTCCATGAAATGATAATGAGAGATACAATGCCTCTGTCGTGGACTTTGTCTCAATTCCATCTCATTTCACCCCCAGGTTACGGACAGACTGGCTGAATTCCGGGAGCTGGTGAAGGAAGTGGTGAGGAGGGCGTGTGCTAACGCACTATTCGAGGCCGGATTCCCCCTTGAGGAGAGTGGAAGCGGATTTGGCAGCCCTGATCCAGGTAGGACTGTAGGAGTTGTTGTTGAATATCTGACGGGAGTTCTGGTGTATACGCGGTTAAGTTGGCCGGGATTTCTGATGTGTGGAAGATGGAGCTTTTGGTAACTACGATGATAAATAAGACTTGCAATGTTGTGACGAACATTCCATGATAGAAATGGCAGGATTTCTGTTTGTGTTCTCAGTTTTCCTCATTTCTGCACGTCTTACAGATGATGAGTTACAGCGTGATGGGACTTCAGTTCTGATGTTGAATCAGTTTGAAATGCAGATGTACGTGGAACAACAGGAGAAGGCAACGTACACTGAGCAAGCTAACAAACGAGCTCATTGCCGCAGACTAACGTCATTTATCAGGTACTTTGTGGATTGGGCTTTGTTTGACTTTAAGGGGACACAGCTTGGCGAGGGTTATTTTGGAGTCATCTAAAAAATTGAGCATGCTTTTCCTCACTTGGTCCACATTTATCCCAGGCTGGCCGATTATCTGATAGTACACACGATGCATACCCTGGCTGTGAACTCAGTGGCTATGCTACTCAGCTATCTAGTTACACACAGCAAGTGTAACTACATTCCAGATGCTATGAAGCCGCATCTAAATGAAGTATGTATCAAATGATTTGCCAGTTGTTGTCACACTTTGGTGAAGTTGGTAGTTATTACTGTCGCGCGCATGCTAGATTTTGTGAAACAATATTATCTTTTCAGCGCTTCGTGTGATGAATACCGCGCCGCGCGCGCTCATGAATTTATGGATATTGGTTATTTCCAAACAAACGTCGATTAAAAGTCGATTAAAAGTCAATTTTCATGATCAAAAAGCAATTTCAAGACATAAAAGCATGCAGTGTTCTTTTCTGTTATTGCCTTACATCATCCATCACTATTCCTCCACTGCCATTGCCGCATCTCTTCTTCACAAACATTTTCTTCAGCGATTTCTCTATTTTTACCGCTTTTTCCCTCAAGAAGTTATCGTACAGTATCGGATTTAGCGCCGCATTTATCGGCAGTATGAAGACCGATGATATGGTATAGAGGAAGGAAGCATCCATCACATCTATCGAATGTAGGAAGCATACCGTGATAAATGGTATCCAACACAAGAAATCAGTAAGGATGATAAGTGTGATGTTTCTCTGTAGACGCTCAGTTCGCACATCCCTGACTCGTCCCCCATTTTCCAATGCCACATTCCGTGTTTTCTCAGCGCCCGATCGTATGGCTATGTAACACACGGCTATCACTACGAAGCACGCCGTGTTGATTGCCAGTAACATCCACACAAACACTTTCTGAGGGTCGCTACTCCTCACGAAGTACTTGAACAGACAAACCCCCTCATTTCCGTAAAAGTGAACTTTCCTCCTCGAGACACCCCCGTAGTTGTCTGTAAACATCATCTTTACCAGTCGCTCTATCTCCTTCCAGCTCAGGCTCCGTTTCGAGATCTTGCCATAGTAAGCATTCAGCACATCAAGGTGAATGTCCATAGTTGCTTTCCCTATGAACAACCTCAGTGATTCATCATACATCATTCCATTGACAAAGTAGTCCTCCAGAGCGTCAGTAAGTGGCACAATGCTGATGAGCAGCGCCATGAGACTGATCACCAGGATTGTTACGCATGTTCTAACTTTGCCAAGTGTGGATAGGTGCGTCTGTCGTTTCCGGAATCCAGTTGCTCTCAGATAACTCAGATAGGTCATAGCAAGCAGGGAAATGTTAGCTCCCGAAGTGCTCATTATACCTAGAGCCGAGCAGTAGTCGCTCGTCAGCCACTCTAGTTGTTGTTTGCAGTACTTGTTCCCAGAGAGTATGGAATCGGCAATGGCTATCAGCAGGATGTACAATCCCGTCACCAAGTCACCCAGGTGTATCATATTCTTGAAGATGCGGTTGCGGAATGCGATAGCATTGCCAGCAGCTGCCTGCACATGGGTCCTGGATAGGATGACACAGTTGAGCACGATAGCTGCACTGCCAATCATCCATGCCGCAAGTTTTGTGTGATATCCGGGTAGAATCTCTTTAGAGCAGTCCGCATTGCATTCGTCCGAGTAATCCATGCAATCAATGACCTTGTCACACTTCTTTGTCATGCTGATGTAGTCATATGTCCTGGTACACTGGAAATTGTTCGTACAGTTCGCTTCGTCAGAGTGGTCTCCGCAGTCGTTAGCGAGATTGCAGACTTTGTCATAACCCACACACCTACCGTTGTCACACAGGAAAAAGTTTTGATGGAATTTGTCTCTTTCTCGCACTACAAACGTCAAGAAGTTTGGATCTGCAAGAGTGAAGATTTTCCTGGGGGTCAATTCCGGGCATTGTTCGTGAGACAGTGGTTTTAGCGGACATCTACTGTCGATACATCTTCCCATACAATTTAGGTATGTGTACAGCTCTCCATACACATATCGACAATCAATCACGTTAGCTGGTAGTCTCAACTTTGTTGGAACTACTCCAAATGTCATTGAGTTGAAGCTTCCTTCCATGCATGGATCCCCAATTCTCGCATGCTGCTCCATACCCGGGATACAGTGGAAAGAGAAGATCGGACCTACAGCAGGTTTATCCAGCTTAGTGAAGATGGTTCTTGTGACCCGGGCAGCTACGCACACCGTGCCCTCCTCTCCACAACTCTCTCTCCCATCACACAGCTTCATCAGCTCCAGAAACTCGTTGTGACTACATCGGAACGCATCTCGACACGTGGTATTGTCCTCCACCACTCTGTAACTGTCCAGAGCTTGGCAAGTTTCCAATTCCAGCATCTCATCCTCTCCCCCCATACAGTCGGTAACTCCATCGTGTAGCCATGGATGAGGGATGGGGAGCTCGGTCTCGTGCCAGTACCTGAGGAATAGTACCGGGTTATTTCATACCGAGATATGAGTCATAGCCTCACACATCTTGACACATGCAATCACAGTTACCTTCTGTCGCACTTGTGTCTCGACAAGTATTGGCATTGTTCCAAGCTCTCATCAGCCCCATCACCGCAGTCCTGTACACCATCACAGAGGAGATGCTTGTGCACCAGGCACGTCACTGATGCCTGCCTACACTCCTTCTCCAGTCCATCATCACACATCTCTCTCACTTCACTCAAACATATCACTGCTTTTGATACAGTTGACGGCCACCCACCCACACCACAACGTAGAATGCCCCGCTTAGGATCTGTACAGTTGAATTGATCCTTGAAATCCTTGCAGTATGACCGGTAAGCGGATTCTTCATAGTAAAGCGGTCCACATCTTGTTAAATTCTTGATAGGCACTACCTCAATCATCAGTGTGGTCTCGGAGTATCGTTTACAGAAATCAGGGCTCTGTTCATCAGGATACATGGATTTCCAACAGAAGTTCTCATCTTGGTTAAATCTACACTGAATGCTGCCGTCGCATATCCGTTTCGTGCTGACGTAGTTCAGTTTCCCATTCCTATTCTTGCAAAACATCCCATATTGGTATCCACCGCATGCTGCCTCATCCACACACCCGTCTGCCGCATCACACCGCATGTCACACCTCACACGCTCTGCCCCTCTGACTGACAACTCAGTTGCATACTCCCTGCACACCACCTCGTCTAGGACTGGAACACACGTATCATCCGATCCCTGATCCATATCCGAGCACATGTCTACAGCAGGGGCAGAGTGGTAGTACTGGAACTTGAGACCCCGATCATACCATCCACACACTATCCAATCACAGGTGGTCTGTGAGTGTGCCAGCAGATGGACATCATGAGCAGACATCTGACATGCTTGGTACCCCATAACATCTCCCGCACACCGCCTGGTGATGAAGTCATGTGACTTGCTCATAAATGTGGACGCTGAGAAATATTCAGCAGATGTAGCACATCTGTACACGTTGAAGAGTCTGTCGGGTCCTTTGCATTCCTCCAGAAGGAAACCATTGTGGGTTACCGGTCTACAATCCCCTGAAAAATTAGTAATATGACGCTAGTTCATGCAACATCTCACTTGAACAGAGTGTGTTCAGAGTGCAATCACACAGAAACTAGCTAGTTGCGATCACAGTGCAATCACACAGAAAGAAGCTTGTTGCGATCAGTTTTCAGTCACACAGAAAGAGCTTGTCATCAGTTTCCAGTTACCTGGTTGAGGTTTGCAGCTGAGAGCGACTATGCGCGGAATATTCTGGAACCCCAGCTCGTTGTGCACCGGCTTATTGAGGAGCGTGTAGTTACACTCAGTAAACGAGTCTGCACTCGCAGGACACGACACATTTCTCATTATTATCCCTGATTTCCACGACACATGGTACTTGATGTACGATACCATGGGAATGGGGAACCAGTCCACTGCGTGGTCATATCCCATTTCGTGACAGATAATTCGGGAGGTGGTCTCTGTTAGATCATAGTACTGTATTGCTCCCTTCTGAAATAATGCGGCGTGATGTGAGTGAGGGAGGGACCTGAACAGATTGGTACTTTCAGTGGGATTAGGGTGAAATCACGATGGAACATGTCATACCCCGTTATCCGTGTGGACTTGCACCAAGCCAGACCGTGTGCTTGACCGATGACCGTCCCAATCAGTCAGTTCAAACGTAACCGCTGGTCCGAAATAAATAAATAAAGTGGGATAAAGTCTGTTATCAAATAATCACTTCCGTATTGTCCCAACTGTTAGGTTTGGAGACTATCATATCAAATAAGATATGCATATCAATTAAGATATGGAACTTATCTATCACAAACCTGTGTTACAGTGATTGAGAAGTGCCAATAGTATGATGATGGTAACTGCCAGCTCCATGCACCTATACTTCGTTACTAAACACATGAGGTGGTTTCATGATATTTAACCTCCTCAAAACTAAGAGTACCTACAGAGTACTTCTCTTCTAAACTAGAGAGTTCCTACCTACTGTCACAGTGAGATTCACTATAAGGGGATCTGAAACACTGTCACGTGACTGCTAGGGGGCAGGTACTGTCACATGACTGTCACATAACTGCCACGTATTGCCAGCAGGAAGAGGAACAACAACTGCCGCCCCTATTCGTCACGGAGCTACTCATGGAGATAAACGGGCTGTACTTCACGCCCAACAGTAACCACTACTTGATGGGTATTGAGGAGATAATACGACGAATACAAGACTCAACTCTCTCCGTAAAGAATCTTGTTACTGATGACTACTTCCACGCCTTCACCAAGTATGAGTATGCTGATTGCAGTTTCCGGATGAAATTCTAGGGTCTATTATTATGTATAGGTGCCCATTGTAACTTTCCTCGATTCAACCCTTATCTCGGAGATTGTTTATGAGAAATCAGTGAAAGCTAGAACAGAATTCTCCAGGCCGAAGATAAATGACAAGTTTGAGGAACATGCCGTCGGTGAGGGGCCGTCACTGGCGTCGATATTCGAGGATGACAAACATCTGCACACCCTCATCAACAACACAAATGTGAGACTGATGATGACTCGTCAAGTATTTGTTATCGGAGATAAAGTCCGAATTGTTTTTGTGGAAGGGTTTATGTGGTATGTGTCAGTTGTGTGAGTGTCACACATGTCACATATAATATCTCATAATAGGAAACTGTGGAAAAAGCATTCGAGTTAGCATGGAAGTACGCTGAATCGTTCGAACCATTCCGACAGTACTACAGAGATAACGAGAACCTGGATGTTGAGGAGGTTGGCAAGGGCGAGCACGGTTAGTACTGGTACACGTGTCACGCGTGTTTAGATTCATATTATCACGCGTGTTTCTTTGTCACGCGTGTCTCCTTCAGAGCAATATCACCCGTCACTCATTCATTTCCATTCATTTCAGCTATGATGGACGGTTAGTCATTTTCAACCCTATCATGACCCCATGTGTTCACTAAGTATCCGAATACCAGCATCACACTTGGAAGTTGCACCATCCATTTCCCAAATCCAGCACTTTTTCGCACCCCATAACAAGCTCACTTTTCACTCCGAACCCCTGTTTTCTCACACCCTGTCCCCCCCCTATTTTGGCGTCCTCTAACACCCACTAACCGAGCAGTAACCGAATCAGATGTCAAGTTCTTCGCGGAGTCCCTGGCGGAGTACAAGCGTCAGCACGAGGAAACAACCCAGATTGTGGAGAATATGAGCGTGGGAATGTTGTTGTGCGATGCGAGCAAACTCAAGACAAAGATGTTACCCTCACCGCAAAAGTGTCTCGAAGTGAGTGATTACATTTCAAACCACCTCTTTGTTTTACTTCAACCACCTCTCTGTTTTACTTCAACCTTCTTTCGGACTTCCTTCAAACCACGTTTTTCACCCTTTTCAAGGATTTTCATTCTTACCGATAGTGATATTCGATTATCAATATACCCTCTTTTGCAATGTTACCCTCTTCATCAACCCCCCTCCCGCTCCAGGCGATCAATCACAGACTACCCAAACTGGCTCGACAGAAGAACGATGCTCTGATAGAGACGACCCAGGGCGCGACCAGCAAGCTGGAAGTCATCCCATCATCCACTATAGAGTTTGTCGAGAGTCTCACTTTCCTAGACGAGATACAGGAGAAGACACAGGTAGGAGGGTTCAGTCCTTATCAATGACCAGATGATCACAACTCTCTCTCATGATGAGTCATCATAGAATGAAAGAAAGTTGTGACCTCGAAAGATCTCAATTGGAATCTGTTCCCCCTTTCCCTACGTCTATTTGGAGCATTTGTCGATCCACCCCATACTCCAGGAAATAGAGGAAGAAGCGAATGTTATCCGAGCTCTGTACGATCTGATAGACAAGTACAACGTACCGGCCCCCCCTGAGGATGTGGCAGTGTACCAGACACTCACTCCCTCCGTGAACAACATGCTCCAAGCTATCGATAAGTCACTTGCCGATAGGGATGCCAATATCGAGAAGTTCTGTGCTCATCTCGATAAGGATATCGCTTCTCTTAGCAAGAGGGTAAGAGAGCAGAGAACCTTGTGTTTTGAGTGTGGTTGTTGCTTTGAGAAAGTGAATTCTATTCGTCATATGATTTGTTGTATTATGAGCAAAGGGAACTTAAAGATCTACCTACTCAAACCCAGGTGAAAGAAGTGAAGTTGTCAGCCCAAGGAACGGCTATCCTGGACCCCAGTAGTAACATGGATGAAGTCCTAGCTACACTCCTGGATCTTCACAATACTATGAATGACCTGCAGGAGAAAGCTACAGAGTACAAGGGATATCAGAAACAGTTCAAGGTATGTGGGATCTTCATTCTATCTCAATATTATGTCGACCATGTTTCACAGATTTCACGTTTAAATGCGTTTGTTCGTATCGCATTCCTATCAGTGCTTCAATGGTTCCGATAACTCATGAATCATATAGTCCATTTTCGATCTCCTCAAAGCAAACTCTCCTCAAAGCAAAATGCTGATACATCTCGACTCTTCCCAACACCTCATCCCACCCTCCCCACGTAGGTTGACGTCACCCGTTTTGACGAGCTGGAGGAAACCCATGCCGAGGTCCGGATGAAACAACAACTCTGGGAGAGTCTCAAGAGTTGGGATGTCGAGACAGGAGAGTGGTTCGACAAGAAGTTCGATGAACTCAACCCAGAGGATATTTCGCAGGTATATGAGCTGAGAGATCATGGTTGTGTTCATCTGAAACTCAGCATCGACTGATTTTCCTGGATATTTATCCATGTGTGATAACAGCGAGCCACTGAGCTTCTGCCCATCACCGCTTATATCATATTCAATACTTCATGCTACAACTCCTCCCATATTACCATCTTACACACCCCCTCGTCACTCAGAAAGTACAGAAATACGCCAAGTCTGTATTCCAAATGGAGCGGGGATTGCCGCCCAATGGGGTGGTACCCCTTCTCAAGGAGAAGGTGGACGATATGAAGAGTAAAGTCCCCGTCATTACCAACCTGCGCAACCAGTTCCTCAAAGCCCGGCATTGGGAGGTGAGAACTGCAGGGAGCCGTGATTTAGATGTGTTCTATCGAGGCTCACGGTTGAGAATAATATTGAAAATTCTCAGAACTGTTTAGTGTTGAACACGATGATGGGATTATCATTGAATGAACAGCTTGGTTTACCCGAACCACCAATCCCGAGATTATGTTACCTATTCAATATTATAAACAAAATTCGCCTCACCCTGAAACGACAGAATGTATCGATTTATCCTGTAGATGTACTAAGTAGACACTCAAATTCACAGAAATCTCCCCCTTTAAACGCCACATGTCGTCTAGAATGATAGGAAATTAGAGAACGGGTTATTACTGCACGTTGTATGATCCACATTTGTCCCCATCAGTGGTAGTGGGACACAAACTGGGAAGAACGGCAGCGTATATTATAGTTCAGAGAATCGGCTTGAACATATAACCCCTCTCACAAAACTGAATAATATATTCCCGCGACGAACAGCATGGTAAATACTCTTTTGTCCGTGTTTTATAGCAAGAGGAACAGTGAAAAGAACTGTTGTTGGGGCTACAATAGTGGAGTGAGGTCACTGCAGTTTCACTGCTTTTTCAAAGCGTTGTATGAGAGGTATATATATATAGTTGTGAATAGATGTTGCGACTGCTCTACCTATTGTGAATGAGAATTCAATCAGCAGCAATAGCAACACAATCATCCTAATACATATGCGAGTTAAGACCCCCCAGAGAGTGAGAGAAAAGAGTGATATGAGAGTTCACAATCAATACAGTTCCCTCACATAACATAATGTAGCACGTTATGTTATATTTCTGTATTCATAGACTCTCCCTATTAGCACAGTCTTTGTTTGCAAAATACTCAATAAAAATCCACAGTTTTTTGAGATATCATGGGTAATGGGTTTACATCACTCCTTTACAATTCCCATGTCCCAGTGAGTACCAGCTCTCTATCATAATAGAGAGTGGGCTTTGTTATCCGTCCTATCCTATCAGAAAATATCAGCCTCTTCAGAAATCTATTCTTCGTGTTTATAAGTTTATAACAACAGGACAGTTTCCTGAGACACTTTTCTCTCTTTCAGGAAATTGAAGCAACGCTCAACTGCAAGTTTGATCCCTCGGAAAACACTCTGGGTACTCTCCAGGAGCTGGATGCGTTCAGTTTTGGGGAGCAGCTAGAGGAGATATCGGGCAAGGCGAGCAGTGAGGCCAACTTGGAGACCATGTTGAGGAA
>CAMPET010000010.1:505501-521194 GCA_946803715.1 Beroe ovata | reverse complement strand
AGTAGACAGCGCCACCGACACAACTTACCGAGAATACAGTAGACAGCGCCACCGACACAACTTACCGAGAATACAGTAGACAGCGCCACCGACAGCCATCACAACACCGGCTGTGACAAACATGTAGCTCCACTCCAGCTGAGCATTGCTCCTATCGGGGTTAAACCTGGGGCAGGGAGCACAGTTCTTAATGCTGATTTGACCTGTCCAGTGGAAATTGTTCATGATGGGCAAGTTTGCAACACTATTCCCAATGGAAGACACATGTGTCCGCCTACCTGTAGAGGAGTAGTGGGACCATAATCCCGGCGAGGGAAGCGAAACTGTTGCCCAGACCACTGAGTATGCCCGCGTGATCGGGGCAGATATCGATATAGTTGACCTGAAATCCCGAGAGGACAAACCCATTGGCAGCATTCTGTATAGTCAGCAGAGTGATGATAACCTCCAGTGACATGTCCTGGAATGCCATGATCACGTTGATAACGGCTGGAATGAACATGCCTATAGCAGTGTTAATCTTCCTCGCCGCTGTGATGCTCCATATCCTCCTGGTTATAAGCGTGTCAGTAACTTTACCCACTATCACAGAGCTGATGAACATAGCGATTATCGGTATCGATGAGATGTACCCCACTTTGTCCAGGTCCATGTGGTGCACATCCCAAAGATATTGTGGATACCCTATCAACATAGTGGTATACCCCACATAGCTACACACGTGTGCGATATAGATAGCCCAACATCGCACAGACGTGAATACCCACAGCCACGGGATGCTGGATTTGGGTAAGGGTGGGGCTCGGTGGAGTGAGATGTAGTCCTTCTCGTCCAGACTCGTCCAGATATTCCTATCCGGGTCACTGGTTACGAATACCATCCACAGCACAAACCACACACTCCCCAGTATTCCGTAGAGCATGAACACTGACTGCCACGAACCACCCAGTATTGTACCGTGATCACTGAGGTACCCGGAGAGAGTGTTGGCAAGTGCAGCCCCCACAAAGTGACCCGCAACGGTCAGGGAAAAGAGCGTGCTCCGTTCAGTGCGCGGCGCCCACTTAGCCCACAGTGCCGACATGGCTGGGAAACTTGGCGCGGCGCCAGCGCCCTGCACAATCCTCAGTATGAGGAGCAGCCACCAGTGGGTGGCAGCGAGGGGAGTGAGGAAAGCGAGGATTATAGTGAGGAGAAGAGGGAGGGAGCAGGCGAGGTAGGCGCCGAGTTTTGAGACTAGGATTCCACCTGGTAACTGGAGAGTGTAGCCAATGAAATAGCTGGAAACCAGGAGCTCCTCTACCCCTGTTAGAGGGAGTGGTGACCATTATTGGGTCTCTCTGTTCCTATGGTCAAGTTGTGATAGCTTGTCAGTGATGGCAGTCATTACGGACATCTCCTACCTTTGCTCCAACAGAATTGGTTAGTTGAGCTGCTGTTCGCATCGCTGCAGTTACCTATCATCTTCAAGATGGTCACGTTGAAGTCCGATCGTGTAAGGTTGACCACGACCATGCAGTAGAATGCGATACCCGCCAAGACATATCGGAAATATCGGAAATTGCACATCTCTTGTACGACAACTGCTGATTTAAAATATAAAAAGTACGGAAACGAAGTTTTAGTCTTGGTAAAATCTACTTTATGAAATTCGATGCCAACTTCTCATTTTCGATTTTTCCTATTATGCTGTCTCGATAACCACTCAACACATGGTATGGACCCAGTACCATGAGTACTCAGATTTAGATTTGACATCCTTGCACCTTCCTACAATAGGTTATAGGTATACCATGTAACGCGCGCGCAAATGAGAGGTGGGCGACATGGGAATCTTCTTCTCTGAGTCTAGTAAATCTCCAGGAATCAAGGGGTCTATAGAGTGTTGTGTGTGTGACTATCTGTGCGCTGCCTGCCTGTCTGTCTAGCTGTGTGTATATGTGTGAATTGTATCTGAACTTGCCATGACCAATATATACTGACCAGATGAACCAAGATGCACATTATGCTTTTCGTGACCTTTTTATGAGCGATACTTTTCGACCGTGACCACCCCACGACTACATTGATTATAATCGCATGTTGGATTATAATATATCGGTGGGCGTTTTGTGCTCCGACACTCAAGTGAATGGTAAAGTGACCAGCTAAGTGAGTACCGTGACCAAGGCACATGACTTTAGCTATATTATGCGTGGAGTGCTCCTATGACCCCCTCCCCCGTTACAAATAGTAATATGTAAATGTGTGTGCCGGACACAGATTATGTTAAATTGAGGGACACACACATGCACTGGTGACAATAAAACGCGTTATTTATGCGCGTGTTTGTGGGCAGCGATCGTGCTATATAAATACAGACTCAACCACCAATAAACGATTTCATTTGCCATGTCTGGCAGCTTATCGCGGAGGTTTAGACTAAATTTGGGCAATATAATATAGCTCAAAGTTGTTGAGATTTTGACTTCCGATATTATAGGTATCCATCTTCGTTTTATCAAATCCCTCTCCGGATGACACCCACTGTTCTCATATCTGTGTGATCAGGAATTGTCTTACTCCCCCTCCCCCCTTCCTGTAGAATGTTGTACCAGCTCCTTCTCCTCCTCCCACTGACTGACAGTGCGCGTCTCTCCACACGTGTGTGTAGCGTGTGTCCCAAACCCCTGGCGTTCACCATAGAACAGTGCATGAACACCGTCGCCGCCCTGGAGAAGGAGGTGGGCCTGACCCTGGAGGAGAAACCTGGCCGACTGAACATCTGCCGGGAGGATATGGTGGGGAAGAACAACACTGATCTCGCGTACGAGTTGATGAGGACCTACTCGGAGATCCGGTGTTACGCCGCCGCCACGGGCCGCTCCTTCACCGAGGCGGATATTATGAGAATAAACGAGATCCGGCTCAGTCTGTCTGAGATAAACATGAGCCCCGAGGTCTGCGTGGATGACGACTTCTCTGGAGATTGCTCCACGATCGACACGAGCAACAAGACGACACTCTACTCCAGACTCCGCAAGCAATGGGTTCTCCTCGACTCACTTCTCATCAATATCAGAGGAGAAAGTGGCTAACTATTGGACAGAAAATGATGGCGCGCGAGTGTGGTTTCTATCTCTGTGTGGCTGAATATTTTTCTTTTAAAATATCCGTCTTTGGCAAGTACTTCAAACTCCCAGAGTTTGGGGTGAACCACACTCAAGCGCGATGAATAGGTCTCATTATGGATAGAAAATTGTCAATTCAGTCCCTGATATTGACAAGAACAGTATGCACCTTCTTTAACGAAGTATAAATTATCGTGTTTTTTCGCTGTGCTGATAACCGATTTTGAAAGTGTGATAGATGGACCATCGGATGGATTAGTTGAATTCCCGTTCCTGATTTGGAAGTGGATGTTTGAAATTGTACCACTGATCGAGATGTTTTTGATGATGGAATCAGATAGGTTTTTCATAATGTTTCATTTGAAAACGGACCTGTGTGTTTCATGAGTTGGGAATGGGCTGGGCGTAATGTCGAAATACATGGGGGCAAGAAAATATCAATATCAAATAATTGAAATCGTGAAACTGATCCATGGCTATGGATCTGCCTTAGTACGTGGGCCATGGTTGCTCCAATCGGCGGTGGCAGTCATGCCGGATCATGAAGTTCCTCTTGTACATGTGACTGAGAGATTGAAGCCACTCACATTACTGCTCGTGATGGCTTTCATCAAATCATCCTCATGAGAGGAAACTATTTATAATGTCCCAGTCTTTGCTCCAATTTGAAATTACAAATAATTACCTCCACACGCGTAATAATTCAATCCAATATTGCCAAGTTATTCACAATCCAATGTCGCCAGGTCTGTTGGAAACATTCCAAAACAACAACAGCCTCCTTGACCAAATCAACAAGTGTCTCGAGGACTATCTCGAGTCGAAGAGGCTCATTTTCCCTCGATTCTACTTCCTGTCAAATGATGAACTTCTCCAGATCTTGGCACAGACTCGTAACCCAATGGCTGTACAGCCACATCTTAGCAAGTGTTTCGATGCTATCAAGGGGTGAGATGATAAATTGAAAGTATCATTATACCTCATATCAGTAATAATTCTGGAACAACTTTACTCTACAATCACACGATTAACTCATAAAATTCGAAACAATTAACATGGTCTCCCATCGCACAGTCTCGAGTTTGGCACGGTGCCAGATAATAGACCATCCAGTGGTGAACGAGCAAAGACACCCTCACAAGTTCAGCACAGCAATGACATCATTGCCATGCTAAGTCCTGATGGGGAGAGAGTGGCTCTCGGCAAGGGACTCAAAGCCAGGTGGGTGTTTTCCCGAGTGACTTACCTAATTCAGGTAGTTTATACTCGCTGTTCTCACAGCAAGGTGAGTAGCTGAATACGAGGTGAGAATTACTCACCGACAACTGTTCTCAATTCAAGTAGGTAGTTATTTTAATTGAAATTACACTCACTGTGACTTACTATTCAGGGGTAATGTTGAGAACTGGCTCGGTCTGGTAGAAGAAAACATGATGGTAACACTCCGCAAACTACTCAAGTTCGCTATCCAGGATTTCGAGCAGTCCGATAGAAATGACTGGGTTGTCAGGTAAGAGAAGCCATTGGTGATGGGAAGGAAACAGCTCGTATTCCTTTCGTATTAGAACTTCTGACGCATTTTGAAATTTTCATTGAAAATGCATTCTATAACATCCAAATTTCCATTCACTGCTTACCTTGAAATTTTATCTAAATTGTACTCTCAAGCCCTCCATTTATCGACCTCCCACTTCCCCTTCAGTCACGCAAGTCAGATTATCCTGGCAGTCAGCCAGATTGAGTGGTGTAGAGATTGTACGAGCAGTCTGACCACGGGAACTGACAAAGTGGAGAATATGAGGGGTTCTCTCCAGCGAGCTATAGATGTAAGAGGAAATGCCCCAAATGATCCTGATCCTTGTAGACTAGCCTATTTCCTGGAACCTGTAGAGAAACCTGATTTTCACGTGTATACTCACGTGTATACTCATTACTCAATGTCCTAAACCAGAACCTGACAAATCTCGCTGCCCTGGTCCGTCAAGACATCCCGAAGCTAATCAGGAACATCCTGGGGGCTAAGATCACTATCGATGTCCACTTGAGAGACATCTGCTCGGACCTAGTGAAGAAGAAAGTGGACAACGTGCACGAGTTTGAGTGGTTGAAGCAGCTGCGATACTACTGGGACAATGAGATTGACAACTGTGTTATCAGGTACCACATTCACCCTTCTTTTAATTTCTTGTCAATATTGACCCTGCTCCCCAAATTTCCAATCTCACTCTTATCTCCTGTCTGTCGATTATTTCTCCTATATTCCCTCCCCCTCCCTGGTTACTTTTACCTCCTATACTAGCCACTTACAACCTCCTATACCTCCTATACTAGTCACTAACTACCTCCTATACCTCCTATACTAGTCACTTACAACCTCCTTTACCTCCTATACTAGTCACTTACAACCTCCTATACCTCCTATACTAGCCACTTACAACCTCCTATACTAGTCACTAACCACCACCTATACCTCCTATACAACACCCCTCCTCTCCCCCTGCCAGGATGAGTAACAGTTACTACGTGTATGGGTACGAGTATCTCGGTGCAAGTATGCGTCTCGTCATAACCCCCCTCACAGACAAGTGCTACCTCTGTCTGATGGGGGCTCTACAGCTCGATCTGGGTGGTGCCCCCGCCGGGCCTGCGGGTACTGGTAAAACTGAGACCACCAAGGTGAGCGAGAGATATGAACTATGAAGTGGTCTCACTGACTCAGTGAGCTGGTCTCTGTTACCAGGTCACCTGGTCTCAGTGACCATAAGACCAGGTCCCAGGTCTCCTGTATATCATGACCTATTCCTCTATCAGGATCTATCCAAAGCTCTGGCTAAACAGTGCGTCGTGTTCAACTGTTCCGAGAGTCTGGACTACCGCATGATGGGCAAGTTCTTCTCCGGTCTATCAGCCACTGGAGCATGGTGTTGTTTCGACGAGTTCAACAGGATTGACATTGAGGTGCTGTCCGTCATTGCCCAGCAGCTCCTCACTATCAGGAACGCCAAGGCTCAAAAGCTGCCAAAGTTCATGTTTGAGGGCAGGGAACTGAAGTTGAATCCTAACTGCGCGGCGTTCATCACCATGAACCCTGGTTATGCTGGTCGTACTGAGTTGCCTGATAACCTGAAAGCCTTGTTCCGTCCATTTGCTATGATGGTGCCGGACTATACCTTGATTGCAGAGGTTATCCTCTATTCGGAAGGTAAGATGAGGACTCTTCTCTTGATTATAAGCAAGATAGTCAATAGTCATCCTACATAACGACCCCCTCACTATTTGCTGTAACCACTATGTCGACTTTCTGTCTCATATATCATATCTCCGTCAGGTTTTGAGGATTCACTGACTCTCGCGCACAAGATGACCCGTATGTACGCCCTATGTTCAGAGCAACTGTCCCAACAGGACCATTATGATTTCGGAATGAGGGCTGTAAAATCTGTCTTGGTTATGGCCGGGTCGTTAAAACGAGCAAATCCCGACAAAAGAGAGGATGTTGTGCTACTCCGAGCGCTGAGGGACAGCAACCTTCCCAAGTTCCTCCACGAGGATACCATCCTGTTCCAGGCCATCCTGCAGGATCTGTTCCCTGGTCTGGATATTCCTGAACATGACTACGGTGTGTTTAGTACAACTATAGAACAGTGCACCAAGAACAAGAACCTCCAAGCTAAACAGTGTGTCATCAAGAAGGTAATTCAGTTCTTCGAGACTATGCAAGTGAGGCATGGTGTGATGTTGGTCGGACCTACTGGAGGCGGGAAGACGGCGTGCTATGAGATTCTTGCTGATTCCCTCACTAAACTTCATGAAGATGGTGAGTGTCTCTATGCCTGATATCACGTACCCCTCACCTCTAGCACCTGATCAGACAATCTCACTGCCATATACCGTCAGGCTATGGTAAGAAGGTGGCAGACTACCGCCCGGTACGTACCAAAGTACTGAACCCCAAGGCTGTGAGTATGGGTGAACTGTACGGAGAGTTCAACTTACTGACTATGGAGTGGAAGGATGGCTTGCTGGCTACAGCTGTCAGAGAAGCTGTTCAGGTATATGACTGTCACGTGACTGTCACACTCATCTTGTGAATATGACACCCATGACCCATCTTGTATCACGAAAGTTAACTTCTCTCCTTATCATATTAACTCTATGATTTATCAGGACACTACTGAAGACCACAAGTGGATCATCAACGATGGCCCTGTAGATGCTCTCTGGATTGAGAACATGAACACTGTACTGGATGATAACAAGATGTTGTGTCTCGCTAACTCCGAGCGGATAAAACTGAACAACACCATCCACATGGTGTTTGAAGTTCAGGATCTGGCCGTGGCCTCACCAGCCACTGTCAGTAGGTGTGGTATGGTCTACATCGATGATACGGAACTTGGCTGGCTGCCAATTCTCGAGACTTGGATCAGTAATGAGAACTTCAAGTGGAAACCTGAAACCAAGGAGTACATATTCAACTTGTTCAAATCGTACATCGATCCGTGCTTGAAGTATGTCAAGAAGAACTTTATTGAGGCTATGGCTCAGGTAATGGAGAGTTTGGTTATCCCTGCTAACCCCACCTTTTGGTTATCCAGCTGCTAACCCCACCCCCATTGACCCTTTCCCTCACTCTATTGGTCCCAGTTTCCCCACATTTACCCCCTTCCATTCTCCATAGGTCCCAGTATCCAAGGTACAGACTGTCTACATGCTGTTCGAGTCCCTGGTATTCGGACCCGGAGGCCCCGATTTGCAGTCGGACCCACTTCGACTCCACTCGTTCCTAGCTACCATCTTTGCATGGTGTCTCATCTGGGGGCTGGGTGGTAACCTTGACGAGTCATGCAATGACAAGTTTGACAGCTATGTGAAGGATCTGCTCAGTGATTGCCCTGACATCAAGGTAACATAGCACTTCACCCTCTTTATTAATAGCCCTTTTCTGCACACATTATTTCCTACCTCTCTCTCTTTGAGCCCGTTTCCGCGTACTAACGCTAACCCCCAAGCTGGTTAATCCCCAGCTCTCGAGTACCGGTGACGTGTACAGCTCTTACGTGGACCTCAGCAAGAAGATGCTTGACAGCTGGGAGAAGATCACTCCAACCTTCAAATACGAGACCGAGGTAAACGCCCCTTCTCTTACCTCTTCTTCTCTGTTATTCTCTGTTCTTCCAATAGTACTATGATTGTACAAACTGCCTACTACAAGTCCCGAAATGAATTCTCCCTCACAGTTTCGCTTCCTTAGGTCCCATATTTCGATATCATGGTACCCACTATTGATACAACTCGATTCGGATATCTCATGGACAAGCTGTTGTGTCTAGGAAGACCTGTCCTCTTCACTGGTGGCACTGGAGTTGGAAAGGTAAGAAATTGTCCAAACTTCATATAGAAATACTAGAAATAACAGTGAGAAGTTTTTGTTCGAAGAATGGTTATTTCCTAACTCTGACCCATTTCAGTCTGTTATTGCTAAGCAGAAGCTGTACGAGCTCGCATCCAAGGACTTCCTACCTGCCTTCGTCAACTTCTCTGCTCAGACGAATAGCAACAGGACACAGGAGATTATTGAGAATAAGCTTGAGAAGAAGAGAAAGACTATTCTAGGTAAGATTAGTCTCAAAAACCCGAGAGTCCATCCGTTCGATACTCATTTCTATATCACTGTCAGAATCATCCGCTCAGATGCTTCATCCTGTATCTAAACCCAGTTCTATGTCGCTGTCGGAAATGAGAAACTTCCCCTCAGTTATTTGCTCTAGCCCATATCACTGTCAAAAACTTTTATCCGGACTGGATCACTGAATTTTCTCCAGGTGCTCCCAAGGGTAAACGCATTGTCATCCTTGTGGATGATCTGAACATGCCAAAGCTGGAGACGTACGGTGCTCAACCACCCATCGAGCTTCTCCGACAATTCCAGGACTTCAGAGGATTCTACGATAGAGAGAAGTTGTTCTGGAAGGAAATTCAGGTACACATACATCTCTTTCTCTCCCTTATATTTATCATTGTGAAGCATTCCTATGACAACAGTGTTGCTAAAATCACGTGTTTGACAACACCGATAACAACAGTATTGTTATGACAACACAGATGACAACATGAGTGTTGCTATGACGACACAGATGACAACATGAGTGTTGCTATGACGACACACGTGACACACACTCATCCACAGGACGTGACATTGTCAGCAGCCTGCGCACCCCCAGGAGGTGGCAGGAACCCTGTCACTCCCCGATTCATCAGACACTTCTCCATGTTCTCCATTCCATCTGCTGCTGATTTCACCCTCAAAACCATCTTCACTTCCATCACTAAAGGTAAGGAACTGTCAAAAAATGTAAAGATCTTGCAATTTTCTAGTCCAGTATTTTGCCCGTTTTTCTATTCCGATACTGTTATTTACCTCCTACCTACCATTTTCAGGTTTTCTACAAGACTTCCCGCCAGCAGTCAAGGAAATGGCCGGAGCCATTGTCAATGCAGCTGTCGAGATCTACTTCAGAATGAGCACTGACTTGCTTCCCACGCCGGCCAAAGCCCATTACATCTTTAATCTGAGGGATCTCAGCAAGCTGGTACAAGGAGTGTTACAGGCTGATGTTGGATACATCAGGGAACCAATCGCCATGTTCAGGCTCTTCTGCCACGAGAGTTTGAGAGTATTCCATGACCGTCTCATTGACAACACGGACAAGAAGTACTTCTGTGATATACTCTCTCAGATGGCAAGCAAGCATTTCAGTCAGGATTACGCTGCTGAGACCTTCGAGAAGAAACCGATTATCTTCGGAGACTTCATGAAAGTTGGAGCTGAGCCCAAAGACAGGCTCTATGAGGACATAAAGGAGATGCCAAAACTCCAGAAGATTCTGAACGATTACCTAGATGATTACAACATGTCCTGTCCGAAAGAGATGAAGCTAGTTTTCTTCCTGGACGCTATCCAGCACATATCCCGTATTGCTAGGATGGTAAGACAGCCGCGAGGTAACGCTCTCCTTGTCGGCGTTGGTGGTACAGGAAAACAGAGTCTCACCAGGCTGGCATGTCACATGTCAGGTTACAAGTGTATCCAGATTGAACTGACGAGAGGATACAACTATGACAGTTTCCATGAGGATCTGAAGTTGCTGTATCAGAGTGCTGGGGTAGAGGGTAACAACACTGTATTCCTCTTCACAGATACCCAGATCGTTGTTGAAGAGTTCCTGGAGGACATCAATAACATCCTCAACTCGGGTGAAGTGTCCAATCTCTTCCCGGCAGAAGAGTTTGAAGCTATCATCAATGCGGTGAGACCCAAGGCAAAGGAGGCTGGTGTTCTGGAGTCTGACAGGGACGGGATTTACGATCATTTCATCAGCAGAGTGCGAGACAATTTGCATATTGTCCTCTGCATGAGCCCTGTGGGAGACGCTTTCAGATCGAGGTGTCGTATGTTCCCCTCAATTGTGAACTGCTGTACCATCGATTGGTTCACCCAATGGCCAAGCGAGGCTCTTCTCTCCGTGTCAAATGAGTTCTTTGCTGATGTGGATATTGGAGTGACTGATGAGGTGAAGACTGCTCTTGCTAAGTGTTGTGAAGTTATCCACACATCTGTCAGTGATATGTCTGACCGATTCTTTGCTGAGTTGAGGCGTCACGTTTACACCACACCCACCAGCTATCTAGAGCTGATCAATCTGTTCTTGTCCATGTTGAATGACAAGAGGAAGTCGCTCTGTACTGCCAGAGACAGAGTTGCTAACGGTCTAAAGAAGCTACTGGAGACCAATGACCTTGTAGCAAACATGGAGGTAGAACTCACTGCTCTCGGGCCAGAGTTGAAGAAGAAGAGTGAGGACACGGATGCGCTTATGGTGAAGCTGGAGAAGGATCAGATAGATGCAGACAAGGTCAGGGCTGTTGTGTCAGAGGAAGAGGCAGCAGCGAAGGAGAAGGCAGAGGAGACGGAAGCGATTGCTGAGGATGCCCAGAGAGATTTGGATGAAGCTTTGCCACTCTTGTACGCTGCTAACAAAGCTCTTGATTCCCTTGACAAGTCTGATATTGCTGAGGTTAGGGTGTTTGCCAACCCACCTGAGATGGTCATGACAGTCATGGAAGCTGTTTGCATCTTGTTGGGACAGAAAGCTGATTGGGCATCTGCCAAGTCTCTTCTCGGAGATACCACGTTCCTGACGAAACTGGTTAACTATGATAAGGATAACATACCGGACAAGTTGCTGAAGAATCTCAAGAAGTACATTGACAACCCCAAGTTCGTACCGGAGATTGTAGAGAAGACATCCAAGGCTTGTAAATCTCTCTGCTTGTGGGTGAGAGCTATAGATTCCTATGCTCATGTGTTCAGGACTGTTGAGCCTAAACGAGAGAAGCTTGCTGTTGCTCAGGAAGAGTTAGCTGCTGTACAGTCGGAGTTGGCTAAAAAGCAGGCCTCACTGCAGGAAGTCGAGGATAAGATCAAGGAACTCCAGGATTCATTCGACTCCAGTGTACGTGAGAAGGAGAGTCTACAGAGGAATATCGCACTGACGGCAGCCAGACTGAAACGTGCTGGGAAACTTGTAACTGCCCTGGGAGATGAACAGGTTAGGTGGGCTGAAACCGTCACCGCATTCCAGAAGGAAATTGACAATGTTGCCGGTGATGTGTTCATTGCTAGTGCATGTGTGGCTTACTACGGTCCCTTCACGGCACAATACAGAGAACTGCTAGTTGCCGAGTGGATTTCAAAATGTCAGGAACTGGAAATCCCTGTCTCAGCTGATTTCTCGCTTGTCTCAACACTAGCAGATCCATTTGAGATTAGACAATGGAATTTAGAGGGATTGCCTAGAGACAACGTGTCTACCGAAAATGCTGTTTTGGTAACCAAGGGAAGGAGATGGCCCCTCATGATTGATCCACAAGATCAGGCTAATCGTTGGATCGTTGGAAAAGAGAGAAAGAATGGACTGAAAGTGGTCAAGCTCACTGATAAGAACTTGCTGAGAACACTGGAGAACGCTATAAGAATAGGTCTGCCAGTTCTCATCGAGGAGGTTGGAGAGACTCTTGATCCAGCACTAGAGCCAATCCTGCTGAAGCAAACATTTGTTCAGGGAGGTCGTCTCCTTATCCGCCTAGGTGATTCTGACGTGGACTATGATAAGAACTTCAGATTCTACATGACCAGCAAGCTGTCCAACCCACATTACATGCCTGAGATCTTCATCAAGGTAACCATCATCAACTTCACCGTTACAAGACTTGGTCTGGAGGATCAGCTTCTGGCAGATGTGGTGAGGCTGGAACGACCTGATCTAGAGGAACAGAGGAATGCTCTTATCATGAAGATCAATGCTGACAAGCAGAAGCTGAAGGACATTGAGGACAAGATCTTGAAGATGTTGTTCCATTCTGAGGGCAACATCCTCGATGACGAAGAACTCATTGAAACTTTGAACGATTCCAAAGTTATGTCAAAGGAAATCAATGCTCGTCTCAAAGAGGCAGAGGAAACGGAAGAGAATATTTCCAAAGCACGTGCCAAGTACATCCCAGTTGCCACTCGAGGCTCAGTGATCTACTTTGTGACAGCTGATCTCTCAGAGATAGATCCTATGTACCAATACTCACTGAAGTACTTCACATCCCTATTTGTGAAGGTTATTGAGACATCTGAAAAGGCGTCAGAACTTGAGAGACGTCTCCAAATCTTGCTGGATGACATCACCTTGACCATGTACAACAATATAGGCCGGGGTCTGTTCGAGAGACACAAAGTGTGTTTCAGTTTCATGCTGTGTGCCGAGATCATGAAGCAAGCTGGTGATATCTCTGCTGATGAATGGAACTTCTTCATCAGAGGCCTTCCACCACTAGAGAAGGAGCGGCCCAAGAAACCTGCTGCATGTACCTTCATGGATGATACCACATGGAATCTACTAGTTGATGTGGAGGAAGCTATGCCCATGTATACCGGTATTTGCAATGATATAAAGCTGACTCCAGTCAATGTTACAGTTGGATCATACCAACTCAATCTGAACCCAGCTAAATTCCCAACTTACATGGACAGTGTACCTGAGCCTCCCCATGATCTTTCCACAGAGGATTTGGCTCCTGGAGCCCCCAGAGGACACTGGAACAAGAGACTTGACCCATTCCAGAAACTCACACTGGTAAAATATTTCAAATCTGAAGCTCTTGTTGAGTGTCTTAGTTCATTTGTGGTGGAGAACTTGGGAAGTTCATTTGTGGAGAATCCACCAACCAATCTTGCTGCTCTATACCAAGACATGTCTAAAGCAGTCCCTCTTATTTTCATCTTATCCAGTGGCTCCGATCCAATGGCAGCATTCCTCCGATTTGCAAGAGAGAAGGACTATGAGGAGAGGGTCCACTCAATTTCTCTGGGACAAGGTCAGGGTCCTGTTGCTGAGAAACTCATTACTGCAGCCCTCAAGACAGGCGACTGGGTCTTCTTACAGAATTGTCATTTGGCCAAGTCATGGATGTTGTCCATGGAGGAAATCATCAAGGAATTCTCATCTCCAGACGCTGAAATCCATGATAACTTCAGACTGTTTTTAAGTTCCATGCCGGCATCCTTCTTCCCTGTATCGGTCCTTCAAAACGGTATCAAGGTCACTAGTGAACCTCCAAAGGGTCTCAGATCAAACATGAGGCGTGCATTCGGTGAGCTCTCGAAGTCTGACTTTGAGGATCACATTCTGAAGACAGATTGGACTAAGATAGTGTTTGGTATTTGCTTCTTCCATGCAGTTGTCCTAGAAAGGAGGAAGTTTGGTCCACTTGCCTTCAACATTCCCTACGAGTTTGCTGATTCAGATCGAGAATGTGCTATTGACAACTTTAAACTGTTCACCGCTGATGGAGAACTTCCTTGGGATGCCCTACAGTTTATCACTGCTGAGATCACTTACGGTGGACGAGTGACAGACGAATGGGATCAGAGATGTCTCAAGATTGTTCTTAACAGATTCTTCCGTCCAGAGACTCTTGAGTCTGGGTACTTGTACAGTTCATCTGATCTCTATCATGCTTTGGAGTCCACTTCTCTAACCGCCTACAAGGAATATATCGAGCAACTCCCGATTATTGACCCTCCAGAGATATTCGACATGTATGAGAACGCCAACATTTCCTATCAGAAGAAAGAGTCCATGTATATGATCAACACGATCCTGGAGGTCCAGCCTAGGATGGTGAGTGGTGGTTCAGGCAAGAGCAGTGATGAGATTGTGTTTGACTTGGCAGATCTCATCATATCCAAGCTCCCAGAGAAGTTGGATGTAGATACTGCATTGCCCGAGATGTTTGAACCGGATGAGAAGGGTAGGATCAACTCTCTATCAACTGTGTTGTCACAGGAAATTGTCAGATTCAATAAACTACTCAATGTTATTCTATCAACTCTAATTAACATCAAGAAGGCTATCAAAGGTCTTGCTGTGATGAGTGAACAACTTGAGGCTATATTCAACTGCATGGCTCTCAACACAGTTCCAACGATGTGGGCAGACGCGGCATACCCATCTCTCAAGCCACTTGGGTCCTGGGTCAAGGATCTGGAACTAAGACTGCAGTTCATTGCTCGATGGATGGAAGTCGGACAGCCAAAATCTTTCTGGTTGTCAGGTTTCTTCTTCCCTCAGGGCTTCATTACTGGCGCCCTACAGAACTTTGCCAGAAAGTACGATGTTCCGATAGATGCCCTCAAGTTCCGATTTGGAGTCATGCCAATTTACCGATCCCAAGTGGATGTTGCAGCTGCTGAGATCGCAGATCAGCCGTTTGACGACTCCCACTACGATCGCCCTGCTGACGGAGTCTTAGTTCACGGCCTGTACATCGACTCGGCAAGCTGGGACGATGAGAACAATACCCTTGCTGATGCTAGGTATGGGGTGATGAATCCCCCAATGCCGGTCATGCATCTCGTCCCCGATCCCGAGTATGAACAGGAGGAGGACCGGTATGAGTGTCCACTCTACAAGACGAGTGAGAGAGCAGGAACACTCTCCACTACCGGGCACTCCACCAACTTTGTCATCAAGTGTCTGCTTCCGTCAGATAAACCCCAGTCTCACTGGATAGGCAAGGGAACAGCCCTTCTCTGTCAACTTAGCCAGTAGTTCATAAGGAGAGACTACGATTTTATATCCATTGTGTATTGAGATGTAGTGAGGTCTTGCACTCGTCCTAGCGGTCCACTGAGAACATTCCTAGTGGAGGATACAGAGTTTATAAGCGTGCTATGGATATGCCAGTGACCAGATTTTATCAGCACTTCAGTTATCAGTTCTTTTGATGAGACCTAGTATCATCTTCATGGAAATTTACTGGACACTTGTTATTAGAATCAGGTCATGGACAAATTGTCAGACTCAGAGAATATTTCAGAATTATGAAAACAATGTGGAAATACTGATGTTTAGTTTTGCAGTAGATAATCGTGTGTTTAGTTGTAAATACTGTTGTAAAGATGTGTGAAGTAAACTGTAAATAAAGTCAATTTATTCCACAGCCCTTTATATTTTCTATTTCTTCGTTA
>CAMPET010000010.1:464086-487095 GCA_946803715.1 Beroe ovata | reverse complement strand
ACACACACACACACACACACACACACCTTGTCACAACAGTGCCCATCAATGAGCAGGAAAGGAAGGTTCTTGACATGGAAAGGTCTAACTGTGATTGATGTGAGGAAAAAGTTGTCACGCCCACACTCAAGGAGACGACCTCGGCCAGTGATGCTCAGTTCACTCTTCACACACTCACTACTGCAAGGAAAATACCCTAATTTATAGAGGAACTATTCATACTGCTGCGAGAAGAATTACCCTATTTAGAGGCACTATTTTATATTAATTTAGAATTTAGATCACGACATCTCATTATTATTTAAAACAATTTTCACGTTCATCGCAGCCCCCCTTTCCTCGGACACGTTGCTTAGCGGTATGTTAATGATTTCAATGATTTTCTCTGAACAGTAAAAAGACACCTACTTTGCCATGAGGAGACTGCTGGAGAAATCATCCTGCTCATCCACCACCATGGCCTCCTCAAATATCCCAGATTCCATCTCCTTCACCGACATCATGTTGAGGAGTTCATCCGCCAGGATCCCTGACTCCCACTTATACTGTCTGCTCCTTATCAACTCATGAAGTCGTTCTGAGAAATGTGAGAACTGTCTGAATGTGAATATTGGATAGTGGGGGGGGGGCGAAAATAAAATTCCGTGAACAAAATAAAAAATACAAAATAGATGAATGAAGGTTCTCATGACAAAAACCCATACCTACCCATCAGTTGCTCTATTCGTTGCATCTTCACAGGGTTACAGGAAGTGGCACTGAACAGTGTCCCAAGGAGAATGAGGACCACGAGTTTTAACATTCTGGAGCTAAATATAGCTGTCTGGGAAGGAGGAGGGGTTAAGTGTGGGCTCAGCCTGATTCTTCGATGTTGATCATTGGGGAATTGAAATGGATAGCAATGGAGAGGGATCTAATATTATGACGACGAGTATCAGAATCAAAATGATCTGAAACAAATCTCCAAACTCTCTACATAGCCTGAATATCTCATCGTCAGGTAACATCGAAAAATCATTTTATTGGCTGAAATATGTTCTTTAAAATAGCGCCATTCCACGAGTTAGTGCTACTACTCCGATTGATAGACTTCATAAATGAGTTATTCTTGCAAGGTATTCGGTGATCAGTTCACTTGCAGCACACGAAGTTTTGTCGGCCGAAGTAANCTGAGTTATGGCCACGCCCATATCGGACCGTGGGAAATTTTGACCAATATGTCTTCCCCGTGAGTTTAACGGAAGATGGACTTCATGAACTCTACTTTAGCTGTTTTTGACACCAGAAAGCGAATAAAAGTGGTCCTGAAGTGATTGGAGCATCCGTTTACGAGTTATGGCCACACCCATATCGGACCGTGGGAAATTTTGAGCATAGTCTCTACCACTGAAAATTTAATGAAATATGGACTTCTTATCCTCTACTCCAACCTTTCTTGACCCCAGAAAACGAATCAAAGTAGTCCTGAGGTGATAGGGGCTTCTGTTAACGAGTTATAGCCACGCTCATATTTAACCGTTGGAAGTTTTGACCCCGAAATTTTGATGGAAAAAGAACTTCGTGTACTCTATTTTAACTGTTTTTGACACCAGGAAGCGAATAAAAGAGGTCTTGAAGTGATGAGCGCATCTGTTTACGATGTATTTTGGCCTTGACCATATTGAACAGTTGGAAACTTGACCAAGAACTCTTCACATGAAAATTTGATGGCAAATAGAATAGCAGAATTTTTGTTCCCAACCTTTTAAAGATTCAAATCCCAGAAAGCAAATTATAGGGGTCTCGAAGTCATCAGGGCATTAATTCATGAGTTCTGGTCTTCTCCTAGTCCTTGTCCCGTGAGGCCTTCTCTTAGCGCTAATTCTATGACAGAAATTGTAAGCTGCTAAACACTAGCTTTGTTGCATACTTTTGATGAAGGGTAATGGGTATGCAGGAAGTTGGGAATCTGTTGTGGAGGAGGGTACGTCAAGGGCCAATGCGTCTGGTGGTGAGGGTAATCTAACAATTCTTCTATTCTACAAGCGTCCTGTGATAAGGCGTTGTTGCTTCAGTCGATGTAGTAGTTGTCAGATGAAGGTGCCGATGGCCAGGTTAGGTTAGCTATAGATATGAGGCCATATAGGGCTGTATCCTTACAACGACGGAGGAGTCGACCGTCTTCTCCGCGAGCAGCTCGAAATTTCTTGAGATGGTCAAATTTGTCAATGGAATTGCCATGTTGCCATTTACTGCAAGAGAAAACAAGACTTGAGATTTTTAGACGACGTTCAGTCAGGGTCATGAAAGCCTCTACGTAACTACGTTCTTACTTTCAGTGTCAGATAATGAAATACAATACAGATAATGAAATACAATACAGAGGAAACACTATTTAGGGCCGAAGTTTTTGCTTCACAACCAAGCTGGTAAGTTATCGAGTAATTGGACTCAGGAGAGAGTAGGAGGTGTAGCGGTGCGAGAATTCTGTAGCTCCGTAGTGTAACTGTAGAGTGTACGTGTATTGAGTCGTTCTGTTAAGCGGGGGATAAGTACGCTGGTCAGGACTTTGGAGGTCAGCTGGAGATTCTTGGGGCTTCAAAATTGAGATCATGGAAAAGAAGTACCTATGCCTATGTTGAATGAGATAGAAAGTCATTTTGTAGAGGAAAGGGGTAGTGGTACGTAGGTTCTAAGGGAGATATGGATGTTGTTGAATTTTTTACGAATTTCCTCCTCCTGGAAACGGTGTCTATGACTTGTACAGTTCGTGGACGTCTGAGTGTTTCCTAGTGCTTGTTATCTCACATCAGGATAGGAATAGAAGTGGAGGGACTGATGTAGAAGTTCATCACTGTTGTACCAATTGTTGTGAACATGACCATAACTCGTAAGCAGATGCTCTTATCACTTCGAAACCTCTTTTATTTGCTTTTTGGGATCAAATAAGTAAAAACAAAGGTATTCTATTCTCCATCAAAATCACTAGAGTACAAATTAGGGTCGGAATTTTGGTCGGAATTTCCCACGGTCCAAAAGGGCGTGGCTATTACTCATAAACGGATACCTTAATCACCTCAGGACCACTTTTATTCCAAAAGGGCGTGGCTATTACTCATAAACGGATACCTTAACCACCTCAGGACCACTTTTATTCGCTTTCTGGTGTCAAAAACAGCTAAAGTAGAGTTCATGAAGTCCATCTTCTGTTAACCTCATGGGGAAGACATATTGGTCAAAATTTCCTACAATCAAATATGGGCGTGNGCTGATGACTTCGAGACCCCAATAATTCGCTTTCTGGGATTTGAATCTTTAAAAGGTTGGGAACAAAAAATCTGCTCTTTTTATTTGCCATCAAATTTTCACGTCAAGTTTCCCACTGTTCAATATGGTCAAGACCAAAATATATCGTAAACAGATGCCCTTATCACTTTTATTCGCTTCCTGGTGTCAAAAGCAGTTAAAATAGAGTACATGAAGTCCTTTTTCCATCAAACTTTCGGGGTCAAAACTTCTCACGGTCAAATATGGCTATAACTCGTTACAGAAGCTCCAATCACCTCAGGACCCCTTTTATTCGTTTTCTGGGGTCAAAAAAGGTTGGAATAGAGTATAAGAAGACAGAAGTCCATAGTCCATTAAATTTTCAGTGGTAGAGATTTTGCTCAAAATTTCCCAGGGTCCAATATGGGCGTGGCCATAACTCGTAAACGGATGCCCTTATCATTTCAGGATCACTTTTATTCGTTTTCTGCGGTCAACAAAGGTCAAAATAAAGTATAAGAAGNGACCACGAGTTTTAACATTCTGGAGCTAAATATAGCTGTCTGGGAAGGAGGAGGGGTTAAGTGTGGGCTCAGCCTGATTTTCCGATGTTGATCATTGGGGAATTGAAATGGATAGCAATGGAGAGGGATCTAATATCATGACGACGAATATCAGAATCAAAATGATCTGAAACACATCTGCAAACTCTCTAGATAATAGCCTGACTATCTCATTGTCAGGTAACGTCGAAAAATCATTTTATTGCCTGAAAAATATTCTTTAAAATGGCGCCATTCCACGAGTTACTGCTACTACTCCGATTGATAGACTTCATGGCAAAACTGCCAATAGTTATTCTTGCAACGCATTCGGTGATCAGTTCACTTGCAGCACACGAAGTTTTGTCGGCCGAAGTAATCCACAAATGTGTTCCGTAGCTTGTAGTTGATGGGGCAATAGTTCTGCATCCTTATTGGGACACACAGTTGGAAGGTATTATCAATCTGCGAGTAAATAGGTTACGTTCGGTATATGTTACGCGTGGTAACCCTTGCATTAAGACGCTTCATATACGGCTTGAATAAGCTGATATTATGCAACTAGAAATTATCAAACTCTGGAATTGTAAGATTGTCAAATTTTCATAGTCCGAAAAAAAGTACCTGGTGCTCTTCTTCATTGCTCTCTCCATTGTCCTTGTTCTCAGGTTCACCAGTAGGGGGCAGGGTTATCAGTTCTGTGTAATCTGTGGGAACTACAAGTTTGTTTGGGGGAGCAATTCTTGTCCTTCATCAAAATCGGAAACCCAGATTCGAGAGAAAAAATATTGCTGGAAGGCTGGCTCATTTCCAATTGTTATTCATAATAATCATTGCACTTACCAGTAAAAACGTCGTACTTGTGAACATCATCCCAATCGAAATTGTTAGTTTCCAGGGATCTTATCATGGATTCTGACGGAATAACATAAACATATGAGCGGATATCATGAAAAAAACATGATCATAAGACACGCAACTCTACCAGTGCAGATCTTGATTTGATCTATAATGCTGGAACGAAGCTTGCACGCAGTTTTATGAGTATACCATACTCTCAGTACTATGGAAATCGTGACGTCTGACCCTAGCTGATCACAGTACCTAGTTTTCGAATGACAGTGTCAAACTTTTTCTCGATGTAGCTGGGGTAGTAACACTGTACCACTCGAGTGACCAATAGCAGGAATAGTGGTGCTCGTAACATGCTTTGCTGTGATTGTTGTTGTTGAGAAGTGTTGTTGAGTCGTGTTTCAAGAATTTTCTTAGAAAATATGCAAAAAACAATCTTCTTCTAGAAGTAGAAAACTGTTTTAAAAAATGTCTGTTATTTGAACTCCAGTGGAAAATAAGTATGAGATTGAAAAGACATGATAAGTGAAATACTTACCTGAAAACCCACACACACACACACACACGCCCTCACACACACACACACACACACTCACACACAGAGTACAGACACACAGTACAGCCACAATACACACACACACACACACAGAGACACACACAGACCCACACACACACATACTCTGCATGCTGTCAGTAGAAGATCCACTGTCACTGAGTCATCTGTGATCTGATTGGCCGATAGAGTGTGACACGTGCCCAATGACCATGAGCGGACCCGTATATAATGCGCATAATACTGTGCTAATTGTGACAAAATACAAGTCACACATAGTGTGACCTGTGTTAAAATATTCACTATTTCTGTATTGTGCGTCTCTCTACATGTTCACAAGTAAGCTACACAATGACTTTTCATGCAAAGCAATCCCGCTTCCAAAGGGCTGGGCTGTCGAACCTGCCTCGAGTTCAACTCCAAAACTCGGGAAATGGGTGGGTTAACCAAACACACGCACTCCCTTATATACTGCGTTATCTCTCACGCGTGAGTGACGCAGCGCGTTGCCTAGCAACAGCTGGCGATTCCATGATCAGTTGTTGATGTTATTGTAAAACTGGCACACACAGCTAGTCATGATTTACGCGAGTGGCGAGCTATCCAATGAAGCTAGTGGAGGGGCATCTGCACAGTAATATTATATTGTGCATGATAACAATGTCACAAGCATCTGCACAGTCTCTGCACTAAAACAATCACACTGCATGGATATAACTCCACTATTATAACTCATATTATCAGCTCTTTTCTTTGTGTGTGTGTGTGCGCGTTGATCGATTTCAACTATCATGGAGGTTAGGCTTGATTCACCAAACCTAGGCACTTGCTGTTTCATCCATCTTAAACGCTGTTTTCTGAGCTTGGAAACGACATGAACAGTGAATACAGTTTTGTTTACAGATACCACAAGATTTGGTCAGCAAGCTCAACTATGGATCATCAAGTCTGCTTGAAACTGTGGCTAAACGGGTTAAAGCCAGCACAGAAATAGGTAGGAATAGAACAGGAAGAAAAATAAACCGGATATTTTGTGTTGACCTTTATCTCTGTATTGACACCAATCACCATGCCTTGACACCTGCAGGTGTCAATATTGTGCGAGAACACCCGTTCTACAGCAGTCTCCCCAACTGCAAGATGGAGGAAAAGATAAAAGAGATTGAGTGTAGGATCGCAAATCAGAAGTACAACGCACTCCACACATCCATGATAAAATCGAAAGGTTGGTACCAGTTTGTGGACACTGGATAGTATACGGTCACCAATGCGAGGTCCAAGCTGAGTACTAGATAGAGTGTATTCATATTCTCTACCGAACAGTAAATACCGAACAGATCCAGTAAAACGTGAGGGAAATTGTACACTAAATCAAGCAGTATGGTGTGAGCAGTGAAGTGATAATTTGGCTAGCTACTAATTATAGGATCACTATAAGGCCATCATTATCCGATTCCAACTAAACAAAACTCTTCAACTTGTGATGAAACATTGTGATATCACCAGCTTGACACCACCACTACTCACAGAGTGCTTGGTTGACTGCATCAAGAGGACTGATGAGACAGACGCTAGTCTCCATGATGCTAATCACGTGTACAACGAGATACTGCCCATCATGAACAATATCTGTGAAGTCTACAGGTTGGTGTGCACAGGTGAAATAGCCGTGAACTGGGGAAATGAACAAGAGCTGGGCTCGCGTCAGCTGGGCCTAGCATCGCCAGGCAATATATAATCCCATTTTCCCCTCCTCCAGCCACCCACTGGAGCTAACAGATCGGTGTTCCCAACTCATAAAGAAGTACCATGAGTGTTGTGATGCGCGGCACAAACAACTCAAGAACTTTGCCATGGTGGAAGCAGAGGCAATGCTGGCTGAGGGAATAAAATACCTCGGTAAGTCATTTGTTTATGTTAATCTATGACTGATTCAATGGAGGAATTTCACGAGTTAAAACATTTGACAAAACTGGAGAGAATGCAGACAAGTGGGAATATGGATTATGGCATTGAGCCAAAAATCTGGTGATCTCCTTAACCAGGGGACATCACTTGAAAAACAAAATCCGAAAGCGAAAGTGCTGACCCAATCTCTACTCAAAAGCGAAAGTGCTGACCAAAACTCTCCTCAGAGGGTGCAGTGAAAGCAGGGTCAGAGGAAGCAGAACTGGCGGTCTCAGCCGTTATCGAAGAGGATATGAAGAAGTACCTCAAAAACTTCGAGGATGAGGTGGCAAAATTACAGAAATATGTGACGGAAAGTATCAAGGATTATCAGGACCACGATAAGAAGTTAGGGGAGGACCTGAAAACTTTGGGTGAGTGTCGATGTTGTGAATATAACAGACTACTGTAGACTGTCATACCCGCCAGAATCCTCACCCAAATACTATAAGATAAAGACTACTCAACGTGTGGATCAGAAGGGTCGGATTATATTTTTCAGAGATGAAACTCCGGGCAACTCTTCTGATCCACCAAAAGATAGAGTGGCACTCACTCACCCTCTCGAAGCGTGTCAAAAGGGCGAGTGAGTGTACAGGTAGTTGGGTTCATCAGTGAGGATTAGTCAGACTAAAAACTTAAAACGAGAAGACGCACGAAATTGCCTATTTTAACCAAAGTAAACGGTCTGGAAAGCAATATATAATTCCCGTAAGTTAGGCATTATGTCATCACCTCAACACAAATTACAATGTATCATTCGATTACTCAGCCCTCATGTGATGATTTATCTCATTATCAGCTGATTGATTTATGTCAGGCTCTCCCAAGTTGAAGTCTGGCTGTCAAGAGGAATATATGCATGTTATTACCATACCTATTTAATGGGTTCGAAGAATGCGCAAATTCACCCAAACATTTATCCAAAATATTCAAATTCGATTTCGCGCAGTGAACGCTGATTGAGTTTGAATTGTTCTGGGTGTAATTTCAGTTGCTTTTATGAGAAAAATGTAAATTTTGCTATTAGAAAGTTTTGCACAATAATTGGCCACTTACCAAAAGCCATATGAACCAATTTTTTCCGATAAGGTATGAAGAATAAACGCTGTCAACGTGTACGTCGTACATATGAACTACATAGACAGCAGTATGACACGTGACCCTCAGACACGCGACCCATTCCCCCCCCCCTCAGATGGTGTGATAACGGATGAGAAGAAGGCATATGAAGACTCCACAGCTAAACACAAGGACACTGCAGCTGCTCTCAGGGAGAAGATCAAAGTCAACCACGAGAAGCAAGAAGAGGTAATCACCTCCTTGCTAGAGAGAAATCTTCCAAATCTATAATCCCGTGAATGACGTGTGTTCCCTTGGCTGTTGTACAGCAGGGTGTATGATGTGTATTCCCCAGGCTGTTGTACAGCCTAGGGTGCGTGATGTGTGGGTGTGCTTGTGTGTGGGTGTGCGTGACCTAAATCTTGCAGTGAAGGATATAAATAGAATTAATTCGAATCTATCACCCGTTTACAATAACACCTTTTCTTAAGACCGACTCCAGCTCTATACTTCAGTACTTCCCTCCTCCTCCTTTGGAATATTGCCAAATCCATGTGTATGTCTCCCCTAGTTGCGGAGACAGCTGAAAGTGTTGGAAAAGGAAGAGCATGATCTGATGACGGAGAATGAGCAGGAAAACCAGGCTCACTCCACAAACACCAAGGTGGGGTCTCTTCTAAACACATCATCATCTTCACAACTTGGGAACTGGCCATGCTCTACTTTATGATCTAAAGCAGTATACTTGTTTGATAATTATCAACGTACGCAGTACCTTGGTAGACAAATATAATGAAGATTACTTTCAGAGCTACCACAACAAGAGAGACAACCTTCTGCTTACCAAGGCCAATTTCACCAGGCTGAAAAACGCATCAGAAGGCTGTAACGATGTCATGGGAAAAGTGAAAGGTTAGGATAAACTCAAATCATCAACCCAAAAACCCCATCAATAAGAAACACAAAGTAAAACTATGCGCAGAAGGTAATCACTGCGTTGGATATAATGTGTCTAAATCTTGAGCGATATCCCCATTCTCCACTTATCCAGGAGCAAGTGAGGATTTGGCAGCTTGCTGCATCAAGACTAAGAAAAACACCAACAAGCTGATGATGGAAACACACAAGACAGCCTTTGAAAGATACAGGGAGGCCCTGGCGACCCTTATCATCACTTACAAGTAAGAAACCTTACTTGAAAATGATATTGAAATGATATTGAAATGATAGAGTGGATTTGAATGCAGAATTGTACATGTACTGAGAAGTTTTGCAAGATACGGATGAAGTTTCGGGGATACAGTAAATTATCATCACTTGTCAGTCAGATTATAAACTGTGACACCCTCACCCAGGGTACAGATCAGGGACAGCAAGAAGAATATCGACTATCTACAGAAGCAGTTGGACCATCTGAAGGTGGACCTAGAGGCGGCTGTCCAGGGAGCTCTCAATGTGGTCGTGGAGCAGAAGAGGGCTGAGGTTAGTACTGGTACATGTCAAGTAATTTGGGGAGAGAGAGGGCAGCACTCCAGCAGTCAGTCACGCGTGATTGAGTGGACTGCAGTTTTTGGTAGAACTAAAATCGGGCAGAATAGTGAACAGCCAGGGGTCATTTGATTAGTCGCCCCGTACGTAACCTAAATACTATTCATATTCATATTGTTTCTACACGTGCAAAGGTGTGTTATGTGGTTCTATCGCAGGTTGGAAGATATCAAAGGGCACTAGTTCAACAGAAGGACATCATCAAAGCTTCTCAAGATAGGGTCACAACCCTTGAGGATGCTCTTGTTAAGTGAGTTCAACTTTCCTATATATCAAGCGTTTTTCACGACAGAAACGTCGCAGTTCCTGGGACGGCAATATCGTGCACGACACCGATATAAGACTCTAATCGTATGCTCTAATTAGTACTAGAAACATAATTGAAATTTATGATCACGCCTTCCCCCATCCTCTCCGAAAAAATATCAAATCCCCCTGCATGTTTACCTGTGTTCTATGTCCATTGTCTGCAGATGTGACAAGGAGTTGGAAATGAGACACAGTGTCAAGCCAGTCGGAGTGACTGATCTCTGTGAGTATATATTGTCCTCCATCAGTATTCCTCATCAATAATCATCATGAGTTCATATTATCCTGCATCAGCCATCATGAACATTGAGCATCAGTTTCAATCTGGGGGGAATGTAAGTTGATCAGAGCGAAAAAAATCGATCATAAGGCATTTAGTTTTTTTGGATGAAAATCATATAGGATCCCCTTGATTCATATGATGTTACTGTTAGTGAAAAGGCTTTTCATAATCAAAAAACCTCGCCATTCCAATATATTCCCCAATTCCTCCCAAGATAACAAGAGAGTTGACACCATTGAGACACGATGGAAGAGTGATGGGATCGGGAATGACCATATCGAGAAGCTGAGTCTGCTGCCTGACCCTGAACTGAGGTTTGAGTTATTGAATCTATAGACTTGTTTAAATCAATTTAAAGATCTGAGATACTAAAATGTATAGACCCTTAAAAACCGTTAATTCTTTCATATTCCATTGCAATCACTGTTGAGCTGCAAAGGGCGTGGCCTTGCATCCATTTCTTATTCACATTATTCCCTAATTATTCACATTATTCCCTAATTATTCAAATTATTCCCTAATTTTTCAGAGGGGACACCATCCGCAGCCTCACCCCTGCCCCAATGAGTTGAGATAGGGAGGAAAGTCCTTACTTATAATTATCTGATACTTCATACATGGACATTGAAAAAGCGTCATGACAAACATTTGTACTCAATTTGTGTCAAGAGTCCGAATTTTACATTTCAAAATTTGAAGTTTAGTTTTAGTTTTGTAAGTTTGTGTTTTCTATAACAAAACTGTATGATGATTTGTCTGTTTATTGTCGACAATATGGGAACGCAGATCTGGAAATAACGTTACAAAACGTTACCACAACGTTATTCTATCCGTGAATGCAGAACAGAATAACGTAATGATAAAGTAATTTGAGTGTAACGTTAACAAAGTAAAGTTTATTCGTGATTATACAATGGCATATGTACTTACATTGCACAAAAATAATTATGAAGATGGACAATTTACAAAATTCTGATCAAAAATCGAAGTTTACTCATATCAAAGAAAGGTTCAAATGCTCTAGATCATTTCACTCAACTAAATTATGTGAGATAATCATCAATTAAAAAGTTCCATCAGGGAATATGAGAGAAATTTTCCGAAAAAAGTAAAATATGATCCATTTTTCGTATATATAAACTCTTAGTTTCATTTTTCAAACTATCAAAAATAAAGCCATAACATCATTCAGAAAAATTGTGGTTTTCAATTAATAAAATATCAAATTCCAATTAATAAAAAGTCTAATAGTATTCTCAATATATCTTTAAACCGTTTCTTATCAACCGTTTCCTACAATGCTTATGAGACCGTTCACACAAAGTCAAGAATTGGGATCAGAAGGGGGATTGGATGATGGGAGGGAGAGTTTTAAGGACATCTCAGATTTGGCCTTTCGTCAAAAACGAAAAAACATGCATGGCCCCTGCAGTAATGATGGTATGTGCGAACGGTCTTCCTCACACATATCCGATTACCGGCCCCGTCTCTTAAACTGCAAGTTGGTAGCGGGATTACTGAGCATCTTCACGGAGCAAGATTCACTAGCTCTCACCGTGTCCCTAACACTCTTCATGAGATTCTGAGCGTTGATTGTCAGCATTTCATCTGCCTCAACCTCAGCTTGCTCGTCTGCGAGAGTCAGACCGTTAATATGAGCTCGGACAGCTCCCGGATAAGTAAGCTCACGAAACTGCCTCACATGGCGTACCAATTTTACTTTTCGTCGTAATTTTTTTATCATATTTCAATGATATTATCAGTTTCACTCACTGTATTTTCCGGAGGCAGCAGCTTTGACAGATGCTATAATGTTGAGCTGTTGCGACAACATTCCCATAGGTTCCATACTGTTACCAAGACTCATTACCAGCCTCTTGTCAGGACAATTTTTACTGATCATATCTGGAGGAGTAGAGTGTGCAATGTGAGAGAGGGACGAGAGAGATGACGTATGGAGGGAGTGGATTTGGGAAGAGTGGTGAGGTCTGGAGGGAGGGAGTCGTGACAGGAGGATGACGATGATAACTTATCAATGGCTCATGAGTCGGATGAAGAATGAAGATATGTTCAAAGTTCAATTGATGCTCAATGGAGGAATTCTCTAATCAGAAATAGATGCACTGTGATATTATACTGACCAGCATGTTTCTGGATATTCTTGGTTAGAGCTATGATTTCCTTGCAAGTTTTGATCATGTCGGTCATCGAAGTGAACTCTGACTTCTCCCTGGGGACAGAAAGAGACAAATGTCATGATGACTCTAATTTCACTGGAAAAGACACTTCTCTATTCCGAGAAAAAGACAAATATAATGGGAATCCTGGAGGAGCTGATGAAATTTCAAGAGCATCTTCTGATGGTCCCTGAAATGCTTTGATATTCAACTGAGGCTTCGTCCCGCGAAGTGCTCCAGATGCTTATAATGAAAACATGAAGAAACATTTATAAAAATCATTGACTTAGAATGGTGAATGATACTGATTTACTAGGAATATATTGGTGGAATCTCCACCACAACTACTCTAAAATCTAACAAACTTTCAACAAGGACCGCGTGTCTCCCTTTCCCCTATTATGTGGCTGCTGGACAACACACCTTCCCCTGACTCTTCCCACCCCNCCCCTTCCCTTCGTCCCCTTATACCACTTCCCCCACTCACCCCTTAGGCAACACTTACATGCGACGGACCATGCTACATATATTGAATAGATCGCTATCCGCCGATCGCTACAGTATCATATAAGTGATCATAATATCGAAGTGGTTAAAATAATAAAACATCGTCTTTTTTGAGATCCGTCATCACATCGAATTTTAGCAAAAAAGGGGATAGGTTTGGAGCACATGAAATGATTTTGTTGATTCGCTGTTGGAAAATTTCAGTGATTATGTATAGAGCTTTGGATCAATTATTTGTGCTTTCCCCTTTGACTTACGCAGATCGAGCAGGAGTATCGGAATTATCCCTTGTTTAGGTTTAGGTTAGCGTATATACTGACTAATTTCACGCTTCACCGTAATGATTAATTTGACATATCGTACAAAAACAACAAGACCACTTACTCAGTAGTTCCGAGCTCCAACAATTCTCTCCTTCCCCTGAAAATGATTGACTGTGATTACACTTTGCGTGATTTGATCACACAATGCGTGATCCGATCAACTGTGATCACACATTGCGTGACCAGAAAACCACTGCAGTCTCCAAACAAGCTGGTACTGACAGACTATTTAGTCACTCCGTAGTCTTACTTTGTATATTTTGCCATCTGTTGGAATTTCTGGGCTATTTTCCGGGCAGCTGTTATCATATCATTGTCCTCCTCAAGGTACTTGGCAGTCTCCTGTCTCAGTTTGAACGCTGCGTGCTGCGGGAAATATGTATGTCAAACACAAGGAAATATTTCCGTGGTGAAAAAGAACCTTGATTTATGAGAACTGAGAAAGCAGTATCTGGCACTTGAATGAGTTCGTCACAAGTACGAATCATACTGGTATAGACTATACACATTACACAACACTGATATATACAACACATTGGTTCCACTAACCCAAATCTGTCCACTAAAACTGTCCCAACGCTGTAGTTACTAAATAGTTAGTCAATTGCCATGAATTAACACTCATGATATGATTAGTTCATGAATTGACAACACGCAATTTATTACAACAGGGTGGTCAACTGGTAACCTCTATTGGGGCCTGAACTGGATCAGGGGCCGGGGCTGTGGCATCGAACGTATCGGCTTCATCGTCAGAATCAGCCGGAACTGGCGGCCTGGAAAGGAAGGGTAAAAGGTAAATCGGCAATGAAATTCACATAGATAGGACCAGCACTGACCAGTGGTCCCTGAACTGGCCTGGTGCACTGATCAGTGGTCACTGTACTGACCTGGTACACTGACCAGTGATCACTGTACTGACATGGTGCACTGACCAGTGGTCTCTGTACTGACCTAGTACACTGACCAGTGGTCCCTGTACTGACCTGGTACACTGACCAGTGGTCTCTGTACTGACCTGGTACACTGACCAGTGGTCACTGTACTGACCTAGTACACTGACCAGTGGTCACTGTACTGACCTGGTACACTGACCAGTGGTCACTGTACAGACCTGGTACACTGACCAGTGGTCCCTGTACTGACCTGGTACACTGACCAGTGCTAACTGTACTGGCCTGGTACACTGACCAGTGGTCACTGTACTGACCTGGTGCACTGACCAGTGGTCACTGTACTGACCTGGTACACTGATCAGTGGTCACTGTACTGACCTGGCAGGGGGAGTTTCCTCATCATCCTCGATAGGGGGTGGTAAATCCTCTGGGAGAGGGGGCAGGGGCAGGTAGAACCCGATCATCTCATCCTTGATACGACTGATGTTCATGTGAACCTAACGGGGAGACGGTTGTCATGGTATCGAAATGATATACAAATCCTCTCAACTACTTAGCATATATCACACATGCTATTCAAACCTCTGTGATGGATTTGTCGAAGGCGGTCGGATCCTTAGCTTTACCCTGAATATGCTCATTTGTCGCCACTCCAGCTAACTTGATAGCTGAAACAACGGATATTTTAGCCAGATATCACCTATCGAGAAGAGCATTTTTCCGACGAACTAATTCAATTTTCGGGAAGTGGTAGTGGAACTTACAGTGCACAATGTAGTAGTTTACGTTAATGTGGATGTAACAAACTTTAAGTCCACCCATAATAAGAAGAATAAATACTGGAAAATTATTCGCCAAGGAACGAATATCAAAAATGAATATATACAAAAAAGGAAAAATACGTTTGTTAAGCTTTTAACAAGTCGAGGCTACGTTGGCACCGTGCATGAATATGCTAATACGGTACCAAATTAGAGGGTATTTAAGTGCAATATATTCGTAGCTCAAACGTACATTTGTCAAAATTTAAGAACGACAAACCGATTTTACAATAATTTAACTTTTCAGAAAAAAAAGTGCTATCACGGTGCTATTCACTTCAACGAGAAAGAAATCAACGCGTTTGATCCGTTTTAAAAAACCCACCTTTTTCCAGGCTATTTCGGTGGTCAGTCAGCTTCACTTTATATTCACAATCACCGACATTTTCCAGTTCTGCTTCCGTAACCTCGAGTACTCTGTTTGTAATTTTTTGTACCGTGGCAACTTTCACAACAGCCTCCTTCTGTACCACACAGGGAGAGAGGGATGTGTTAACAGATTATGTACTAAATTGTAGCTACGGACAGCTGATGTAAGATTTCTCTGACAAAATATGATATTGGTTCCGATTATCGGGAAATTGGATGACAGAATCGGAAATCGGGAGATTGGGGAAATGATAATACCGGGCTTGTTTTCATGAGGGCCTTTGCAGCATCGCCCTCTTCCTTCACCTTCCTCTCGGATTCCACCAGGAAATCTGATAGAGTGATGATGAGGATTGTTATGGTAGTATGACAAATATTGAAAATCTAAGACAGATTTCCACACTGTCTAACACCTGTTACATTCCCGTTAGAATTGTCAAGATGCTAAATATGTGATATGAATTATGAACTATCCAATAAGAATAGCGCATTATCGCTACATTTTCTACAAATAATGACAAGGTGTATGATAAGCCCGATAGTGTTCACTAATGCGACGAAATAAGTCAACCGTTAAGTACACCACGTTCACAATCTTAAAGATTCTTTCATCGTTTAACAAATCGAACACACCCACGTCCCTCGATCTTACAGACAAACCCAACCTGTAGGTTTCACACATTTGTCCACATCAGATCTCAGACGGACGGCTTCAGTCACCCACTGTTGTTTCACCAAATCGAAATTCTCTTTAGCGCTCTGGTAGGATGATTACTGATGGATAACCACTTTCTACAGAAATAAATTGCTAATGACTTGCGAAATAAGGATCAAAAAGATCTTTATTTTCTTCCTTTTCTTCTCCTACCTCAGACTCGGCATTTAGTGACAGTGTTTTCGCCGAGTAAACAACAAGGGGTGTAGCATCTCTCAACGCTTCGATACTCAACTTTATGTTGTCATGTCGATGTGGGTTTTCATCACAGCCCACATCTGTTGCTATCTGAGAGAGAGTTTAAAACTGTGATGTAATGATTACGAAATGTTTCCTTGAATTCGCCTACGGGTGATATTAACCTGAATTCATGGTATATTTTGAACTGTGATGCAATCAAAGTCTGGTATATTATGTGTTGTATGATATAAGTGTTGTATCATATATGTGTTGTATCATCGATTACTGAATTTGAGACTGTCGAACAGTTACCTCAGCAACTCGACACAGTTGTTCAGCATGAAGAGAGAAATCCGCTGCTTTAGAGTTGAACTTCTCAGCTTTCTCAGGCGCCGCTGAATACGAGTCCGTAAGCGGCGATTCCGCACTTGCAGAGATCAGATCAAGTGCGCTGCACATGCGCGCGCAGTGAGAAGGAACGCGCGCAGAACTATGTCATCAAATTGTCGCCGCGCGTTCCACTAACACAGTAACATGAACATATCGTGAACATGCTGGCACACAAAAATATCGATGTCACAGATTTATTGGATTTGAACCAGTACTCACGAAGTGGCGCCAATGCTGCCGCCTGGAGCTCCATAATAGGTCCAGTAATGTCCACAAATGTGTCCACAACTTTGGCAGCTAAGTGATCATTACATGCTTTCTTCAACTCCGATATCGCATCCTTCAGTTCTTCTTGTGCCGCTTTTTTCTGTTCTGGTGTGGCCTGCAAAATAACAATTCCCTTTCATTCGAAGTACATAGCATAACTCAAATCCTATGTGAATTAGCTCACGGCCAGTAGGTTAATCTAATATTGTTGTTGAGTAAGTGAATTCATGACTGTAATACGCTGGTCGCCGGAATTCAATGGCTATTGTACTTTGAATTTCCCCCCTGTGTACAAAAGTAATGTAGTAAACCCTATCTTCCAACAGAAAACGTGGACTTAATTTACAGCGAGTATTTAAACGTTAAATGATAAATCAAAACATTCTACGTTACCCTAAATAGATTGAAGGAATGTACACAATCCACAATATTCAACACGTTTGTGTGAATTCTGTACATCCACAGATCAGACGACACATGTCTGTACAGTAAGAAATAAACTAGCTATTGACACATCACCCGACTTGACACCCCTTCTATACGTTCTTGACATCAGATCATCAAATAGCGTCGCGCTGACACCACATTTCTTTGACACCACAACTGCACATTGACATCGAATGGTCCTCAAACCACCCATCCTGATCAAACCTCATTAACACGCTTTCATAGTTCATTCTTAACTTGAATATCACACTACATTGAAGCTACTATTGAGTTTATTCTATCCACGTCACAAACACCAAAACCACGTTAAAAATACCAAAACAGGCGTGTTATCCCTGCATACAATGTCAATTATGCAATACGAAAGTCATGTAATAACATAATTCGTATAACTTAACGTAACATGATCTTATGTGAGAGTATTCAGTGTTTACATCCGTTTTTGGAAGATGAGCGCTCTGCATGACGAATACTACTCAAGTCAATTTGAAACATGCAATTCATCTGTGAGAGCTAGGAGAAGTGAAGTTATTGAAGTTATCTAGTCGATTGTTATTAATCGATTAAAAACTACTTTACACAATGTGTAAAATGTATGCTTCGTATTGTCCACTTCACCGAGATTATAATAACGCCCTACACGGTTTACATATTGACCGAAATATCATCAACATCATTTGTTTTCAGATGTGTTAAACATATCATTCCGTGACACATGGAATGTTGATAACATGACTGCATACCTTTGGATCATCCAGAACGTTCTGTAAATTCTTTAGCAGTTTTGAAACCTTGGCGCTCTGGGCCGCAATATCTGCCCCAACCTGAAAAGGGGATGGGTCGGGTAGGTTATACTTTCATTCCAGAAATTCTGACAGAATTTGGGTTATGACTAGCAGCTAGAAACTCAGAAATTACTATGAAACTTAGTTATTTGTTGATTGTGTTCAACTTATCAAGCAATAGCTCTGATAAGACAATACAATCTCAATGTAGCATGTTTCTACTTTATGAAGGAGCAAGTTGATGAGTACTCGTACGAAAGTCTAAGATAGTATTTCAGAAAAGAATGTCACATAAGAGGGGTGACAATTGACATATTATTAGAAAAGGATATCGCTATTCTCTACATATTTAAGAAACAATATCGAGACAATCTAACACATGATCTATTGATACCGAGGTAACATACCAGTCCCCCAATATTGCGTGCCAGAGCATCAGCCATGTCAATAACATCTTCCACAGCTTTCTCACCTGGGGAAGGGTGGATGAATGTCGAGGGGTAGTGAGGGTAGTGACAACTTGAGGACAGGGATCAGGGAGCAAGCTCAGGGGTGGAAGGGTGGAGGGGTAGTGAGGGGATGGAGGGAGGAGGGAGCAAGTTCAGGTAGTGAGGGTAGTGACAGCTTGAGGGGAGGGAGGGAGGAGGGAGAAAGTTCAGGGGGCGGAGGGGTAGTGAGGGGAGGCATTTTACCTGCTACGTTGCGTGTCGGCACAGCACTACCCAGCCAGTCGTCTATAATCTCTGCACACTCAGGCAGTCCTCCAGCGGACTCCACCCTGTGGATCATATACTTGAGTAGGGGGAGGGGAGAGCTGGCAACATTCCAAACATCCAAGTTGGGAAGAGAGGGGGATGTGGGAACTTGGAACTTGATCAGCGATCGTAATGAAAATGATGCTCAATGATGTTTAGGATATATATCGAGATGTAGAATCTTCTAAAAGTGGGACTGTAATCCATTAATGTGGGATTGCAAGGTTCGGTTTCAAGGCTAGGAATATTCAATTGTCGTGATATGTGAGATTCAATCACAGTTTAAGTTTATGATAGTGATTAGTTGTTCTACAAAATGGGCGGGAATTTCAATTTTGACTAATTTCCAGAATTTAGGCTAAGTGCGTCTGGTGTTCATTTACTGTGACTTAGTCCTCTGGTAGGACAGCTGTCTTGATATTTGCCGTTTCAAGCCTCTCGANGGGTAGAGAGGGGAGGGATCAGCAACAAGGATAGGGTCAAAGTTGGGGGTAACGGGGGGGGATAGGATCGGGCTCCACAGCTTTCCCTCCTGAAGAGGGAGAGAGGGGTACTGGGAGAGGGGCGTCAAGAGGGCAGTAAAACGTCAGGTGGGGGCATTATCGGGGGTTATAGGAAACAAGGGGGGTGAGATGGGCTAAACAGCCTTCACTCCTGCCAGAGAGTGGTGAGTGTGAGATAGTGGTGAGCGTGAGATAGTGGTGAGCGTGAGATAGTGGTGAGCGTGAGATAGTGGTGAGCGTGAGAGAGTGGGGATTGTCAGTGGTTACTCCCCATTATACCTGCAGCGTTGCGTGTCGGCACACCACTACCCAGCCAGTCGTCTATAATCTCTGCACACTCCGGCAGTCCTCCAGCAGACTCCACCCTGTGGATCATATACTTGAGTAAAGGGGGAGGGGAGAGCTGGCAACATTCCAAGCTTCCAAATTGGGAAGAGAGGGGGATGTGGGGAACTTGGAACTTGATCAGCGATCGTAATGAAAATGATGCTCAATTATGTTTAGGATAGAGATGAAGAATCTTGCTAAAGTTGGACTGTTATCCATTGAGGTGGGATTGCAAGGTTCGATTTCAAGGCTAGGAATATTCAATTGTAGTGAGATGTGAGATATAATCACAGTTTTAGTTTACGATAGTGATTAATTGTTCTACAAAATGGGCGGGATCTTCAATTTTGACTAATTTCCAGAATTGAGGCTTATTGCGTCTGCTACTCATTTACTGTGACTTAGTCCTCTGGTAGGACAACTGTCTTGATATTTGCCGTTTCAAGCCTCTCGACGGTTTCTTTGGTGGTGCAATGCTAAGGAAATGCCATAATGCAACCCTCAACTCAATTTGAATTTGAAGATGTTAGAAGATCACGGACTTCTGCAACCATTCTAAGTAATTCTTAACATCACAAGTCATTACACAATGACGTCATCACTTACCCTGGTGTGGCTGACAGGTTCGCTTTCCTTGCAGCTTGTTTGACAGCATTCATCTTGTCAGCTATCTGTGACCGAAGTGCTCTCTTCCTGCTCTCGGGTGCCTGTGTAAGGTGGTGGGGGGTGTTTATCGCAAAGTGGACTCACTCCAGAATCGTATGAACGGGAGGTGAAATTACCATTAACTGGAACCTTACTGATATTTGTCAGTGTAGTTGATTATTGCGTAAACCAATTCGATAGAGAGCAGTATTATTGGGGAAGGGCTATTGGGGACTAAAGCAGCTTTCACAATTGTCGAGAAACGAGCTTTGGGATTTGTGCCCCTTCTCCAATAATACGGATCTCTAGTGACGCAATCGCATACCTTATTATACCAGATTCAAACATAAGTATCCAAGTATCAAGGGGGAGAGAAATTGTGTCATTTTTATTGAACAGCGGTTTAGTGTAGGGAAGTTTAAACTACATGAAATACGAAACTTTGGTATTTAAAGTTAATACACTGTGGCAGCTGAGAGGTGAATGTTAGACTTTATGAAGGAGCAACAGGAAATACCACTGTGACGATCAAAACCCCAGACGAGTGAATGAAAAACGAATCCAACATACCCTGTTATACTCATCAATAAGATCCTCAAGCTCCTGACACAAATCGAATATTTCCCGTTTATCTTTAGTGCTGAGTCCCTTTGCAAGATACCTGGTATTGGGGAACCATGAATCGTAACAGCAGTTTCTCACAATATATAATCCTGAACAACTATCTCACAGAATATCAGCAAATAGGTATAAAGTACAGAGGGACTTCTGCATAGACAACGGATTTGTATACAGAAGTAATTATAGACGCTATAATTGGGTAATGGGTTATCAATGAACTTAATGGATTGCTCCATGATAGATTAAAAAGCTCGCAGTAATACCATATGTATGTTATCGTGGTTCACTGGTTTACTTGGTTTACTGGTTTACTATTGAACGGGGTCGGACGAGACCATCCTAATTTGCAACAAATCACTCTACCTGCTCTGAGAGACAACCTTGCCAACGGCAGCAGTTCCTTCAGCATCTCCACCTTTACCAGTGGTGGCCCAGTGTTGAGCTGCACCTACCGCACTCACCAGCTCTGTACCCTCGCTGGGGGAGTGGGTGGAGTAAGGGGGAGTGGGGAGAGTAGGGGGAGTAGGGGAGTGGGGATTATGGGATTACAGGGGAGAGAGATTTGGGAGTGGAGAGTTGGAGAAGTATTGATTGGAAATCCCCATTTGGGATCGCCTCTTTTGGGAATGGGAGTTAGGGGATAGGAAAGGGTAATCTGGGAATAGAGGAGAGGCGGAGAATGCAATTGGAGAGAGAGGGAGGTGAGCTTCGTGAAGGGGATCGTGTTAATTGTTATCTTACTCTCTATCCTGCTCTACAGCAGTTATCTTGTCCTCCAGTACTCGAAGCGCATTCTTCAGATTCTTAGTGTTCTGAGCCACCATGTCGGGCGTGACTTTCTGAAAGGGGGGGGGTGGTGAGTACATGAAATCGAGTGCTGCATACACAGGGCAGGGAATTGTGGGTGGGACATAAAGGGAAAGCTTACTTCTGAGACTCTAAGAGTAGCTAGGGTTCGTTTCGTAGTTAATAGCTACGTTTATTGTTCATTATAACTGGGAAGTAACTCCATTTCCCCCGCCCCCAGCAACTTACATCTGGGTTGTTGATGACCCATTGTCGCTGTGCGAGATATGTTTTCACGTTGTCACACAACGCGTTGATCTCGTCACCATCGGGTCCAGGGTTGTGATTGGCCACAGCTCGACCTAGGGCAAGTGACGTCACGCAATATATTGGGTGATACAAGTGATGCATTATTGTGTGATCAGTGATACACAGTTTGATCATCACAAAACTGCACTCACCTATATTAGCTACTTTCTCCACGGTCGATCTGATGCTTGCTTCCACAGCAGGGTTCTCTCCGACTTTGTGTGCATCAAGCAGATCACAGATGCGCTCAACGCCTGATCAAAAACAGGAAATTATAAAAGTACAAAATAAAAACCATGAGTGTTGCTTGCAGGAGGATAGGCAAGCGCGAGTGTTGCATGAAGCGGGCAGCAACATTTGAAAAGCAGGCGGAAGATTCGCAGTAGCAACCTGTAGTGACGTTTTCAGCAGCATTATCTCCCGTCATATCTGCTTTCTCCAGAACACTCCCTGGGATATGTGTGAGTGAGCGAGTGAGTGAGTGAGGGAGAGAGTGAGTGAGGGAGAGAGTGAGTGAGGGAGAGAGTGATTAAGTGAGCGAAAACAAGAGGGGAAAAAGCAACAACTAAATCGGGAATACCTCAGGACGCATGCAGATCTGCAGACTACAGCACTCTCAATGTTTACATGGGTACGGCCATGAACAACACTATACGGAGTTCTCAAGCACATAAACTACCAGTCTTTAAGAAGGAGACACGGCATGTATAATAGTTTATACCAATAAAACACTCCCAGTATGATTAACCATTCCATACATCATTATTGAGTACCATATATTATATAAGGGTAGCAGTAATAGTTTACAAACGTCCTTAGAAGTGTGTGTGTGTGTGTGTGTGTG
>CAMPET010000010.1:439049-463818 GCA_946803715.1 Beroe ovata | reverse complement strand
TGTGTGTGTGTGTGTGTGTGTGAGTATATGTGTCTGTGTGTGCGTGTGCGTGTGCGTATGTATGTATGTATGTAATATGTATGTGCTCACCGAGTTTGTTGACAGCATGGATGAGGTCTGCTTGACTCTTCTTGATAACAGCTTGTGATGGATTCTCACTTCTCATCACTGCCTGGTACCCCTCCATAGCAGTGTTAACATCGGCCAGCAGTGACTCAACCTACAGAACAAGTTGAAATTTCAGTATTTCGCACTTATTCCCTGGGGCTCCTTCATGAGACACTTATTAAGCATGAGGAATTCCTAATTAGAAGTTAGGAGAGATAAAAAGGTATCCATTTAGGAATTCCTAATGTGTTCTGCATATCATCCCAAACCACACAATAATGTCATCCCAAACCACACAACATCTCCATAGCTAGACATTAGACAATCACTTCAAATCTGTTCGATCAATTTTACCTGCTCCCGTTCAGCCTTGCTGAGACCCTCCACCGCTGCTTTGGTTGCCTCCACCACTTTATTGTACGCATGATGAGCGTTAGCATCATCCACTGCAGGGCTGTCTTTAGCCCACTGTGACAGCTGGTTAACCCCTGCTCTCACCACTTCACTCGGCCTGGAGAAATTCGTGTGTGTGTTGACTACGATTTGACATATAGGTAGCCACTTATTTCCCCTTGGTCAACACATCACTAGTTCTTCGTAGCGAATCAGGTAAAATGTCAGTATACCCCGGTTTGGCATGACCCAAATAGTCTAACTATCCCTAGCCGTGACGACAATTTCCCCAGGGGTACTTTATACTTACAGCACATGTTTCTCATCTGCCATCTTGACTTGGTTATCAAGTTGATCGAGCCAAGCCAGTATCCGGGCCCTGTTGTCAGCTTTACCCTTCGTGTTCTGTAGCAATCATAATAGACTGATAGGTACATGGAGATACTGGCAAGTGACAGTTCACTGACAAGCGAAAGTTCACTGACACATACCCCAATCTCGAGTTCCAGTCTGCTCGCTTCNTAGCAGTGTTAACATCGGCCAGCAGTGACTCAACCTCGAGAAAAAGTTGAAATTTCAGTATCACACTTATTCCCAGGGTCTTGTCTCCTTCATGAGACACTTATTAAGCACGAGGAATTCCTAATTAGAAGTTAGGAGAGATAAAAAGGTATCCATTTAGGAATTCCTAATGTCTTCCGCATATCATCCCAAACCACACAACAATGTCATCACAATGTCATCACAACAAGTCACACAAGTCACAACAATAATCTCCATAGTTAGACATTAGACAATCACTCCAAATCTGTTCGATCAATTTTACCTGCTCCCGTTCAGCCTTGCTGAGACCCTCCACCGCTGCTTTGGTTGCCTCCACCACTTTGTTGTACGCGTGATGAGCGTTAGCATCATCCACAGCAGGACTGTCTTTAGCCCACTGTGACAGCTGGTTAACCCCTGCCCTCACCACCTCACTCGGCCTGGAGGAATTCGTGTGTGTGTTGTCTACGTATTGACAGAGTGGTAGCCACTTATTTCCCCTTGGCCAACACATCATTATTCATTAGTTCTTTGCAGCGAATCACTAAAGTTAAATGTCAGTATACCCTGGTTTGGCATGACCCTGTTATCAAGGAACCGGTGTGCAATAGTCTGACTGCCCCTAGCTGTGATGGCTATTTCCCCAGGGGTACTTACAACACATGTTTCTCATCTGCCATCTTGACTTGGTTATCAAGTTGATCGAGCCAAGCCAGTATTCGTGCCCTGTTGTCAGCTTTACCCTTCGTGTTCTGTAGCAATCATAATAAACTGATAGGTGAATGGAGATACTGACAAGTGACAGTTCACTGACAAGCGATACTTCACTGACACTTACCCCAATCTCGAGTTCCAGTCTGCTCGCTTCATCCAGTAACTCCTCCAGCTTGTTACAGCTATTCTCTATCATAGCCCCTTCCTTCCCACCGTTAGCTTTAGCAACAGCTCTACTTGTCGTTAGCAGATCGGCAAAGTTAGCTTTAGCATCGCCCGTCAGAGGGTCCCCGTGAGCAGCCCATCTCTTGGCATCCTCAACACGACGCGATACCGCTCCGCTGGGCGTTGAGGAGAGGACATCAGTTCTCTTCACTATGGAGTCCAGCTTTTCGACTTGGTCTAGGAGAGCTTTCTTCAGAGCTGCTCTGTCTGCATCAGAACCCTGGTAATGGGAGACAATGTCAAACCTTTCCAGTGGATCCATGGTCATTGGTCTGTGGCCCCTTTTAAGAACGATTTGGCAACGAGCTTGGTTAGGTATGACTTTTGTAAAAAATCTCTACCCATTATTTCTAAGGTAGGAAAAGGAAGGATTCTGTACATCTAACATCGGCTATCATCACTCACATTTTCTCCGAGGTTGTTGAGATCAGTCACCAGCTCGCCGATAGCCTTCACAATCTCCGCAATCTGTTCACCTTCTGGTCCTGACACTCCACTGACCAGCTCCTTAGCTGTCAACATGTCATCATTACATGACGTTATCATGACACCTCATTATCATATCATTACATGACGTGTTAGTATCACATTATCATTACACAGAACTCATTGTAACAAAGTGTATAGCGGTACAATTTGTACAGATTCAGTAAGAGATTCGTTACTTTCCACTATGATCACATTGTTTACATTCCCCACCCTACAATATACTAATATATCATGACATAATGTATGACGTATATGTCCATATTATGAAATAGTAAGATACCTACTCACCAGCATTGAGTAGCTCTGCAGCACACTTTAACCCTTCCTTATCAGTGAGATTACCAGCCTTCAACCAATCCTCCAGACGTTTACAGTCAGCCATCACAGCATCTTTAGCCCTGTCAAGTTATTATATGCTGTCATTGAAATACTACTGCGATGAATTCCCTGTATTATGTATATCCTACAGGGGTCCGACTTGACAATGAATGAGTTCCATAAGTAAGCACATCCGGAAGTGTTTCATATCCACAATCACTAACCAACAAGTGTTGATCAGTCTATATGAAATCTTACAATGTTGTTCAGTGTACACGATAACATATCTCCGTGTAATCATTGAGTGAATCCGTATGGTGTGACGGTGTGTAATACACGCAATGTGTAGTAGTGTGTATCATTGTGACTGCATATTTGTGTGTGCGATGTTACCATAGAGGAAGTTCTTGATACTATGGATTGCTTCTTCAATATTATCATGGAAAGTCAACCACAGTTTGGAGTCATACACTTTGTGACACACTGTGTTTATTTTGCTATGAAGAAGAGTGACATGTACATTCTGACACTGTGTGTGTTTGTGTGGGTGTGTGTGTGTGTGTATGTGTTTGTATGATTGTGGTGACAGGTTGATACATTCCTCTCTTCAATAAAATACATGACAGCTCGTCGCGACTTCTCATTCAAATCACAAGTTTATAATGTGAGAATGTGATTGCCGTACAGTGCAAGAGGGTGGAAGTCAGCAATGATCTTCTTTCCGTAGTCTGGATCTTTGAGAAGTAGTACTCTGATTATCTCTTTCATGGACGCTCCCATCTTCTCAATAGTGGTATCCCTGGGTAGTAGTGGGTACATGATCAACCATACGGAATGAGTAGAGTAGAACTGGAGAGACAACCATAATTGTTACTAACAAGAACTTACAAGTTCTGATGAGCTGCATTAGCGAGATCTTCATTTGTTCCAGCATTGATGAGACTCTTGCTAGCACCAATCAGCATGGGAGCGAACTTCTTTAGTTGATCGGTTTCCCTCCTCAAAATATCCTGAGGGCAGTGGTCAGTGGCACATTGCACAATGATGAACCAATAAGTGTTATAAGGTTTATTGGTTCACCATTGATAACAATTCATGAAAAGGTCATCATGACATAACCTACAGCGTATGGCTTGTGAAGTAGCTCCTCAGCTCTGTTCTGCACAGCTTTGCAAACTTGGGTGAGTCCAGGAGTGAGATTCTTGATGTAAAAAGTGAGATCTTCCAGTGTACCAACCTGCCAGAAATTTGTTAGATGATCCTAAACTAAACCAGCTTTCTTTGTAACGTAGATATCAGATAATTTCTAGATCATCAGTTCTTTCTATTCACCTCTAAACAAACTGGGAAATAACTCTTGACGGCCTCACAATTCTTCACAATCTTCCTAACTTCGCTCTCATCATACATTAGCAGTAGGTCACAAGTCCCTGCAGCATGATATTGATTTAACAGCATCCCAGAAAAATAGATATCGCAAGGCAGGGACAGGAGTGTATTTCAACCTGTTAAAATCCCCTTGGCCCCTGTGATCAGTTTCCTTCTCCCTTGACTACTGTACGGATCAGCTTTGAGTTCTGCTACAGCTTCACTGAGAGCCTGGCTACTGCTGTTCACTGCAGCAAGTGCAGAAGGGAAATCTCTCTAAAATATTATTAAAATAGGTGCCAATCCTCCATTATTGAAATCATATTCAGTGATAAATGTCTCTCTCAATCAGTACTCACAATGAATGTAGCATCATTGCTCTGCAATGCAGTCTGCTCAGCAACACTTGCTAGGTTACTAACACAGGTGAGAACAACAGTAATATTTTCACTCAGATCGGGCATTGCTTGCCCCTGTTGACCAGCTTCATAGAGAACCACTAAATGTGACACCTGAAAAATATCAATACTATTTTGCTGTAAAAATGATGTCCCAAATTTCTTGCCAATCTTATGATCAGATCCAGGGTTATGAAGAAACCTCCTTCAACAAAAATTAAAATATGCTGATGCAGTTTCCCACCTGCTGAGCCACTGGTTCTAGGACACCAGCAATAGTCTTTGTGTGAAAGGCTGACATGATGGCCCTATAAGGAGAAGGATTGTGACTTAGTTTTCAAAGAAAGGTTATGCTGACTCCAGTTTAAATCTAACCAAGACAAACACAGACATTGAGATCTGGAATAGGAGCAAAGGGTAGGAGGAACTTGTGTACAAGAATGATTTATTGATTTGGAATGACAAAAACAAAGGCCCTAAGGGCCATCAAATCATGATTTACTTTCGAAGCACATCATGCTACAAATTGTTTCAATACTCCAAATGTAGACAAATGAATTAATTTCTCATTTGGCAATTGCAACTTGCCATTAGTGTGCGCGTAGCTTCACTATTTTGTCAGATTTGAGATTTCATTTGCCATGGCCACTGTTNATGACGAAGGATCTAACGCAGCCTGAGCTAAGAATTCTAAATTGTATTGTGATCTAAAATGATAATTCTAATCCAATTCACGTATTTTCTTGTCTATCAAATCGTTAGTGAGTAGAGTGTCCCACTAAAATATGATCTACACGGAAACTGCAGAATGTTGGAGCCATTCGCTATTGACTTATATAATTGAGTTACTTTCTGACAGCCATTCGAGTTTTGTTGAGCGTCCTCCGTCTCCTTCAAGAAGACCCTTTGTATTTTGCGCACGCCGTGCGTAAAAAGCACACAGAGTAGGTATAATTGAGCCGCGGCGCGTAATGCGCGTCACCTGCTAAATTTCCCCCTACCCTTGCCAGGGATAAAATCCCGCCAGCAAGGGTAGGGTGGAATCCTACAACTGCATCTGGCAACGGCATTGAATAGCAATTGCGCGGCGCCGACGGTAGGGAAACCCCTTCAAAGGCCTACGATGAAGAAAAGCTATAAACCTAGTACATATACTTAAATTGATGCACAGATGCACATGCAGTCACGTGAGTTGACTAGTGGACTGGGTACAGTCTAGATTCTCCTTTACACTTTATCTTGTACCTACTATTGGATTTAAATATTTGCATTTGGATTTGAATATTTGCATTGTATTTTGTAATGTTTTCAGCGTAACTATACAGATATATGTACATCTATACACCTCTTCAGTTGTAGGATTTCTCCCTACTCTCTTTGGTGGGATTTTACTTGGTAAGGGCGGAATAACAATTGCATGGCGCCAATTAGGGAAAATCCTACAATGTACAATCTCTTCAGATGTAAGGGAATATGATAATGAATTTGAAGGGTCTATTCAAACAGCTGCCAAGCTAAGGACATGCTATTGATACCAACCAATGACAGCTAAGGAATTATTATCCATACTGGATTCACCTGTGACTTAGCAGCTTCTTATTTTTGCACAGTTTCCTGTTTGCTCAACCTTTTAAAATGTTTCAAATGAGCTTGCAATACTTAGCTTTCTTCCACTCTTTGCTCAGTATGGCATTATTTAATCACTTAACTTATGTGACAGAATAGTATTTCATATCCCTACCATTCATAGGATGACAATCTTGCCAAAAGTCAATGTAGAAAAAGGTGATGAGCCAAATCCTGAAACAGAACCTCCCCCATCAGCCTCCACGCCTCTTTCACCAAACAGGTTTGGAGGGGCAAGTCCAGGAAGTTCATCTGCAGCTGGTTTCTACAATCCTCCAAGGACACCTCCATCCCCTCCAAGAGAAAGAGAAAAGCCTTTCAGTACAGGTCAGTGTGTTTCACTTATCAACTACAATGTACCCAATATGAAAACATGAAATGCCTCCTGATCCTACCTTCAATTCACATTGATAGGATAAGTCAAAAGTGACATGGTATTAATTCTTTATAGATTCATGGGAGGTAGAACGTAGAGATGGTGGGAGAAGGAGAAGGAGAGTTGTGGGAAGCAGTAGGAGTGTTGCAGCTCCAACTCCAAGAAGTCCTGGTGAGACAAGGGAAAGAAACAACAGTGATGATGAGTATGATGCTCATTCTGTCTATGACTGGAATGTAAGTTATTTGACACAGAGAGAAGTAAGGAGTAATAATCTTATTTAGAATTATCCTGGTGGAGTATAAACTGTTTCTCTTTCAGAAGGAGAAGATGTATGAGAAACTACTCAAGGAAAAGAAGGGTTACAATATTAAGAGATGTATTGAAGATGGTGCTTGTCTCTTCAGATCTGTTGGTTCGTATAGTTCATTGATCCTGATGACTGATGATGATAGTGTTATATATGATACCAACCTGGAGTTTTTACCACAAATACCCTTCAGCTGATCAGCTCTATGGGGATCAAGAGATGCATGGGGTTGTCCGGACTAAATGTATGGATTATATGGTGAGCTTAACTCCAATTATTATGTTGTTTATGTTGGTCTGAATAAATCCTTTTCAACTTATCATTAGTCATTACCTATTTTCAGGTCAAGAACAGGGACTACTTCTCCCAGTTTGTGACAGAAGATTACCTGTCATATGTCAACAGAAAGAGGCAAGATGGGTGCTTCGGTAACCAACTCGAGATGCAAGCAATGTCAGAGATGTACAATCGACCAATTGAAGTTTTTATTTATAGTTTAGGTAACTGTTTCGCTTATCAGGTTTAATCAGGTATTAATCAGTTTAAAGTATTTTATCATAGACACATCATTGCTTGAGACCACTTTATCCCTCACAGAACCAGTGAACACACTGGGTTACCATCTGAAAACAGACAACCCCCCTCTCCGACTGTCATATCACTGTAACTGCCACTACAACAGTGTGAGGGACCCATATGAGCCTAGTGTGGGAGTGGGATTGGGGCTACCAGGGTTCAAGCCAGGAGTAAGCGTTTGAATGTGTTGCACTAACTTATAGTAGAACAATACTCATGCCCATTTGTTGTTTATGTGTTGTAAAACTGCAGATGCAATTTCAAGCTGATCTATTGAGAGCAATGATTCCTTCACTTGAGTCTATAACCCACTCCCCCCACCAGCTAGCGGACCAGCAGTTGTTGAAGGACGGATTGACACAATCTGAGGCAGATGACATTGAGAGAATTATGATGCAAGATAAGCTGGACAGTAGTGACATGGAGGCTACAGGTAATCAGAGTGGTTGGGGTATTGCTGTGAGAAAACTTCTTTTTCTCAATGTAAACTCAAATGGTGCTAGCGCGGGACAATTAATTGGCGCACTGCCGGATTCCAGCTCAATTCGGGCACATGTAATAATCAGTGTATCCCCCCTCTATTTCAGCGGATGCTATCACTGCTGCAATAGCACGTGACAGTTACATGGAGTGGGTCAAGCAGAATGAGAGGCAACATGATCAGGATGGTAGTAGTGTAGCTGGGTCCAGCTCTCAACCAGGCCATTCGGGGTTGTCAAGTAGTTCAGCAGCAACACACCAGGTGAGTGGTGTTAAGAAAACGTGGTGTCAATCATTGAAATGGTGTCCAGTCTAGCAGTTGTAGTGTTAGTCAACAAACTAGTATCAATTCAACTGTCAAGCACAGTTGTAAAGCAATTTCTATTTACTGAAAAATTTCTCTTTACTGAGTGTCAGTCATGTAGTGTCAAGAATTGATATCGGGAATGGTGTCAAATATGACAAAATCACTCACTATCCCTCACAGGTGGCGGCTAGCAGCAGTGGCAGCAGTAGTTCATATCAACCACCACCCCCAGCCCCCCATCTCACCCCACCCCACAGCTCAACATCTATACCTCCCCCTGCAAGCGAGTCCTCTGCAATCGATACTCTATACCCTGTATACGGTAAATATTTCCTTGTGTTTGGTTAATTTCAGTTGCTGTTGATTTCAGTAGATAATTTAATCCGCTTACACGTTGCTCTCTGTCATTTACTAAACTAATATGTATGACATGTATTCACAAATAGCGACAAGGTGTTAGTAAAAATGTGCCCCATGCTGACCCTCAATTTCACATTCTCACGTTAGCTATACTTAATATCTCGCTTAGATGCTTTATATGGCATCACTATTATAGCTGTAAGATAGATGTGAATTAAATTGCCGTCCATTATACGTTTTACCGACTATATACTGGCTAGTTTGCCCCCCCTAGTTTATCAGATGGGTAATCTGAACTAACTTCTGAATCCACCTTGAACATTCGCTGAGAATACAATCGTACGTCTTGTTTTTCGTCTGAAGACATGAATATCATTATTCCTTTGCATTATATTCGCCGTATTGAATTTCCCTTTTTAACGATCTAATACAATCGATGACATTAAAAATATCGCAAAGATCATCCGCCAATGCTGACAATTTCTCTCCAATTTCGCGCATTTTTGCGAGAAGAAAGTGTGCTCGTCAGTGCAACATCAAACAGAAATTTGCGCCGCGCGCACGCGATTTCGTAGAAATTTCCCATTGAGGGAGAGTGCTGATGTGTCGACAATTCCTTAATCACCCTAATCACTGGCCCATCACAAAGTGAGGGGGGCTTTAATGTGTGATTTCTGATATGGGTCTAGGTGTTGATCCAATCTACTCGATTGGCGTACACTCAGTGCTAAACACTCACGGTTTTTGAAAGCTGTGCGCGCACACACACAAACATTTGCGTATTCCCACTATGTATATACAATGTACATTAACTATACATTTCGTTGAATAAAAACTGTTATTGCAGGGTTAGACGACTATGACGAGGAAAAGATGTTGGAAGCCGCTCTAGCACTGAGCCGGGCTGAATATGTGAACAGTATGCAAAAACAATAGTATTTATCGATCAATGGAGGGGTTGGTATGATACACACGAGGAATAGGCCCGAGTTTCATCATTAATGAGGCTGTATTTCTTATGTAAACTCTGAAAATCGGCCATTCCTTCGAAAAATAAGTGGTAGTTTACCATTTGGTAAATTTGGATGTTATAGTGAGTGTGAAACTCAGAAGTGTTCGTCACAGGTACATTAACCGCACTATTGCATCTTGCAGTTGGATTTATTTTGCCATTGAAGTTCATTTTGAACTGTTCATTCTGAATGTTATAGTACATGATCTATAGAGATCTGTTTCTTTGCTTTGATTTGTGTCTGAAGATTGATATTTCTTGTACAAAGGGAAGATTTTGGAGTTCAATGATTCTATGAAATGTAGAAGTATAAATGTGAAGTGATGTTTAAATTGTTGCGTTACTAGAATTTTATACTTAGTGATATCAGTTTTGGAAGAAGTAAAGTAGCAATAATGGTAATCGGCATGCGAATTGGATAGGAACTTTTCTACTTGTACTTAAACTTACTTCTCAATTTATATATCCCTTAGAATTACTGGGCTAACTGAAATCTGTCGAGTTTTCATAACTTCTTATGCAATTGCATGTTCATTCATTCCCTGAAAGATATTGCAAGTTTTGATTTTTACCTGATATTAACAATGGAATCTGATCATGATATAAAAACGAGTATTACAATGTTGGTAACTGTTGGTTATTGATTTCACATTACAAAGCCCGATTCAGGATTTTACCAGAGATTCTATATTTAGAAAGTGATAAATTCAGTTACATAACAATATCCTAGTGATCGCCTTATAGTAACACTTGATCGTATCAGGATTTGGGATGGTATAGCTATACTAGGATAATATTAATACATCTATGAGGACACTCATATCAGTTTACAGTTTAACCATAATGCTAAATTGTTTACTAAGTTTATATTCGACCTGGAATCGATTGTTTTCATTTTACTGCGATTAAATCTGTGATGATTGGATTTTTAAAACGATGGCAACTTTGAAAATATGGCATATTTAGTTCAAGTAGGATTTGTTTATCTTTAAATGGATCTATGACTTTGCTATAATGGTGTTCTCAACTCACAGGCGAAGATACAACCATGGAAGATTTGCAAGAGGAGGAAATACTCCTCAGTCTATCTGTCTAGAGGGCAGAGTTCATCAGAAAACGTAAGTACAATATTGTAGCATTCTTCACCACTCTATATCGGTTTTCACTACATTCCTTACGTCTGTGTCGGTGGATTTTTGCCGTAGTTTTGATTTTTTCACCCGTTTCCCACCCTTTGGACATTGGACAGTCGTGTTGGTAGGGAGAAGTTTCCGCAACACGCACACGGTACACCGTTACATCATTGAATGTTGCCTATCTGACTGACTGTGACACTATGACAGTCACAGATAGGAATGTTTATCGGCTAAACATATGTCAAAGTTTAAAGATACAGTTTGATATTTGGTGTCATGCAGATGAGTCATCGATCTTGTTGTCGTAAACAATATCACCCATCATCATTGCCAATTCTACTCTCTGCTGTCACTTCTCTCTACCTCCCTAACATGGGTCTTGTCGAACACAGGAACTATCAGCTAGGTATCTGGACTGGAGTTGTTACCATGGTAACTGTCACTGGTAACCTGGTCAGTATGACAGCTATCTACAGATACCTATCTCGCCGGAAGCACGTTTCCAACGCAACCCGAAAACCACACCTTCTCCTCATATTCTGTCTCTCATTCATTGACTTTTCCATCGGGGCATGTCACATGTGTTTCGTCTCAGTTGCATGTTTCACGGGACAGTGGCTAGATATGACAGAGATAGCTCCTGGATCGGAGCTAGAGGCTTATCCGAAACAAATCCTGAATAACGGCGCTTGGTGTAAAGTCTCCTCATTTATCATCAGACCGCTGCTCTGCATGGCAATAGGGACAGTGAGTGTTATAGCGCTGGAAAGAGTGGTCACAATCAGTGCACCACTCCATGCCCAGAGATGGGTCACAAACACTCGGACTCTGGCTATTCTGGGCATATTCTGGTTAACATCACTGCTACTCCTAGTACAAGAAGTGGTGTATAGCCACGTGACAGTGTACATCAGGCCTGCATTCCAGTGTATTCCCAGTTACACACACATCCGGGATGTAACACAGATAGTTTGGACACACACGACTTACAACTTTGTAAACTTTGTCCTGATTACAGCTTCCAGTGTCTACACCGTACTGACATTGGTCAGGATGGGGAACAGGGAGAGGGGGAGGAGAGGAGGGGTGAGGATAGAGGAGGATAGGGGTAGAGTGGTGAGGAAAGAGGAGGATAGGGGAAGAGTGCTGAGGAAAGTGGAGGATGTGAGGAATGTCTCTCCTCACCACGCCCCAAAACGCATCATCCTATCTGTTACCATCCTCATTCTCTCCAGCGTGAACACTGCCACCTGGCTCCCTCAGAACCTTCTTAGCTCAGTGCGGCATGGGGTGCCACCCAACTCCCGTCTAGGTGCCTCCCTGGCTGATTACACCCTACGGGTGATAGTGTGGTGGCTGCAGTACATTTCCCCGGCCGTCAATCCAGTGATTTATGCGCTCAGACTCAGCGTTATGCGGAATGAGATACGAGCTGTCTTTGGGGCTATCCGCCGTAGTTTCATGATCCGGACTACAAAATCAACTGACTATTAGTGATTCCCGGACTAACAGTGATTCCCGGACTTTCAATTTACCCGGACTAACAGTGATTCCTGGACTATTTATACTTTCAATTTACCCACGTATCTATACTTCAATAGTTTTACAAGTGCGATCATCTGACTTTATCTTGAACTTCAGCTAGTGCTATGATCAGTGTGTCTGTGTGTGTGTGACAGTGTCTACTATGAACAAGTGATGCTGAGTTGTTGAGCTTTGACTGTCACTGTCAAGTTATTTTCTTCTTGTGTTTCTTTTTTTTTACTTTGTTCACGTTAAATGTGTCTTCGTGTTATGACATGCCTTTTATATAATTTAGCCTGTCATTTGAACTATAATCTAATCATCTTTTGATGTTACGATATTATTGTTTTGCCACGAATTAATTCCTCCGGACTTATTCGACATTCGTGACCCTCATAACCGAATCATGGCCAGGACATCGAGTTTCAATCGCTCATTGGAAATTGTTGCAACTATGAAACCGGATTCTCTCATGAGGTTCGCTCTCAATGAGGGACTTCTGTTGCCCTATCTCAAGCAGGAAGTCACAACAGCAGTCCAGAGAAAGGTGAGACGGTTTCCAGGTGAAATGAGACCAAATCTCTCCCCCGGCCCCCCTTATAGATAACAGCTGAAAACAACTTGATCTAGTCATCCAATTGGGAAACTAAATCCACTATGAATGGGGACCTCTTTTAGCTCTGCAATTTCCCTTGCAATTCCAGGGATTGGAGTTGGACTATCCCCAGATACAGCGAGATCCGCTCCGGGACACACATAGATGTCAACTCAGCGTGAAAAACACGGGGGAAGTGATCGTTCCCTACGGGGAAATGTGGCACGAATCAACGGCAAGGGCGGAGCAGGAGGCTTTCTCTGTAGCCGCCAAGAAATTCGGCTTACTCGACGAACAGGTTTGGTCTGAATTCTTCCCATTCGTTTGATTGATGGTCAGAATCGGTGCTGATGGTAAATAAAAAATCCCGCACAGTTACAGTCACAGTTTCATAATTCACAATTAAGTTTAGACAGTCTCATATCGATAACGAATTTCCTCAGGGAATACTGCTCAGCAGAACATGGTGCAAGTCCACCCTGAACACAATCTTCGCCAAGTATTTCCGAGAAGAGCTACCGAAATACACCACACATCCAAACAATCCATCCAACTCGAATCACGGATTCTATTGCGAGGTAAATAAGGACTCTATTTCACAAACTCAAGGTCTATTTTACGGATGTATGGCATTCAAATTAAAAAAGTTGTTCCCTCTTTATCTAGATCCAGCACGAGGCGTTATCGGAGGAATACGGCTCGGACACCTTCCCTGTTCTAACTGGAAACACGTGTGCTAAGAAACAAGAAGCTGAGCATGATGTGGCGCTCATGGCTCTGACCACATGGCGACACCCTGACCCAAACAGATCATAGTCATACCGGTCATTCTCGTAGTGTAGAGTGTGATTGTTAAGTGAGAGATAACTGCTCCCATTCTCTAACTGCTATAACCAGCAATATTACCATGGATCACCGCGGCATATGTCAATCAATTTCATGAGGTTGAGAGTTGAATATGTCAATGTGGCTCAGGTTGCACTTGCACTTACATCTGTGAGTGCGATCTGAATTGACCGAGTCTAAAAACTCGGATATTGGGATACAAATACAATTTGAATTAGATTTAGACTTACTCTTAGTGATTGAAATCGATAACATTAATGATTAACAGTTTCTATGTTTTTCATAGTCTTACTAGTAGTAGTAGTACTACTACTAGTAAGACTATGACACAGGACATGGTCTCTCTTAGTCTCTAAAGAGTCTCGTACGTACTACTAAAGTAGTACGTACGAGACTCTTTAGAGACTGAGAGAGACCATGTCCAGATGTCCTGTGTCCAGATCATGCTGTCATTGCCGGATGATATCTGTCTTTGAGTGTCTACTGTTTCTTGCGCGCGCGCCTTCAAGTTCATCGAAGGCCTATATCGAAGGCCTATAGCTTCGATGAAGGTGCGCGCGCCGCGGGCCGGCGGCCGGCCGCGCGCAAGAAACAGTCATCTGCAGTCATGGCAAGTGAACAGATAACATCCAGCAATGCTGTCAAAAACACAATTTCGTTTTAATTCTCGCGCGCCGGCGATGCCTCATGCAAACCGCTTATACATGCCTCAAAGCAAAGCGGCTTGCGTCAGCAAAAGTTTGCGCCGCGCGCGCGCGGCGCAAAACGAAATTCTCGACAGGGTTCAATAAACCCTGGGTTTATCATTGGTTGCAGACAAGCGCGACACAATTTTCGCGGCTATTTGCGAAGTCTGCTGAGCGAGCGGCCGCGCGCAAAATAAAATTCTCGACAGGAGCTGTCATTGTATTCATTGATTTGCGCGCCCCTGTTCCATGTTCACTGTTCTACTCAGTGAATTGAAAAGTCGTACTAGAAACTGAGACGCGCGGAGTGCCGGAGTATTTGCGGAATACAATAATTTTCGGGTTGGATAATGATTCCAAAATAGCACTCCGGTCCCAAGCTAGAAATCTCTGCACTAGAATCAAATGAAGTTGAACGGAATAAGATTGAGAAAGAAACTTTCATTTCCGATAAGGTTTGGGTGCAAAAAATTGACAATCCTATCAACTTTATCATATCAGGAATACACGCCGTTCATTATTATCTTGAAAGTTGTTTCCACAAAATATCATCGTGCACATGAAAATGAAATTTAATTCAATATTTCGATTCGTACGGACGCATAGTTAAAGTCCGCATCCTATCACTGATGATACACCTCTATGGAGCAGTCAATATTCAATCTCGAACACATTCGCAAAAGAAAAAATAAAAACATTCATGATGTACATCAACTCATTTTTGTATCCACAATCAATGCTAGTCAAATTGCTACATCCAACAGCTGAAATCTCCCTAATCTAAAACATTTTTAACGATTGTCGGCGTAACTCACCATTTCTTATGTAAATAGAAACACTGGTAAGGGTGTGGTCCTGAGAAACTTTCTCTACCACTTCATATGTACATTTTGAATCCAAACATCTGACTCTCATCATGAAAGATTCCTCCTTTAAGCTGCAGTCCTTGACTTTCCTAACAATAAAAATTAAAAATCCACTCCTCATTATAGAGCCGTTCATTGGATCCAACTCCTTCATTTCCCTCCGATAAAAACATATGGCGTGACGACAGTCGAAATTGTAAAACACAAAACAACCCTCAGTCTTCTGGGAGTGAGTCCGGATCGGCAGGATTATCATTGTACACGTCATACTCATGGCGCGCGTCGTCACGTGCAGTAAACGTGTCGTCACGTGACACAGCAGGAGACGCGCTTGCTGCACGTGCACTATCGGCGTCACGTGACAAATGTACGGTTGTAGGGGGATTGGGATCGCCTCGGGAGAGGGATAGGGCGGGCGAGCTGACGGGCGTTAGATCTTTTTCAGGAGTACCGCCTTTTCGAGAACTAGACCTACGCAGATGGATTTGTATTTTAGAGATTGCTACTGAGTGCTTCAAACATATAATTCATAGATCACATAACATTACACCAACCATTTACACGGAGTTGTTGTAAACTTACGGATCAGATTTGATCTCTGTTCGCTCGGGGTATTGTAACACATCCGGTTTATCCTCTAGTCCTAGCTGTATGATAGGCGGGATCTCCAGTTTCCTCCTCCTGACTACCATGTGCAGTGTGCTAGGACCACTCTTTATCTTGTCCACAGCGTCTTGGTGCGGGACCTGGGATTTCGGAAGTGAGTCAGAGCGAGAAAAAAGGCAGTACTTTCTCCTAAAGGAGTACAAGAGGGCTCAGCAAGAAGTTCAAATGTCGTATATAGAACACTAGGTCGGCGGTGGCAAAACAGCGTGGACAATACGTGGGAAGCCTCTTAACTTTGCATTAGCTATCGTGGGCACTGGGCAAGGAGATAATATCAAATTTAGAACACACACATATGGTATCAAACCTCTGACATGTTCTGTCCATTTATCTCCACTATCTCGTCCCCCCTCCTTAATCTCCCGTCCCTGTCCGCCACCCCGTCCTTGCCTATCCTCAGCACAAACAGTGTGTCCTCCTCCTGGAATGCTTTGCCTCCGCGAATACTGAACCCGAATCCCCGCTCATCCCTCTCCAGTGTGATGGAAATCTGGTGGGAAAATGGGGGTTGTTTAGCAGAGAAATACACGGGTTTCCGCCAATCGGCTGCCGGACAACAGCACACATCCAAGCATGACACATGGGAAAGAACGTGCCCAGTGTACACGTGCAACGATAAAACTGTGTCGGGTGATTCTCACCTCCTCAGTCTCATTCCTCGTCCCGTCCTCATCTCCCTCAACCAACTGTGGTGTTCCCACACCGAGCAGGACAGACGTGCCACACTTCTTGATAAGCTCTACTACAGTGCGGTGCTGCAATCCCGTTATAGCAGTGCCTGGGGGGAGGATTAGTGATCTCTATCATCGGTAATGGGGTATAATATGAGGGGTCGGGAGGGGTTGAGAGACTGGGGTTCTGCCTTCCCAGATTCTGACCAAAACCGCATACTCCCCATATGAGAGTCCTCCATTCTTAGAGAATCTCTCTATGAAACAAAACCCCCTCTATTCAATTTCATCTGCACACGCTTCCTGACCCTTGACTCTTACCGTTCACAGCGATAACGCTATCCCCCTCAAACAGATCTGGACACCGGCCAGCAGGACTGTCAGGGACCACTTTCCCTATCTTAAATGTGTCGTCCGCTTTGAGTGAACTGTTTATCACAAAACCGAAACATTCGTCTGGTTCCTTCGTCACAGTAACGTTCCGTACATTTGTTAGTTTGTACCTGTAGATGAATTAGCTGGGTTTCAGCAAAGTCGGGAGGTTTAAATTGCAGGGAGCAGTATTTCCATCGCTGCTTTGACACTCGTGTCGAATATGACAAGGCAACGCCCCGCGCGCCCCTAATGCTGACATAAGGCACAATTACACAAAACGTGATGTGATTATGATAATCACCTCGACATGTCCATATCAAAAAGCTGCATTCCCGGCATATGGAAGAGCAGTTCAGGGTTGTTGTGTCGTCTAACCACCAGGGAGATCTTGCCCTGGAACGCAGCTGCTTGTCCTATCAGTTGTAACACTCCGTTATGATACGCACCGAGAACACTCTGCCCTGTGGGGGGGTGAATTATGAATATTGGGAGTGCAGGGAGTGTGGGGGGATGAATATGGGATTGGGAGCGGCCAGTGGCGGAAATTGTGCCATTTTCCGAGGTGTAATATGAACCATGACAGCAGTTTCAATAATTGAAATATATCGCAGGTCTATCTATACCGTTGATAGATCTGAGTTCGTCGTACACTTGTAGTAATCCTGCAGCTGGTCCGTCTGGAGACACGTGTCCAATAGCAACGGGAATTCCCTGCTCCTCTCCGCCTATAACCTGCAAGAGTGGTCATAGATTGAAAATCCTCAGATAAAGAGCATGACCATTCACCATTATATACCAAGTGTCATACTATCCTGTGACCCTAGGTCATACAGATTACAGCCAAAAACTGACCGTATTGATCTACCTTATTTGATTTGAAATGAGAACCTCGTTCAAAAACTGAGGTAAAAGGTCCATAGCAAGGTCCAGGGAGAGCATGCTCAAACACAACGTGAAGTTAACATAACGTGAAGTTAACATTACGTGAAGTTAACATATCGTGAAGTTGACATAACGTGAAGTTAACATAACATGAAGTTAACATAACGTGAAGTTAACATATCGTGAAGTTACCATATCGTGAAGTTGACATAACGTGAAGTTAACATAACGTGAAGTTAACGAAACGTGAGGTTAACATAGCGTGACGTTGACATAACGTGAAGTGAAAGGATCTAGAATAATCCAGAGAGAGAGAGAGAGAGAGAGAGTATCGTACCTTAAAGCCGAAGCCGTTATTATCACGCTGTAACGTGACGGGCACATCTTGGTAATCCCCTGTATCCTGACTGTTATAGACCGGGTCCCATGGAACCCCCCTCACGGGACTTTCCCAAATATGCTGCCTCTGTCGGTCACTCCCGCTGATTGAGGACCCGTGATCAGACACCCGGTGATCCGTCACTCTGTTCGAGTCCACGGGATAGCTGCCACCTCCCGCTGAGAGCGGCATACGGGGTTGTGTCAGCGGGTTGACGGGTGGGCCTCCGCGGGTTGGCGGGATTTGATGGGGAGGTGGTGAAATCTGGTGAGGGGCAGGGGGTATAATCTGAGGTGGAGAGGGGATGGTGGGTTGTTGCCGAGATCGGAATGACCGGTTCTTCTTGTCTTTGCGTTTAGGATCAGGTTCGGATCGGTTTATGAGTAGAAGTGTGCGGGACTGAGGGGGGATGCTCTTCAGTAGGGATACGGTCTCGGCGTGCGTTTTGTTCATCAGGGATTCGTTGTTTATCTGTACGAAGAGGAAAACACGTGTTTAGCATGGATCTTCATTAAATCATTGATTTTGATACAAATTAGCAACTCCCATACAGCCAAAATCCCCTGATCCCTAATTTGTCCCACTGTGATTTAACCAATCTCTACGGAACCACTGAGACTTGACCCACCTGTACAATGAGGTCTCCCTCTAAAAGGTGGGTACACCTGCCCCTGTCCATCACAGACTTGATCCGTTGTCCGGCGCTGCTCTGGTGTATGGTAAACCCGAACCCATGGTCACCCTGGGGAGTGGGAAGGGTTAGGGGATTTCACTGAGGGGAAGGGAGAATCTAGTCAAAATTGAATAGTCAAAATTAACCAGGACTTCCATCTGTGAACAGTTATTCGAGACAAAAATTGCGATGACCTGTCATTCAAATTCGCTCACGCAATCGAGATGGAATGTCAGCGGGCTCAAAATCTCACCTTATCGATGTACACTGGAATGAGATCGTTGGAGTTGTTGACACTTCCTGTACTCCTACTGGAACTGCTCTCGGCCCCTCCCCCACCTCCGTCATAGTGGCCCTGAGATTAACGTCAATATTCAGTGACATGGCGTCAACAACACAGGCGTGGTGTCAGCGTAATGAGGTGTCAGTGAAAAGTGGTGTCAGCAACACAGACACGGTGTCAGCGTGAAGTGGGGTTAAAGGGGCAAAGGTGTTAGCTTGAAGTGGTGTCAAGGGGTAATGGTGTTAGTTTGAAGTGGTGTCAAGGGGGTAATGGTGTTAGTTTGAAGTGGTGTCAAGGGGTAATGGTGTCAAGGGGTGGCGAGTAATCATGTCAGCGAGAAGTGGTGTTAGGTAAGAATAATTTCATTGATGTGAGAAGTTTCAAAAACGCTCTGACATGTCCAATAGACTTATCAGTCGTCACTTTTCAATGAATGGTATTCATGCTCAAATCATATTCAATAAGGTGTTTTTCTTAGATTTTGTCGTACAATTCGGACTTAGGAGAGGTCAAATCTATCTAGAATCTAGGATGTATGTCTCTTTCCAATCATATTTCCTCAATCAAGCGCCACATCCTTATCAACTGAGAGGCCCAATTAATGGGATACTTCCCCCTGCAAAACGGAAACACAATTAACTTTTGATTAAAACTCTGCGTCCGGGAAATGAAGCTTGATTGATACCAATTAAAGATTTTAGTATAAATATCACTGGTTGATGTAGAGGAGTATCAACTTTGTCACTTCATCATTTTAATTGAATTGTGATGTAGGCTCTGATCCTGCTATCATTTCAATTGCAATTATGACTCACTCCATATACGTAGGCACCTTCTACAAATCACGTTTATTAGGATTTTGTAACCCGGCTTCTGAATTTCATAGTTTTGTTTGTCGTTCACATCGCAGTAGAGTTTTAGTATCGGTATGTAGCTGTTTTTAATTTCAATTTCCAAACCACATATTCCTCCAGTTTAGCACACACACACTTTCTCACCATGTCTGTTACTCTGGAATCTCTGAAAGCGGAGCACGAGAGACTGAGACTGGAGAAGAGGGCAGTTGACCGAGTCACCGAGGATACCAGGACTAAAGAGATCGAGGATAAGAGGAAGAATGCAGAGGAGATTGAGAGACTGGAGAAGGAAATTGAAGATAAGAAGGAGCTTGTTGCCTCTCTCAATGAGAAGAATAAGGTGAGTTCCAGAACATTCTTCGGTGTGCATCTTCGTGAAGAAGTTCCCCTGTCTCTCTTCTCTTTTCATTCTTAAGCTTGTTTTCGAGTAGATGTTCTCCTCTTTTCCACAGTTTTGTGATAACATCTGACTTACAAATCTCACCCAGGTGCTGAAAACGACTATTGACATCGTGGCCAAGGAGACAGAAGCAAAGAAAGCGGCTCAGGAAGTGGAATACGATGAGAAAAGACGAGCGAAACAGAAGTTCCAGTTCATGGAATCCAAACTGTGTACCAAGAAGGTGAACATTGAGAAGAAGTGTGACCAAATTGAAGTGATGAACCTCCAACTGAAGGAGCTAGCTGAACAGGTCGAGGCTTGCAAGGTCGAGAGAGAGGAGGTGAAGAAGCACTATGACGATGAGATGAACCGAGAGGGAAACATCATCTCCAAACTCAAGTTCCAAGTGGAAATGTTGAACAAGAAAGTGTCTGGCAGAGAAGCCGAATACGAACAGACACTCGCAAAGTTTAACGAGGTGAAACAGAAGGGGAAAGAGGACATTTACAATAAGGACCTGCTCATCCAACGTCTTGACTTCGACACGGCTAGAGTACAGAAATCTATCCCGAAGATTGAAGCAGATCTTCTTATCTTGGAACAGATGGCCAGCAAATAAGAGGGTATACCAGATACTAAACATTTTGGGGACTCCTGATTAAATACTATACATATTTATTGTTCATCTAAATTTTCCTCATCCAGAGATCAGACCAGTTTAGTAATTTATTTCCGTTTTTGACATTTCTGAGTGTTTAGATAGGGCATGAACCATGTTGAAATATTGAATATTACCTGTATATAACTGAAGTTTGTACCATGTTTGTCTCATAGGATCAGCTTGATAGCTTTAAGTTTCACTCTCGTCCCATTCCACGATTGAGTTGATTGTAACAGATTGATTTCATAAAGCAGTTTATTGACATGATGTTCTTAAGTAATAACTGATTTTCTAACCAAACATTCCCACAGTTTAGCACACACACACTTTCTCACCATGTCTGTTACTCTGGAATCTCTGAAAGCGGAGCACGAGAGACTGAGACTGGAGAAGAGGGCAGTTGACCGAGTCACTGAGGATACCAGGACTAAAGAGATCGAGGATAAGAGGAAGAATGCAGAGGAGATTGAGAGACTGGAGAAGGAAATTGAAGATAAGAAGGAGCTTGTTGCCTCTCTCAATGAGAAGAATAAGGTGAGTTCCAGAACATTCTTCGGTGTGCATCTTCGTGAAGAAGTTCCCCTGTCCCCCTTCTTCTCTTTTCATTCTTTAGCTCGTTTTCGAGTAGAGGTTCTCCTCTTTCCCACAGCTTTGTGATTACATCTGACTGACAAATCTCACCCAGGTGCTGAAAACGACTATTGACATCGTGGCCAAGGAGACGGAAGCAAAGAAAGCGGCCCAGGAAGTGGAATACGACGAGAAAAGACGAGCGAAACAGAAGTTCCAGTTCATGGAATCCAAGCTGTGCACCAAGAAGGTGAACATTGAGAAGAAGTGTGACCAAATTGAGGTGATGAACCTCCAACTGAAGGAGCTAGCTGAACAGGTCGAGGCTTGCAAGGTCGAGAGAGAGGAGGTGAAGAAGCACTATGACGATGAGATGAACCGAGAGGGAAACATAATCTCCAAACTCAAGTTCCAAGTGGAAATGTTGAACAAGAAAGTGTCTGCCAGAGAAGCCGAACACGAACAGACACTCGCAAAGTACAACGAGGTGAAACAGAAGGGAAAAGAGGACATTTATAACAAGGACCTGCTCATCCAACGTCTTGACTTCGACACGGCTAGAGTACAGAAATCTATCCCGAAGATTGAAGCAGATCTTCTCATCTTGGAACAGATGGCCAGCAAATAAGAGGGTATACCAGACACTAAACATTTTGGGGACTCCTGATTAAATACATATTTATTGTTCATCTAAATTTTCCTCCCCCACAGATCAGACCAGTTTAGTAGCTTATTTCCATTTTTTGACATTTCTGAGTGTTTAGATAGGGCATGAACCATGTTGAAATATTGAATACTACCTGTATATAACTGAAATTTGTACCATGTTTGTCTCATAGGATCAGCTTTATAGTTTTGAGTTTCACTCTCGTCCCATTCCATGATTGAGTTGATTGTAACATATTGATTTCATAAAGCAGTTTATTGACACGATGTTCTCAAGGAATAACTGATTTTCTAACCAAATATTCCCCCAGTTTAGCATATACACTTTCTCACCATGTCTGTTACTCTGGAATCTCTGAAAGCGGAGCACGAGAGACTGAGACTGGAGAAGAGGGCAGTTGACCGAGTCACCGAGGATACCAGGACTAAAGAGATCGAGGATAAGAGGAAGAATGCAGAGGAGATTGAGAGGCTGGAGAAGGAAATTGAAGATACGAAGGAGCTTGTTGCCTCTCTCAATGAGAAGAATAAGGTTAGTTCCAGCTCAAGCTCTTGCCTGCCTTCATGTCCAATGTGTGAATATTCTGTTCTAATTCAACTCGTGATTTCAAGCTAACCCAAACTCCGCATTACAGGTCCTGAAATCAACCATTGAGATCGTACAGAGAGAGACGGAAGCAAAGAAAGCGGCCCAGGAAGTGGAATACGATGAGAAAAGACGAGCGAAACAGAAGTTCCAGTTCATGGAATCCAAGCTGTGTACCAAGAAGGTGAACATTGAGAAGAAGTGTGACCAAATTGAAGTGATGAACCTCCAACTGAAGGAGCTAGCTGAACAGGTCGAGGCTTGCAAGGTAGAGAGAGAGGAAGTGAAGAAGCACTATGACGATGAGATGAACCGAGAGGGAAACATCATCTCTAAACTCAAATTCCAACTCGACACCCTGGAGAAGAAGGCTGCAGACCGTCTCTTGGAACAGGAAAATAATCTCGCTAAGTACAACGAGGTGAAACAGAAGGGGAAAGAGGACATTTACAACAAGGACCTGCTCATTCAACGTCTTGACTTCGACACCGCTAGAGTACAGAAATCTATTCCAAGGATTGAGGCGGATCTTGTTCATTTGGAGAAGATTAGCAGTTAAATCCTTCTATTCCATTCTACCTAAAACCGGGCTCACCATACCTAATAGATCTGATACTAATTGACAACGGACAAAATTATTTCGATCCTTAAATATTTTTTTGCAAAATAGTGGACTTTGTGGGGTTTCATTTCTGTACGAATGAGTTACAATCTTTATTCCATGTGATCAAGTTTAAAGTTTTTTGTTGAAGTAAGAGAATCATCCATTTATCTATTCGAGTATCAACTCAATTTTCCGTTTTATTTCTATCTAAAGAACTTTAAATAAAGATCGAAAACTCTATACTTACCCTGTTTCCATTAGAGACAGGGGGTGGGTGTTGCTGGTACTGATTAGGGTGGTAACCCTGTTGACCGGGGTGGTATCCTAGGTGACCAGGGTGGTATCCTTGGTGAGGAGGGTGGTAACCATGCTGGTGAGGGTGGTGTGGGGGCGGGACAGGGTGAGGTCCAGCTTCAAAGTTCAAATCATTCCTCCGCAGCTCAAGACGAGCTTCAGCACCATTTGGGATGTTCTTGAAAAGTTGAACAACGTTCGAATGGGTGAGATTGTTGACCATCTGTCCGTTCACTCTAACCAGCGTATCACCAGCCTAAGGGTGAATATGAGTGAGTGTAGGAACGAGACTAATCTCAAAACTTATCTGCTGCTCCATTAGACCCTACGCACTCTCTTATCACAAAACAAAATTCCGCTACTCATAAACTCCCCCACCACCGTACTCTATCTGTTCCCTTTCTCATTCCCACTTACCAGGAGTCCACCCTGGGTATCAGCCGGTGATCCCTGCTTCACACTCTTGATCATGACGGGCTGACCAGTCTTATCGCCGCCTGACAGTGTGAAGCCGAAACCTTTGGTGGTCTTGTAGAGGGTGGCGGTTACCACCCGCCCTGGTACGTTGGAGCCGTAACCACTCTGAGGAACATTGTAACTCGGGGAGAGAATACGGGGGCTGAATTATTAACACCACCCATTTGGCGTTAAAAAGAAAAACAATCAGGATGGCATAATCAGAATGGACTAATGTTATCATTGAGTATAGATATGACTCATTGAGAGTCGGAATTGTCATATATGAAAAGGATATACTCACCATCATAGACTCGTTTGTGGAGTGTTGCTGCGGATAGTGAGGGTGGTGTTGTTGCTGTTGATTAGGGTGCTGTGTTGTCGTACGCTTGTTTATGTAGCTGAAGTTAGGGAAGAATAATCAAACTGTATATGCTGTAAAACTCATAATATGAGTAAACTAGCACACACACTCACACCCACACACAGGTACAGTGTACACACTGGT
>CAMPET010000010.1:415700-428662 GCA_946803715.1 Beroe ovata | reverse complement strand
CGACACACCCACACACACACACACACACACGCGCGCACACACTGCACACAAACACACACACTTTTCCTTGAAAACTAAACAGATGAGACAAATCGAGCAGTCGGCCCACTAATCCACTACACAATGGACAAAGCAATGTGATTATTGATATGAACGAAGCCGAGAGCTCAGTACATACCCAGGATAGCGTACACTGTCTCACTAGCAGCTCATGTCTATTTCCCTCTATTTCACCCTTCTTCTACTCGAAACCTCATGTCTATTTCCCTCTATTTCACCCTTCTACTAATCGAAACCTCTTGTCTATGGGAAGAAGTAGACATGAATTACTCCGCAGATCCTCAGCAGAGAGTGAGCTGTGGTATTATACTACGGATAATGCTGAAATACACGCAGATGTGTGGCAGTCACAGCTCCAATGTGGTCCACACGACTCATACTGGATGTGAGACTGAGGCTTATAAATCAGAAGCTCGATGAGGCAAAAAAACGTCGCTATAGAGCTAAACAGAAACACTGTATATGACGATGTATGGCAGAAATACTATTCAGTAACCACAAGTCTAACGCGCATGTCTAAAACCGGGTGATGTCATAGAGTACAATGTACAAGGTGGTATTATGCACCATGTATACTGGTATGTTAGGTCATGGCTTGGAAATAAACAAAACATAAATTCTACACCGAACTCTAATAAACTGTTGAAATCTCAGCTATGAATTGAAATGTAATTGCGATAGTCCACCACCAAGTTATACTTCACTATAACTACCCTAAACTGGTAGCATTGAGTCGGGGAGAGAGGGAAGTTACATAGGAGAGAAGGGAATAACATAGGGCAGGATTTCATGCGAGCACACAATGAGGACCTACGGAGTGGTATATACCTCTGTGATCCAAGTTAACGAGGCTATAGTTCCAATGAATACAGAGTAGGACTATGAACAGCATCTGGCGACTGCACGTGTATTGTGTGATGAACAGCGACTGCATGTGTAATGAACAGCGACTGCATGTGTAACGAAAAGCGACTGCATGTGTAATGAACAGCGACTGCATGTGTAATGAACAGCGACTGCGTGTGTAATGAACTGCATCTGCATGTGTAATGAACAGAAACTGCATGTGTGATGAACACCGATATGAATTTTACAAAAGATACATCAACAATAGATCGGCAAGAATAAAGTGTAACTATGAGAGGCAGAGGTCTATGCCAATAAATATCGCTGGAGATAATTACAAAATTACAAAAAAATGTAAATACTAAACACTCGCTACTCGCTGATATTCGAGTTCCTAGTTTAGGGACGACTTAACAATGACATATTATTCAATTTTCATCATATTAAACGAAAGAAAGCTCCGAGCAACTAAATATACAGTAAACCGCAAGTTACTTTAGACAGAGCAAAACATGTGTGTATTATACAATCACGGATAATATTATTCGCACAAGCTACATGGCAATCACGTGACTCTGATCACGTGATCGGTCCTCACGCCGACATACTCATGTGAGTCATCATGGTGTGTAGCAGTCGTGGAATTACGGCGTGCAGTAGGCGTGAAAATACGGCGTGCAGTAGGAGTGAAAATATGGTGTGTAGTAGGCGTGAATGAAATAGGATGAATAACTGAATAACGGTACACGCGTGAAAAAGGAGAAGATTACCGAATTTGACGAAACTGGTCAAGCATCTAATAGATACTTCCTCAAAGTAGGGTATCTTCCTCAAAGTAAGGTATCAAAAGTATCTAAAGGATCCTTGACAAGTTTCGTAAAAGTATCCTCCTAAAAGTAAGGCTTCTCAGCTATGGTATAGAATTGAAAACCACGACAACCTACATGAGCGGGACTTACCCCCGTATTTGCTGGTTTTAGCACTGTGGTACTGCAGAGCTACAAGTCTGGGGTCAGACCACGTAGTCGTCCCTTCGTTGTGACTGAGTGGGGATTATCATTGGGGATATGCAAGGAGGAGAAATAGGGACTCACATAGGGACAATAATAGGGACAGTACAATAGGGGACCCCACAAATTATGGAGATAGAGAAGGGGAAATCAGAGAGATAAGAGAAGGTGAATCAAAAACTCGCTATCAAACAAGGAATCGGTGATATTTGGAACACGGAATAAAATATATATTTTGTAAAACAGGTTGTGTAAGGTTAGAATTCTTCTTTTGATAGATTGTGAAACATATTTTCCTCACTTGATGAAGTATTTCTGTCCGTATTGGGTGTACGAGACCTCCCAACCAGGCGGCAGTTTCCCCAGTTGTCTCGGTCCGAGCTTCTTGCCTACCCCTGCCGCACCATGTCTGGTAGGAGAGCATCATGGGGGGGGGGCGAAGTTAACATTTGGACCGGGGTTGGGGGAATGGGGGAATGTTCCATGGGGTGTTACTTTCCGGGAAAATAATAAATTGCATACACTACAATATTGAATTTGGGGTTAACAATTTAACACTGGACTGGGGGAATATTCTGTCATTCCATCACCATAGAGAATGGTACTATTGGGGTGGGGGGGGCAAATGAAGTAAAAAATAATAAAGAATTTCCTTGCTCAACATGAATTAGAGTGTGAAGTTCAGTGTAGAGTGTAGTAAAGTGTGAAGTTCGCTCACGTGTTTGGGTCATGGGAGCCGGGTCTGGGTGTACCGTACATGTATCCTTCATACATTCCCTTCTCAAGGAGGAGACCTGATCGGTACATAGAGTGCGTGTGTGAATTCTGTGCACAAATTTACAATCGACACCGTACATTGTGCAATAGTACGGAGTGTAAAATACAATGTACAATGTACATTGTAAACATCTAGGTACAACGCATACGAGGCGCGCGATAAAATTTGGCCTACACAGAATCGGGGGAAAAGTACGGCGCATGTGCGCGCGGCACCCACCTTTCTTTTCCATGTCATTGAACTCCTCCTCCGTTAAGAAGAGGTAATCTAACCCGGGTTTCTCATCCACNACATTCCCTTCTCAAGGAGGAGACCTGATCGGTACATAGAGTGCGTGTGTGAATTCTGTGCACAAATTAACAATCGACACCGTACATTGTACAATCTACATTTTAAACATCTAGGTACAACGCATACGAGGCGCGCGATAAAATTTGGCCTACACACAATCGCGGGGAAAAGTACGGCTCATGTGCGCGCGGCGCCCACCTTTCTTTTCCATGTCATTGAACTCCTCCTCTGTTAGGAAGAGGTAATCTAACCCGGGTTTCTCATCCACGCGAGCTGGTCTTGTGGTGCCTACAGAGAGAGAGAGAGCACTGGTTAAGTCTGGTGTGGTCATAAACTAAAACTCATACTTAAATTGTGAGAATATTTTACGAATAACGATTTTAAAACGAATACGATCAGAAAAGGAAGGGATCTAAACATTCAAAGAATACTGATTTAGGAGTTATCATCAATGACACCTAGATCTGGTCCCTAAATATATCATAGAGCAAATTGATGAATGATGGGATCTGCAAAATATCAGGATTTTGAATGTCGAGGAGCGTTAATAAAAACAAGATAACAGAAAAATTTGATACTTATTGGGAATGGGAGAACGTTCTAACATATTATATGATGTGAGTTAGGTATACTGAACAAGGTAAACCACAGTAAGCGAGGTCGAGTACAATAATATGCGGAATGTATAACACAAAAAACTAGGGGTCATGTGCGACATGAGGGCGCCATGGCGTATATCAGATGAAGCCAAAGGCGGATGAAATGGGGATGAACGTCTCACGAACAGGGCATGATGTTCAGAATAGAATAAGTGGTCTTCACCATTTACTACGGGCTCTATTTTTTCTTTAAACAATTATGTAATTGCTCATTCTATGATATGTGTATTGTGTATTCATTTTATCGCATGAAAACATGTTCCCTCGAAACTCGCTAACGACTAGAACGTGTCTCACAGTATAAGCCCCTACTATCATACAGAGTGGAAATAGCCGGCAAATGACCAGGTATTACGGAATGAAAACCGCTCATTTACAGTGCAATGCACTGCTTTTCAAGTGATTATCAAATTAAACAATCATCCTGCTTTGACCGACATTAGGTCAATAATAATGAATGGTACCTATCAGTTATTAAATCACATCACTCCTGAGACAGTTCAGATTTCCAACAGCCTCAGTGGAAGCCAGGGAGGAAATGTCAAATGATTTGATGCCAAGAGAGGTCTCAGAAGAAAGGATCTAGAGACCAGTAATGAAAGAATGATAGGTGTGCTGTATCTGGAAGGAATGACGAAGTCCTAAATCTGCAAAGTTGCTCGAAACATAGTTTATTGGAAAATTTAAGACTATACCGAGTGATTGAGTTCTGAAACCCTCCAGTCCTCCCACACTTTTAAGGCTCACCAACTTAGGTGTTTCGTGGGTTGGTGTATGAATAAGAGAATTGACTTCAATAATCGCAATGATGAATGGTACGGCAAAAGGGAATTATCATCAAATAAGGGGGTCAACTGTATCAATTTTTGATTCTAAAATCTTCAAATTTAGCCCACCTCTTCAAATTTAGACCACCTTGAAATAATGTTGTAAACTTGTGAGGAAACCATTATAGATTTGATTTGAGTTCAACATTTTGAATTATAGTTAATAGCTATATAGTTGTGTTTGGCAAAGTTTAGATCATGAACCAAGCAGTATTTCATACAAGGTGTAATCATTAAATCGTAATAAACTGAGTAACTATAAAACGTCAATAAACTCTTCGAGTCCTCTTCTTCGTGTAAGCTACAAGCTACAGTGGAAATGTGCAGGGGGCAAGTTTCTGATACAAATCACTCAGTCTCAATAATTGTAACAATCAGTCCACCCCCTCCTGTTTTAAAATACTCACATGGGTCGGGGGATATTCACAAGTCATGGGGATTTCCCAACGTATGACTATGATAACCATCGACGGTCAGGGTTATCTCACCTATATGATTCATCTTCACTCATACTCTGTATACAATTCATCTTGGTTAAGAACACACGTTGTTTCGCTGTTCAAACATCGTGATGGAGTACCTGAACTCTTCTCCCTAGCAGACTTTCTTCTAGCAACTCCCTAGCAACTCCCTAGCAACTCTTCTCCCTACAGCTTCTCCCTACAGCTTCACCCTATATTAGCAGATTTTCACAAGGGATTAGGGACCCATAGTCTACTTTGGGTTGTACAGTGCTGAATGCTGATGCCTCCAACCTAAATGTTATTTCCATGCATCCATGCCGGGTTATTATATTTCACCAATTTTAGCTCTAATGGGAATTCTATCATTTTAGCTCTTATTCATCATTCATCATTTATCGCCTACTTGACGTATCTCACCTTATGCTTATGGATATTCCAAATATTTTTGAATATCTTATCACACAGCATTGACCTCGTGGGTTCAGAACGCAAAACATAATAAGATGGAGACGGTGACCGGTGATGTAGAAGTTGAAAATGAGGGCAGAATGCAACCTTCATGTTTGCAGCCTTGAGTTTGAGGAAAAGGTCTTTGTGTTCGCGGATTTTCAGCTCCTCAGCCCACCCTCCAACTTCTAAAATATGATCCTTCCTAGCTATGAAAATGTTGCTCGTGATGTCACTATGGACGCACGTTGGGAAATTAATAACACTCCTACTGCTTTGAACTCCATATCCCTTGAACTTATATTTGCCGAAAAGGAGTAATCTCTTCCCAAGGGTATGATCATTTACAAATTGCAGGGTCCCCGAAAATCCCTCACTATTGTAGATCCTGCCCCCAACTAGTGATAGATCTGTGGTATCAAACATGCTCACCACAGCATCGATATCCGTGTCATTCTCTGTGAAAAGCATATCATCGTCTACCAGCATGATGTACTTGGTGTCCGCATGCTGGATTGCAAGATTCCTCCCTCGGGCAATACCCAAATCTTCCTCCTCGTCGACAATGTATCTCAACAGGGGAAACTGCCTGATCTCCTCCATCATTTCCTCTGGATATGGCTCGCCGCCATCGTCATATGCCACCATGGGCAGGTCCTCGCCCCGCGTGTCTCTGATGGACTGTGCTAGTCTGAGGACGAGGTGAGGCCGTCTGGCTGTCTTGACGACCACAGTGAGGCACGTGGTAAGGTTGGTGCACTTCACCACTTCCGAGGGTGGGAGGAGAACCACTTCACCTGGTCCATCATTGATACCGCACGCGGGAAAATCACAGTCTTCCTGTGGAACTGGCGCAACTGTGAGGAGGGCTTTGTTTTTCTGTAAAAACACGTGTTCCCGGATGAGCTCTATTTTGGAATGGTTGCTGTTGCATGGAACTAGCTTGATACGGGAATCTAGTTGTGTCTCGGAATTGTAAGTCCAAACACAGATAGCTTCACTGTGGTCTACGAACTGCAATGGAGATTGCTTCCCAAATTTGAAAGATGCCTCACTGCACCCTCTGAGCGCAAGTTCCTCTCCGCTTATCGTAACGCACTCTCCTGTCACTGTGTATACTAGTTGATCAGCGTTGTTGAACCTGAAGTCTTGTTGTTGTGTAGGATCACAAAATTGTACTGATAACACGCTGCTATCTCCTGGGACAACACAAGTACACTCAGGGATGATGCGGAGTCTGTACGTCGGGATGGGATGGAAGATGGTCGCAGAGAAGACGGGGTTGGCCGAGCTCTGGAATGAGGTACAGTGTTGAAGGATGACAAGCAATATGATGAAAGCAATAAGAACGGCAACCCTTTCATATAATCGGAACCGTCCAAGCCATGCCAACATGATCCTTGGAAGTTTTGTTGCTGTCAATTGTGATTAATGTGCATATTAATAGGGTCATATCGGCTCCTTGGAAAGTGTGACGAGGTTCACTGAGCTATGCATGAAACAATAACAATGTAGCAGCATATATTACCCAATGGTAGAGCCAACTTCATAATATATCAGTGAAACCCATGGCGTAAGTAAACCGAATAATTATACAACTAGTTGAAACAGTCTCCATAATCTGCGCCTCATGAGAGATATCACATTCAATCAATTTACTGAGTAACTGATCTCACTGGCTGGCAAACTGTTGCCCACATCTGAGGCGGTAATAAGTCTCCCCATGAAATATCATTACTCCTTGAAACATCGAACTGAAAATTCAATGCGTAGGCAATGAATTTTCAGTATCGATATAGGGGCAAGTATTAATGACAAAAACCTCTTTTTCAAACATCGACCAATAGGTATTATCAAACCACGCTGAAAACACAGGAGACAAGTGAACTCTTAGTTCCTACAAGTGAACTCCTAAAAATGAATTGAGCTAGCTAATGTCCCACTCTGCTTCTATTACCATGTGCAAGCAATTTCAATACTTAATAACTGATATGTTCCGAGTGGATACCAATGAAAAGCCGCTGTCTTCATTCCTTCATGTCTTCACAGCAAACACCAAACTGCAGAACCCTAGAACGCATGAACACTAGAAATTAATAACACTCCGGACTCCAACTGCTTTGAACTCCATATCCCTGGAACTTATGCCTGCCGAAATCTCTTCCAAAGGGTATGACCATTTACAAATTGCAGGGTCCCCGAAAAACCCTCACTATCGTAGACCCTACCCCCAACTAGCGAACCCCGTAACACCAAGGTACTTGAACCCGAGTAAATAAGATCCGACTATAATGTGGCTGAGCCATCTTATATTACTATTAGCTTCACCGCCTTGGTTCCTCGTTTCAAAGCATTCTGGTCACGTGTTCTCTCGTGTTAGCATAAGCTATTGGCTACAACTGCTCACAGTGATTTTCAGGATTCGAGAAGCTTCGCCCTTAAATCATGGGACAGGTGTTTGTTTCTATCACTTCAGGGCTCAAATCAATAGGCTATTGAACAAAAGGTCGCGATCTTAATAAATTTCTGCTTACTAACGTTTTTACTCACTAACAAAGACTGTGTCACTTGTTGCATCTGTGCGCTATCAGAAATTCCGAATTCTTGAACTCTGATAACAGTAATGTCGAATATATTGATCATGCCAACACTTCGAGTCAAAGATAACTGTTTTATACCTGACCGTTGTATTAGCCTCAGTTAATAAAGGCTGCAGCTGGTAACGATAGCGTTCTCCACCAACGGCACCGACCTCCTATCCACTTTATAGCCGTTATTCCACCTATCCTCTATTAAAGCGCACTGTCTATGTTTTAGTGAACTCGTTTCGTGGCACAGCTGAGTGTCAGAAGATGTGCCACAATAAATTATAAATTTAACTTATTATTATCATTAATCTATTAATTTTCCTGTTATTGGCTGTACAGCTGTTGGAATAGAGGCAAAACCCTACTTAATAAAAAGGGGTATTTCGCAGCTTTGCCCAGTTCCCCGTGGCGATGGACCGTTACTTCTGAATTCATTTCATTTTTGGATCAGCGAAATATTGTGCACTCTGACCGCTACACGAGGTCCATTAATTCCCGTTGACTTATTGACCAGACGCAATGGTGCGCTGTTCACTGATACATCAGTTACTCATTGTAATGTGCACAACATCGGTTCATGTCAAGTTATAGCAGTGGGGCATATATTATTTGCTCATAGTATATCGAATTGTAACGAGTCGGTAGTTCTAGTCGTGACTACCGGCTGACTCAAGACTACAGACATTCAGACATTATTATACTGGTTGAAATGTGATGAGGGATAATAATGAAGACCACGTTCTCTGTCTCATTCTTGACTCTAGAGTTTAATACTTCATTTCGATAGAGATTCATGCTTCAGCTCGGAATACGAGTGCAAGTTTAGCATCTGTCCGGGAACCTGGTGACTGCCATGGAGTATCGCTCCGTCTGGTTTGAATTTTGTGATGGCAAATAAATTTTCAAAACTGGAGAGAAATGATTTTTGTGTGATCTTCTTGCAAGAGCTTTGGTTTGAAGCCAAAAATATGCCCACCATAGGGGACCTATAAATAGTATTCATATTGAAATTTGGATGTTTTTGTACCAAATGAAGCATGATACTAAAGTCCAGCCATAATCTGTGTGTGAACAGCATTTTTGAGAGGCATTTGCCGTCTATTTTATAAGAATTAAGTTTGACAGACTCACCGATTAAATAATGGAGTAGTAGTTCCGGTTAGACATTCCTCTGGATTCGCAATACAGTTTGAGTTACGATTATGACTAAACGTTCAATAATATAGGGCTTCAGGGCGAAGAATGGTAATAATTTCAACTGTTTCGTATGCTACTGGCCTGTCGTGAGAAATTCATCCATACTATAGTTACAGCACTTCCCAACACTTATGTAGCGGGAACTTGAAATAGACGAGTAAATACTAGATAGTGTCAAGTAGCGATGAATGCGAATCTTCAAAACATGCATGTAAGAATAAAATCGAGATGCCCGCTATGAAATAAAGATATTCAACATTCGTATACAAAGGTCAAGTTCGAGGTTATTTATATCAACTGCAGATATATAAAAAGCGTCTGAACATTCCAAAGTTGCGAGGCACTTATCCAAGTTGATGGACAAAAGAATGAATGACCAAAACAATAGAACGCCCTATTTAGTTATTCATGCATCGAACTATACACATAACTTCATGATACAACGGTATCCCACACAAATACCTTTGTGTACAAATGAACATACAAATGTGATTGAGTGTTGAGCACACAATGTTAACATGGTCCATAGCCGGACAAAAGATTTGAAAGCCAATCTCCAGCTCTGAAATTCTACTTCTTCACGAGGTAAAATATAACCGTGCAGAGTTAGAAATTAGTTGTCTCTAGGAATCGAGTCTCTAGGAATCAGGTGGGAGACAGGGATCTATGGGGTTAGAATCTATAGGGCAGACTTTCATGGATAGAGACAACATAGCATCACGAGTATGTTCTAGAAACACTGATAGGTGGCTGGAAAGGAGGATATAGATACTTTGAAAGTCATGATCTCACACACACATACACACGCACACAAACACACACAAACAGGTGATAATGCTACACATAAGCCATACACTGAGAAGGTGGCACCGGTTGGAGACATGGTTGCGGCATTGATCTGGTATCTCGGCAGAGTTGCCGGGTGGCAATTGAATCAGAGATTCGGCAAATCACCAGGAAATTGGTATTCCGGGCGGGCTCTCAACTAACCATAATGTGCGGAATAGGATTAATGATCAGAGTTGATTGAATCAAACCATTGGGTTACTCACTTATAGTTCTAGAAATCGCATAATCAAGATAACGGAAGGAAATTCTAAAATGTGTATCACACATTGTGTAATCATATGGCTGTGTAAGGTATTAGAAGTAGATGTTCTGAGATACTTGACGTCATGAAAAGTGATAACTGATTATTATCATTCCGTATAGAGGGAGGAAGACATACAAAACCGATATTGAGACAGCGTAACAATATCGGGCAGTCTGGAGGAAGTTCGACCCTAAAAAGCGGACGTCCGCTTTTTTGATTGTTGTCTGCTTTTTTGATGAAAAAGTGGACGTCTGTTTTTTAGGGTCGAACTCCCTCCAGACAGCCCAATATCGGTGTTACGTGATCAATTCGTCAGATAAACAGCGCAAAAAGAAGAAGAAACGAATCTCCCCACGCAAGGACACAACCAAAGAAAGAGTGATTCAAAAACTACGGGGATGATATCATGGTAATTAATTTCGTATAACACATGAGTATTGTATGTCTATTATATTCGGAGGAAGAAACGCAATAAAATCACATGTTTTGAGTAGAAATACCACTGATAAGGAAGAAATCCAAGACGTTTCGAATGAGAGGAGAGGTTACGACTTCGTCCATGAACGCTGAGCGGCGAACACATGCCATACATATTTCGGTGGGTGAGACAGAGGGGGAAAACATATGTTGAACACACGGTCAATATTCACACGACGTTAGTGATATTGAGTAATTTGTATAGACGTCAAATTCTTGTCTCATTTTTGCAAATAAACATAATATTCCGGATGTTATATGTGTAAAATTTTCTTTGAATATTAACGATATTTTCTGATACGGGGGGTCTAGCATTTAGACTCGGTGTACGTGAGCCAGTGCCCGTTCAGTTGACTAAAGACATGAAGATAACACATAAAAACAGCCGGCATAAACAGGCTAACACTGAATTGAATTATAGAGTTTGTTGATTAATTTGTGTTTGGACGTCTGCCAGACGTGGTAGATTTATCATGATTTTCCGAACACATTGAACAAAGTTATATGATGACGTGCATCGTTAGCACGTCTCTTCAAAATAGATGATAAATCCGACGACAAACATCGGATTTTCTTGACAATTGTGCAAATATCTCAAAGTTGAACTCACATGGCAGAGTTTTGATGAAAATGTTATGGCGGACAACTTTCTGGAGCTTGAAATCTTCGGATTCCTCATCGAAGACGGGGGCTAGAAACTGTACAAGATCCAGTGGTAGACCTCTTCCTGAATCAATATTCGTGACGTTAAATCGATCGAGTTATTACTTTTCTGGAAAATGGAATAATTATATGTTTGACTTTGTTCGCGCTTTATTCCGTCGCTGCAGGAAGCCGCGATAAAATTTGAGTGGACAAAACGCGCGCGAAGCGAACGCGCATCACACTCACTGCTAAAATTGTGTGGCTACGCTGACTTTCAGCGCGAAAATTGCTAGTCACAAAAGATGTATTACAATATATGTCCCACTACATGTCCCAACGCATTGTAAATAGTGTTTACATGCTGTGAACAGGTGTTCAAACATGATCCCCTAATGTTTGGGGAGCTAGTGTACTACTATAGTCCAGGTTATTGTGCAGGCACACAGGTACATACATATAGTTGTTGTGACATGAATACTAAATGAGCAGTGAGTTAGGACTAAGTTTAGTCACTTATTTTTCAACGGTCACTTTCCTATCGAAATTGTGGGGATGAGGTTCATTAAAAGTTCTACTATAGGAACCACTTCAGTGATAGAAAGGAATATCATCCTAAAAAGTAGAATGTGATTATACTTCAGTTATGGGATCACTCAACATACTTTTGCTCCTTTATGAACTCAATCAGATTGCCGTACATCAGAAATTAAATCAGCTGAATGTCTGAATGTGATTTTTATACAGCAGAATGCGATTTTCTCACACTTGTTGTTCTAGTACAAGGGGAGAGGGTGCAATTAGACCGTGAAAGTGAAGGGGGTGGTGTGTAATAATTGCACATTCTACTTCCTACTAGGTACTATGGGCTATTTCATTGTGCTACTATTATAATATCCAATAATAATACAGGGTCCTCGGTTCACTTCACTCAACAGAAATTCTCGCAAGATGTATCATCTACTCATCTAGAGAGTATAGGTTTGCAGTAATTTGGCACTCTGCCAACCCTCACTGATGAAATACCCGTGACACACCAGAACAATTACTCACCCTGTGGTACGAGGAGCAGGGTAAGCAAGCTGCCAGATCTCCTGATCTCACAGAGCAGGTCCCAGTGAATGAACCCGCCAACCGCATCACCGTTAACTTGTAGTATAATATCACCAGGTGATAGGTCACCTTGAGCTACGATGACACTCTCACGCACACTGTCAACGTAACCGAACTTTCCTGAGAGTGAAATAATTGTGTTTTAGACTGGCTTGAAAATTCCTCTTCATTCAGATTTCACGGCGAGAATCTGCCGGATCATACCACCCATACCACCGTAGTCCGAGTGTATATGCCTACAGAGAAAATATTTTGTCCGTTTCGGTATTGATTTCGGTCGAAACAAGTGGGCCAGAGAAAACGGGGAAGGTAACATGTTGTGCTGTGTGTGTTTGTGTCTGTGTGTGTTTGTATGTAAATTGTAAGGCGTGAGAGAGAGTGTGTGTGTGACTGTGTAGTAAAGTGTGATGTTGTGTGTGTGTGTGTGTGTGTGTGTGTGTGTGTGTGTGTGTGTGTGTGTGTGTGTGTGT
>CAMPET010000010.1:326845-404628 GCA_946803715.1 Beroe ovata | reverse complement strand
GTAACGAAGATTGATATTTGTAGTGTGAGAGTAGGAGAGATGATTTGGTGGAAAATTAGTGTCGTAAGTGCCGGTAAAGACTTCATTAGAGACCTTCGAAAATGAAGTAAAAAAGTGTGGAGTCACTCACTTCATTTTCTATCGATACTCCAATCAGAAATTCGAAGAATTTTTTTTCGCACATGCAAGCAAAGACCCTGAATTCCCATGTATTTTTGGACGCTGAATCGATTCCCGATCGAATTTCGGCCCTATCTTGCTTTCCTGAGGAGCTGTATATCATGTGACTCATAACTTCATCATCATGTCTGAGAAGAAATAAGAAATTTCCCCAATTTCCCAATCAGCTTGCTCTCTAATTCTTTCAGATTCGAATTCTACGTCAAAAAATAGGTCAGAAACACTATTATTCAGTATGTCAAGTGCAGAACTGATTTTGGCCTATTTGTGTGTCCCATTGATTTTCGCGTCTTTGTACTGTTTGCTTCCCAAGGGAGAGAAATCGTCATTTGGGCGTGGTTTCACGGCGAGTATGAACTATACATGATCGTAACGAAGATTGATATTTGTAGTGTGAGTAGGAGAGATGATTTGATGGAAAATTAGTGCCGTAAGTTCCGGTAAAGACTTCATTGGAAACCTTCGAAAAAGTAGTAAAAAAGTGTGGAGTCACTCACTTCATTTTCTATCGACAGGTACTTACTTGAAACTTGCAAGAGCTATGAATATGACAGCAAAAACTGTCATTGGAATAGAGCCCAAGAAAATAGAGAACCCGTGAACTGCCATCTGATTTGTAATTATGGCTGTAATAATCAATTTTAAAGGAATGCAATGTTAGTAAGAAGGTAATAAGCAAACATAGGGCCCAGAAAACGGTGGATGAATTGGCTGCAAGGAAATCGAGATATGCTAGCTTCTTATCATCACCACTATTTAACACGAGCTTCAAGGGAATTAACAATGTCCGGAGCACACCGAACGTGACCGGTGCTTCAACCATAATTTGGGCAATTTAACATTCTATCTATGTCACGTTAACTTGTGTCCACTTGTCAACAAGTGTAGGTATGGGGGAGAGGTCACAGAGCTCTGACATGAACACTTGGTGTACTCATTTCGTGGTGTCACATACGAAAATAGGCTGGTAACTGTTTGAGTGAGTGGGCACAGATGGGTCATGAAGTGTAGATAATAGATAAGTTACAAACTTCTAAATGTTCAGGTTACTAAGTATTTAGGTTTTTACCCTTATGAATGGTGGAAAGGTTAACGATATATTGCTCATCAGGTCAAAAAACCAAAGAATCTTGGATCCTACAATTTATAAATGCAGTGGACATATTTCAGATAGATGAACTCAAATGATATTTCATAAACGATCGGTTAGCCAGCATAGCATGAAGAAACTCTTACTTATGACCCACATATAATATTCATCATACGATGCTGCCTACGATTGGTTTATTTTGGATATTTATCCAAATTAAGTGGCGCTTTGAGAGCGTTGTTACGTATCGAGTTGTGTCTCGAACAATGCCCAATTAGCAGCATACTATACTCGGTGTGTTTGTAACTGCCATTTTGACATGTACCAGTACAATATTTTAGAGTGCGCTAGCACGTGTTTGATGAAGGAGCACCTGTTTAAATGAGAGACATCATGACGTTACACAACAGCTGGTGATCATGCTGGCTGATAACTCGGCGAGGAATAGAGCTACCCAGCGTCCATGATATGATATTTTATTATTATTATTATTATGATATTACTGTGTTTCAACTTTCATTGCTATTGAAACAACCGTTTTGAACTAACAGTTTTACCAATGACTGACAGCTGAACAGGTGAAACTTGACAAGTGTCATGTACCCACATATTGTGCATCTTTGTCATCCGTACACACAAACCTGCTCTTCTCTCACGCACACACACACANCCCCCCACCACAATCTACTAATTAACTAGTCAACTGATTAGTACTGCATGTTCCATATTGGTACCGAAGCATTACCAGAGAGTGAAGTATAGGGACTAGAGTGTTTAATGAAAATCGGTGCATAGCCCACCCTCTATCATGATCTATTTATCTAACTCAACAGTATTAGTGGTGTGGTTAAAACTTCTTCGTCCGACGTCGGCAGAGAGAACTACAGAATACAAGAAGAATAATAGCACATGGAAATTGAAAATGAATGGTCGGTCGTCACCAACAAAATTTTGTTGACCCAACTGCCTGGTGTTTCAATCATAAGATAAACTTCTTTCAATACGAGGACTCTAAAACAAGGACTCAAAAACAGATACAATATCTGAAAAGGTCAAGCACTATATGCAAGAATGTAGTTAGACTATAGGAGAGAGAGACAAAATGGAATTTGTGTGTGAGTTCGTGTACGAGCAAAGTGTCAGAGAGAGAGTGTGTCTGAATTACAATGTTTAAAATCTCGGAGAGAAAATTGAGGTGTATTTTGACTCGGTGTACGCGTTTCTAGTATAGTGCAGTGTCTGAGCGTAAATGTAGGAGATTTCTGAAAATCGTAGGAATGGAATTCAGACTGTATCTACGCTCAAGGATCAGACCTCAGCGTAAAATATGTGCCGAGTCGAAACTTACGGCATGTGATGAAGTTTCGTACGTTTAGAAATTTTGGCACTCGACACTCCATAAGTTGTTAATTGTGCCGCGCTCGTTTGCGTTAACATCCGCGAAATTAGTAGCAGCTCTGGAACTCACAGCAACTGTTTAACACTCCCCCTTCCCTCCTTATACTTCAGTCTCCAGTATAAAACTTGGACCCTTGCCAAACTTAAAAATCACAGTGTCAATCACACTGTTTCAGGTTCAGTGAGGTTCAAACCGAATGTGCAGCACAATCTAGGCAGGATGGGTGCGACGCGGCAGTCATTTGCTGCGTATCACAGGTGTCGCAAGCGATCGGTCAGCCTGCCCCAGAACAAGGTAACTCCAGACGTTAGTCCACCTCGAGCCCGACTGTCTGTCTCTGAGAGGAATATCCACAGAACTCAATCTGGTCTAGGGTGAGTGTTCTGCACAGTAGTTATGAACAATGAAGTGTTAAAAACACAGGAACAGTTGCACAGGAATATGACATGTTTCTGAGGAACATGTGTTCACAGGAACATGTGTCCGCAGGAACATGTGTCCGTAGGAACATGTGTCCGCAGGAACATGTGTCCGCAGGAACATGTGTCCGCAGGGACATGTGTCCGCAGGAACATGTGTCCGCAGGAACATGTGTCCGCAGGAACATGTGTCCGCAGGAACTTGTGCCATCAGTTTAGGAATATATTGCTATGAGATTGCGATAAGTAGTTATTTCTCGTGTATTCGGTTACGCTATTCACCGTTATTCTCTGCAACTGACCTATCTTCACAGTTTGGTAGGGGACCAAGTGGCGGAGGAAGAAACCAACAAGAGTAAGATCCTATCTTTGTTTGAAGCTGACATAACGAGTAAGAAGATAAAGACGTATTATAACGGAGTGGTGGGGGTGTTGGCAGATCGCCAGAGACAGGATAAGATCATGCAGGAGGATAAGATTTTCATTATTCATCCTCTGTCCACTTTTCGGTGAGTTGTTGTCCAGATCAATATTGAGCGAAATTAATCATGCTTCTTTGAAATATATTGTCTCCTAACAAGTCACATTCTATCATACCCCATCCCAACTTTTCGGTGAGAGAAAATTGTTATCCTACCCAATAAATCACCTTTTTTGTCGACCTTCAAAATGTTCTCTACTAACATTCCATACATTTTCTCATCCCCCTCAATCCCCTCTCTCCTGACAGTCTAATCTGGGATACAGTTCTCCTCCTGGCAATCTTCCTGATGATGATCCTACTCCCGGTCAAGCTGGCATTCTTCAAGATATTCGACAACACAGACAAATCACACGAGAGGAGAAACTGGTACCCTATCATTATACTAATCGATCTGATCTTCATGATGGATGTTGTGCTCAGCTTCTTTACGGGAACTATCGAACAGAAAGTCAACCCGCCACGGGTAATTGGTCGTGACCTAGAAACCTAAAATTCTCAAAAAAATGTAGAAAGCTAGAATCTTAAAGTGTGTCGACTATAAGTTAAACAATATCATATTTCGAAGAAAATGAGTGAATTTGGACTGATTTTTCAGATAAATCTCAACCGAAAAGAGATTCAGTTTCGCTATTTGAAGACTTGGTTTGTTATTGATCTCCTCGCATCAATACCATTCGATGTCATTGGTACAGAAATCTCATCGAGTGAAACCAATGTAAGAGATGGTCATTCACAGTTTTTCCATTTCGTCAACTCTGATTTCTTATGACAAAAAACTCATCCAGGATGATTTATCACTTGCTGTCGGAGCTTCCAAAGCTCTTCTTGCCGCCAAAATCCTCAAGATGTTTTCTCTATTCAGAGTGCTGCGCGTTGGCAGACTACATTTCATCATGAAACGATGGATACAGGTGAATTGAAATCAACGACCTTTTGATTCGTGTCACAACTCATCCTTGTAGAAATTCATTCGAATCAGTATTTATTCGTATCAGAATTAACTCAAAAATGTTTCCATTTTCGGTCCAAACTTGAATTGTTTCTCATGACCCTTCTCCAGATATTCGAATTGAGTCCGCTCGTAATCAAGATAGTCCAACTCCTGGGTTTCTTCTTCATGATAGCTCACTGGAGCTCCTGCCTGCAGTTCTTTGTAGTATATCTGAGGGACTTTCCCGAGAAGTCATGGCCTGTTCTCCTCAACATACAGGTTGGGAATTTGTGTGCTTTGAGATAATTCACTCTGATACCTATATCAATTGCAGCATTGATAACGGCGGTATTGTGTGGAAATCAGAGTTTTAGCAAAATGGATCACTCGAAGATGGACTATTCAATAATATCGCACTATTTCAGGATTCACCAGTATGGGATCAGTACTTATGGTCGATATTCCGGTCACTATCACACATGATCACCATTGGATATGGCAGAGATCCGCCCCAGGAATCACTAGAGGTTTGCAGTTTCACTTATCTCTGTTAGCAGATCATTTGCTGTAAGCAGATCGTTCGCTGTTAACTGATAATTAGGTGTCGCCAGCAGAAATTGAACCTGCTCAATTCAAATCCATTTTAATTTCCAGGTTTTGCTCATCATACCATCCATGCTCGTCGGGGCCTTCTTCTATATGATGATCGTGTCTCAGATGACAAAAACTATTTCCATGTTTAAAATCGGTGACATTCGCTACACGGAAAAGGTAAACAAAGATTGAATTTTTCGGGCGGTCACTCGATTGAAATGTGTTTGCGTTGCGCGCGGCGTTTGAATCTCGTGACAAATCTAAAATTTCACCAATTACTGTGGCATAAATTCAGCAATCATACACGCGCGGACTTGGCACTTTTGAAGCGCCTGAAATTTCAAAATTCTTAGTGATTCGTGATTTGGTATCAAATGACTACCGTTAATTTGATTTATTGTTCCTAATTTCCATCTTAACAGCTAAAGGACGTTGACGCGTTAGCAAAGAAGTACAACATGAACACCGACATTCACCAAAGAATGCACGAGTTTTATCATCATAGATATGGTGGAACTATATTGGAGACTGAAGAAATTGTGAAAGAATTGCCTCTAGCATTGAAAATAGTAAGTACCGTGACTTCCGCTCTAATCACAGTCACACTGTGTGAAATCTTCATACTGACATGGAATTGGACACTCATGACTTACATTCGTTTAGGATGTAATCAAAGCAATGCAAGGGGAGCTGTTAGAGAATGTGTTTTTCCTCAGATCTGCCTGTGACGGATTCATTGAACAGTTCATTCTCAGCACTAAGTCAGTTCACAAAACTACGGTTTTTTAAGATACCACCTGCGAAATGATTTTTTCCTGCAGCATCACTTTTTTTCATTTGCAGAAACTGTAGTTAGAGAAACTGTAGTTTTAGAGGTGTTTATCACCTGTCAATTACAGATCATCAGTATTCATGACGGGTGACATTGTAGTCAGATCAGAGGACACGATAGAGAATCTGTACGTTATTCTGAAGGGAACAGTCAGCATAGAATTTACCACGACGGGCAACACACTTGAAGATGAGATCATTGTCCGAAAATATGGATTTTTCGGGGGTAAGTGAACATTGAACGACCACCATTTTACATTCCTTTTGAAATTTTGGATGTGTTCTAGGCCACAAGCATATTCTTACCCCTCGCATGACAAACTGAATTCCCAGAGTTACCCATGCTGTTACGAAGGAAGGCCGATATGATGGTGTATGCTGAGACCCCCTGTGACTTCCTCCTCATTCCCAAGTTCATGTTTTACTCCCTTATCGACCGATACCCTCTCTTTAAGCATCAGATGTTACTGGTCGCCCACTCCAGACTGGTACTGCAGGGGATCAAACCGACTGACCTTGCCCCAACCATGCACAACGACTTCCAGGAAGCCATGTTAGTACACTAGCGTACACAGCATCTTTCCCTCGTTCTCGTAGAAGTGGGGTTATAGTTTTCCCTCATTCTCAAACAATGGGTGAAAAAAGGGGGTGAAAAGAGGGTGTAGATAGTAGACATCACTCACTATCAATACATCCCCCCTCAGAATGGATAGGAAAGCCTGTGCATCCAGTGATGATATACTGGAACTCGCCAGCCAATCCCGACTAGACCCTGATACAATGGAGCAGTTCAGGAGCAGAAACAGTGCACATTACAGCGTATTCAGGAAGTATGATATGAAACTCCGCACTCATTTCAATTCGTCACTCTTCACCCCATGATTGTTGTTTTCCGAACACACATATCACCCCTACTTTAGGATAATTGCGCGAGAGAAGGGTCAGAAACCCCCCTCCGAGAAAACTCCGATAGACGTCGAACAGTCGAGGTACCCCGACAGATTCAGAGAACCGAAAGATCAGTCGATAAAAGGTACAAAAACCATAAAAATTACCTAACCGATTTTAACCTATAATTGGCAATATTACTTAACTATAACAACCACTCTTCTTCAGTATCAGTGTCCATACACGACGACAGAATTCTGACTCGTCTCAGTGATGCTAACCCTGATGAATCTGTTGCAACGTCCTCGTGCGAAGGAACACTGTAACTCAGGGACCCTCGCTAAATGTTCCCAAACATGGGGTTACAATAGATTTGAGCCCGGATGAAGACCGAAGACACGATTGAGGTAGCTGTATTTGATGGAACTGCTCAAATATGCTATGAAGTGCTTCAATTAAACGCGCTGAATTTAAGGACGAAAGAGTTTGAGCGTTGGCGGACGATAAATTGCACAAAATTCGATACTTTATGTAATCAGGATTTTGGTTGTTGATGACCATTGATCAATTATGTTTACCCCTACGTTAATTGTTTAAATTTACTCTCCGAACCACACATTTTCTTTATGAACAGTGAAGTGAAAAAGGAAAAATCTGTCCTTGATATATAAATTAGTGATAATAAAATCTTTAACTATACAAACACAAATCAACCGAGCAGCATGGATGTAGACGGTTTGCACTTTGCAGTCAGGGTAAAGCTAAACCTAAAGGAGACACAACAAGCTATATTGGAGAAAACACTCTTTTTATCTATGACTGGGCAGCAGCGAGTTTCCTCTTGAGAGACTCTGGCATTTCGGGGGGAGGGGGTCTGGGCAGTCGGAATGCGACTTTGACAGAATCGTAGATGAACCATTGGAGAGCGGTGAGAGTTCCAATCATGATGATTCGAGGGAAGAGGCCCTTCCACATACCAGCGAATCCTGGGGGAGAGAGGAGAGGGTATTATAGCAGTGGTTATAGTGGTGTCATCAATTCGCAAATCTCAACACAACAGTAAAATCAGGCTGTAGAAAAGTGTAGTCTGCAATTCTGTGCGAGAGTGAGGGGGAGCGGTAACTTACCAAGTTCCTTGGCTGCACTCACAACACCGCCACCGGGGTTTGCATTCAGTTTGGACACGATGGAGTCGGCTGGATGTGACACAATGGCACAGAACACACCGGCAATGTAACCGGCGATGAATGTGACGATCAGCTGCTCTCCCTTCGTGCAGTCTGATCGTGGCTTGGGAACCACGTACCTGAGGTTGGGGTTGAGTCAGTGCTGGGTTCGATAGGGGTCGCAATGAATGTTCATGTCGATGCTGCACCAGTTCATTTCCACGTATGACAGTGCCGTAACACGACTCAAATTACCTTCTCCATGGTTTCTACAGGAGATTGTAAAAAAGTGCGCGTGCGCGCGATGCTGAAAAAGGACACTCGGAATTGAGGAAAACTCTGCTAGTACTTGTGCGGTGCTGTTAGGAATGAACCAATGAATATTCGTAGAATGTTCTGGAATAACAGGCATATCATCGGATACTCAGGAATGAGACTTGCGAGGGATGTTGCGTCAAAATCCGAGATAATTAGAACTCTAACTGCTGGGAAGGACTAATTTTGGTTGCTGAGCAATGCTCTTTTTACCAGTGCATGTCTGCTAATTACATGTGGTTTGAGCTTTTGATAAGTGAAAGAGGGATCTCTTGGTAATTTTGATGATGTATAGGACGAGTAGTATTGTAACGAACATTCTACTGTAGCAATAAAACGAATTTGCTACAGAAAAATGTTCGTTACAACACTACTCGTCCTATCTATCATCAAAGTTTGAGCGGTTGAACACTTGCAGTTTGCACGTGGTTTCAAGGATAATCACCGACATTGAGCACATCTGCCCATGACTCACTTGTACAAGATCTCAACAGTTCGCTCGAAACAGGCAAACTTCATCATGGTGTAAGGGATCTGTCGGGCCCAAAGAGGCGAGAGTCCCTTGTAGAATCCGTTCATCCCTTCCTCGGCCCAAATTCGTGGTGCACCTGGAAAATGAATGTTATAACTATCTTCTTAAGTCACGATAGGGGTCGACGAACTCTTGATTGTAGTAACGGCAATTATTGGTGATGGTCGTGAACATGTTTATCAGTACATCTGTAGTCTGTACTCTTCTTCACTTTGTTTCTTCTGTATTTGAACGAAGGAGGTGGTCCGGGTACTTTACAACATGAGAAGTAGGACAATGCTTCTATCATTCATTATCGGTCGTATTACAGGCTATAAAATACACATATATGCAGCGGAGCAACTGTAAATATGGTTTTGAATAACCCTAATCTGTATTCATGTGCTGGTTATAGGTGAACTGCATGTGTAATTAGGCGGCAAATGCACTGTACAAGTAAATGAGGTCTGTGTATAATAGACCATGTAAATCAATTTCCGAGCTGTAACTATGGTGATGTACATTGCTCTATAGTAATGGTCTACAGTCTGTACTTGCAAAGCTGTACTGCATAATTCAACAANTAGGCCGCTTCGCGGCCAGGCTGGGTGGAAAAAATGTTCATTACAACAAATGTTCGTCCTATTTATCATCAAACTTTGAGCGGTTGCACACTTGCAGTTTGCACGTGGTTTCAAGGATACTCACCGACATTGAGCACATCTGCCCATGACTTACTTGTATAAGATCTCAACAGTTCGCTCGAAACAGGCAAACTTCATCATGGTGTAAGGGATCTGTCGGGCCCACAGAGGCGACAGTCCCTTGTAGAATCCGTTCATCCCTTCCTCGGCCCAAATTCGTGGTGCACCTGGGAAATGAATGTTATTACTATCTTAAAAAGTCACGATAGTTATGTACGAACTATAGATTGTGGTGACGGCAATTATTGGTGATGGTCGTGAACATGTTAATCTGTACATCTGCACTCTTCTTCACTTTTTTTCTTCTGTATTTGAATGAAGGAGGTGTTCCGGGTACTTAACAACATTATCGGTCGTAATACAGGCTATGAAATACACATATATGTAGCGGAGCAACTGTAAATATGGTTTTGAATAACCCTAATCTGTATTCATGTGCTGGTTAAAGGTGAACTGCATGTGGGCGGCAAATGCACTGTACAAGTAAATGAGGTCTGTGTATAATAGACCATGTAAATCAATTTCCTATTTCCTATACCGAGCAGTAACTATGGTGATGTACATTGCTCTATAGCAATGTACTACAGTCTGTACTTGATGCAAAGCTGTACTGCATAATTCAACAAGTAGTACCGTTATAAGACTTGCTGACAATATATTAACAAGTACAATTTGTTTAAAACACAAATCTCCGGTTCCTTCGATATTTCAAAAAAAAATCTATGTAATATTTTTCTATCACTTTAAATTCAAATATATCTCGGCAATCGTATTCACGATACATACCTTCTCTGAGAGTTTTGCTCCATCCAGGCGTGGTTTGAATCCTCACTTTGACACTCTCCATTGGGCACAGGAAGATGTCGGCAAAGAATTCGGCAGAGGCTGATGCAGCGAGGTACATGGATGTTCTGTAGGTGTATGTATTTTCCTGAAAACAACCGTGATTAATGTCAAGGTTAAGGGTCAAGGCGAACATGCAAATTTTGGAAGTTCTATAACTGGATGTTTGAATTGGAGTGCACTTTTGTTTGTGATTCGGATTATAATCTTCTTACCTCGCCAAGGATTCCGCTGTACAAGTTCTTGAAAGCTTCATAGAAACCGAATTTCCCAACTCCCTGCATGGAGTATCCAATAAGAGTTGGAGCCCAGCCAAGTGTCAGAGCTTTCATACCGCCTTCGGCTACAGACACTTTGAATCCATTGCCCAGACTCTTGTACTTTGCTGGATCAACCTGTGCAAATCAGTATTGACGATACTCTGGTAAAAAGTAACTAAAATAAGTGTGATATGATCTATTACAATTTAATAAGATGATCAACACTTTGACTAATAACCAAATAACAATCAGATAAACAATGAACATTGATCCTGTTACCTGAATACGGCACTTGACAAGATCCAATGGCACAACAGCAGTGTGAGTTAGACCACAACTGAGAAGACCTCCAAACGCACAAAGTGCATAGAACTTGGGGCTACCAACTTCACAGCTGTATTGGCTGCCTGAGATGATATGTGTCTCTAAATTTCTTAATTTGCGGCAATAGTCAAAACTGTATTTTGCCATAATGTAACTGATGTGATTTTGTCTCTTAGGATTCTGAAAACTGATTGGAGGTAACAAATTAGTGGCAGAGTAAAACCAAAAGTTACAAAAAGAGCCCCTTGAAGTTGCCATCAAAAGATACATACAAATTATTATTTACCTGATGCAGCAACAAGTTGTTTCTTGTTGGCCCCAAAGAAGGCTTCCTTCTGTCGTTCAAATACCATGGCAGCTAGTGCTGAAAATTGTAGTATATAGATTGAATTTGGCTGTAAATAAATAACAGGATCATATTTTTGGTACCCAACCCCTCAAAGCTTAAAACCGCAAGGCTGACGGCCACCCAGAACTCAGGAATTCTAAGCATCACTGAGAAGGGGATTAGATACAGGAATTATAGCATAATCATCAATTAAAGGAAGGAGAACTTAATGATTAAATCTAAGTGGTTTCAAACTTATCAACACTACTTATTACAATCAAATTTGAGAATCAAGGAGATCCTGAAGAAGAGATCTGGATTATACTTCTGTACCAGAATGGATCAATACAAATCCTAACTGAAGTGTGTGGGTTCCATTCAATTGACTTTGTAACACTGTCAACTTCATAAAAATATATATTTCAGAAAAGAAAGATTCTTTTGAGACATCAATCTGCAAGACTGTCTACAATGTTCAATCATCTGAAGCAAATCTAAATGGTATTTAAGATACCAATTATAGCCCTTGCATTTATATCAAGACATTTAGTGGGGTTTCATACCTGTTCAGACCTCTCTGTCACTGCAGATAGCCTAAGTAAAGAAAGAATAACATGTTTGGAAAGAATAACATGTACAGACATTGGAAGAATTGTTGTGTATGTTCTATTTTTTACTGTGGCATAGTTTTATCACTGCACTGCAGCAAATACAGATCAAATAAAACAAAAATTTCTCTATCTTTTCATGGTAATCAAGTTGAAAAATAATGTGCCAGATCTGACCTCTTTATTTCTTGTATGCAGCTTCATTGAAGCTAAAAACGAAGGTCTGATAAAATATGATAGGAAATAATCCTTTGCAAATTCGCAATTGCACTGCTGAGGGTCTGAGGATGAGTTGGCGATGCTAGACCGCTGATGCAAGCCGCGAGGCGGGTTTGCGTCTGAAAATAAGTTGCGCGCGCGACGAAATACTCGACAGGGTCTATTATCAATCGACAAAGGATGAAAGTCTTCGTCGATGAAGGCGCGCGCCCTGCGCGCAAGAAACAGTGGACGGATTAATTATTTACATTTTGTAGGATTTCACCCTACCCTTGCTGGCGGGATTTTATCCCTGGCGGATTGAAAATCGCGCGCAAAAACATTTTATCATATTCTACTCTATTCCACACTGGAACCCACACTAAATCCTCACTTTACATGGTTTAGCATCTGATGAGGAATATCGGTAAATCAACAAACTGTCATAATCAAGAAAAATCTATCCACGAGAAATTTATTACTTTAACATCAAGAATAAGCTGTACTGTAATGGATGAATCAAATTTGCTCCTTAATATAGCTATTTCAAGCATCTTACATATTGCATTGGAGTGAAGATATGTTTAACAGCACTTACTACCAGAAGCTTCTCAGTGGTGCTGAGGGAGGGCACTTAGCTGATTGTAAAGATTGTTTTAAAAATTATTTCCCTTTCAATTCAAGACAATTTTGTTGGAGATTTTCTCATGTAAACACACAGTTGGCATTATTTAACATGTTCATCTTACAACACAACACAATAGTTGACACAAATATTTGTTAGGTAATTTGTCTATCTGATAGTATGCCTAAATCTAAAAGAGACAAAATTGGTGAGTATTCCATGTCTGAATATGTTGGGACTTTTGCTAGTTATTGGAGTTTCAATATCAGTTTGTCACTTCTTCAGAGCTAAGTAAATACCTTCATATATCTAAACCTCAAAACTTTTTCAGTTTCCTTGACAACCACTAAAAAGAAAGCCTACGACACTAAAAAAGATCTTGTCTCAGAAGTCCAAGAGTGTTGTAATAAATACAATAACATCTATCTCATTGAGGTTCATAATGAAAGAAATAATCTCCTCAAAGAGATCAGAACTGATTGGAAATGTAGCAGGTTGGTTCAGCTCTCCATCATATGTTTGAATCTCTGTGAGAAGAATCACTTTATGATTAGGTTCTTACTCTATGACTTAGTCTCCTGTATCCTTAGGATAGAATCCAGACTTAATGTACTTGTTTCACAGATTATTCATGGGAAGGAATAAAGTTATGGCAGTATCTCTTGGTCGTACAAAAGAGTCTGAGTTCAAACCCAATTTGCATCATTTGGCCAATATGTTGGTTGGCAAGAGGGGCTTGCTGTTTACCAATGAAAGTACTGATGCTGTGAAAGACTGGTTTGGTGACCACAAAAGGTATTGTTTTGCAAGAAGTGGAAGCATTGCTACAGAAACAGTGGAACTCCCAAGTGGACCCCTTGATCTACCTCATTCTATGGAGCCTCAACTTAGACAATTGGGATTGCCTACTAGGCTAAAAGATGGTATGTTGAGCAAATTTTCTTATTCCACTGAATCAGTATATGAAATGCTACTGTTCTACTAATCTAAAAATCTTCCTTATAAAAGGATTGGTAGTTCTAGAGCATGATCATGTTGTATGCACAGTGGGAAAAGCTCTGACAACTCAGCAGGCAGTGATACTGGTAAGAGTTCTTGGTTGATTCATTCACTTGTGTTCTCTGTTTTGCATAGATAATGTAGATTCATTGGACAACATGATTTCAGAAACATTTGGGTAATAGCATGGCTGAATTCCAAGTTGATATCATTGCTCATTGGACTGATGGACACTACAACCTTCTGTCTACAAATAATACCTCAATGGATACAGATAATGCCTCAATTGAAGGGAATGACTAACCAATTCCTTCATTGAGAACTCTGTGGGAACGTATAGCACTTTTACTAAATCGGCTGATTGACTATTTATTTTATCAAAACAAAATTGAGTATTACTTGGTGTTCATTCAATCTTTTAATTGGTTACTACTTAAATTTAGATCCTTAGTGTCAAATTTTACATATTACTTGACTCAAAGATTAATTATATGAGTTATCACATTTCAAATCAGGAGGTATGTAGTTTGATGGATGAGCTGAGAGACCAGTTTGGGTTTGATGAATTAAGTGATGAATGGTGTGAAAATCTGCTGAAAGATGATTTCTGTAGCTATGAATGGCCAGGATCATGGACTTTTCAAGAATCGACAATAGGTCTTGAAGCGCCTTTTGATAGCCTCTATTCATATCTCAACAGCAAGGGGGATAAAATCTGGGATGTTCTGATAATTTCTGATGTGACTCGATTACAGTGCATAACTAATATCGTCTTGGAGTCATGCATCAAGTCACACGGCTCTCCCTATACTGCACTCCTGTGTGGTGCATGCTATCTACAACTGTCGTCCACGAAGGGCGCATCTGCCAGGAATACATTCCATGGAATGATTTTTGGTAAAATCATGGAAATTTTGAAAACACAAGAGGACCCGGATGTGTTCAGTGCATTGTCAAAGGTTTATAAATCACTAACAGGTTTGATAAACTCTGATTTCAGTTTAATGGAGAGAACATATTGGCAGTTAGTGAAATCTTCACTGTCCTCTATTGACTTGAATTGCTCTCACAAGAAAAGTAACAGTCAATCTTTTGAGGAATTGCTTTCAGTCTTACTAAAGAGAGCTCAATGGTTCAAAATCTTTGCAAAAGAATCGATGTCGTATATTTGTGCTGGAAATTCTTTCATCGGAAGCAGATGTTCTCAGCTGATATGTGATTTTGTTTCGGGCCACTTAGAAGATAATAGTATTGTCAATCATCACATGAACTTTGTTCAACATTTGTGTGGCTCCATATCATCTAGAACCGAAACAAGGAAACAAGTTGAAATCCATATCTTGGAGATGATAAGAGTTTTACCAGACCAAGCGTTCTTGGAATTGATGCACTGGATTGTGAGTGACTATTGCATGTCATCCAAAATTGTACATAGATTGTTTGGTATTGAGCTATGTTTCCAGCTCTCGTTCCATGTTACAGAGAGAATGCCTGGAAGTCATGATTCTTCAGAGGTCCTTTATCAAGCTATAACTAATCACCTATCGGATAAGGCACCAACAGTTCGAGCCAAATCTGCAACAGTGCTATGTGATCTGATGAAATGCAATGAAAAGCATATTTTGGATTATTTTTCACCGCATTTCGACCCTAATCATCCAAACAATATCCTCAAAAACGTGGATCATCTCAGCAATGATTCAGCACCGGCAGTACGCAGATCAATTTGCCAACTTTTGTTTGCTGCTGTTTTGAAATATGGGCTGAGAACTTCTTGGTTAAAACATCTGTACCAGTTCACTCTCGATACAGCAGTTTCAGTGAAAAAACAGGCTCTGATAAGCATTTGCCAGTTATTAAAAGAACATGATCAGAACTCCAAAATCCGAAGACTCTGGCTGGAGACAATATTGTATCGATCATCTGACAATGAGAACACTATCAGGGACTTTTGTGGCGAACAATTGGAGCTGCTGATTGGCAATCTTGCTGATTCACAGACTTCATGGGAAATCATTGAGTTGATAGCTAATCCTAGAAGCTTAGATCTTCAAAAGCTTTTTGAAAATGGTATTCAACTATTGTCAGGTTACAGGATATCTGAAGCAAATAAAAATTTCATCATGGGAAGGCTAGAAGAGCCAAATCATTATCAGACTGTGCTGTTCATTGTATCAAAGTTCATCGAACAATTTGATATGGTCGATGGTAAGAAGCTGTTAGAAATTTTTGATCATAGTCTTACTAAAAGATCGGATGAAAGCTATCAGACAATTTGTATCATTTTATCATGCTTTAGAAGAATTGCTTGTTTGAATGAAACTGATGATATTATTCAGAAACTCATTGCAGAAGTGCATAAATTCAACCATCCCTACATTCTTGTCAAAGAACTGATTATGACCATATCGAATTTAGTTCATCGAACATCAAATGACATGAGTTTTTATGAAGAAACAATGGCTACTATAAACAACGTTCTTCAAAACCTTTGTCTCAGCAAGAATGAAAGCTCGGCCATGTCTTCCAAGAAGCTCTGTTGTTATTTGTTTACCCTTGGCGAGGTTTCATCTCAGTATACAAATGATATTGATCATGATACAATTTTGTGTTTGAAAGAATTGATCATTAATACCGAGGAAACATTATCAACGGCTGCTCAAGCTCATGCTATCATGTGCTTTGGCAAGATTTGCCTTGCTCATGAAATAGTAGCCAAGGATTCGATATTGCTGCTCTGCAATGTCCTGGATGACAACAAGAACTTTCAAATACGGAACAATATAATGATAGTATTGGGTGATCTTATAGTTCGATATCCAACTATTATTGGCTCTGATTATCTCTATTTTGTTACAGATCGTTTGCAAGATAGTTCTGTCATGATAAGGAGGCAGGCCATTAGCATTATAACCAAGCTTTTACAAGAAGACTACATAAAGTGGAAAAGTGGGACTGTGATGAAGTTTATCACCAACCTAGTTGATGAAAATGCTGAAATAAGGCAGCTATGTGAACTTTGTATGACCAATGTTGTTCTGTTGAGATACCCCGAAACTTTCACTGAATTTTTCATTGAGGTAACGTTCTTTCTTCATGGCCTGGAGAATTTCCTCAGTGTTCCTGACCCGAACTTGCTAAAGTTTTCTCTCCCTGGCAATGACAACGAAACAAAAAGAAGAAGCATTCTTCAAGTCATGATGAAGAATTTCACTGATCAACAGAAGATTTGTGTCACAGCTCGAATATGCAAAGAAATACTCTCATTATTCATCAATGATGATGTCCAGCCAATTGATACTGAATTAATACCTCTCCTTAAAGATAGCCTCTGGATATTAAGCTGTGACTCTTTGAAACTGTCTTCCCTCAAATCGAAACCTTGTCATGACTTTGATGAAGATGATAGCAAGTTAGACCTTATTGCTGCCCAAACTAAAGTGATGAGTAGTATTGTCGTGCAAAATTTTGTTGAGAATTGTACTCCTATCATCCTACAGTTGAATAACAAGTTAAAGAAATTGAAGTCTCCCTTACAGCTGGATTTTAATCGTTTCATTGTGTTGTTCATGAAAGATTTCAAGAACGAAATCGACATTTTAAGTGGAGGGAATGCTCAATTCGTTGCGGAGATCAAACATGACATAGAATGTATGGAAAAGCAATCTGATGATATCGACAGATACCTAACGAAGCAAGGGTCAACCTCCACCACTGTTTCGACTCCTGGTTTCTTAAAAGCTCTCAAAACACCTCAAAGTAGCATTGCCCTAAGTTTGTCCAAAGGTCCCAGTGGCCTTTTCCAAACTCCTTTCTTCACAGCACCTACCCCTTACACTGTCTCAAAAAGTTTAGCTCTGAAGAAAGAATACAAAGGCACAAATGTAGCACAACAACAGTTGAGGAAGAACTTACTCGCTAACTTTGCTGCTTCATCTGCTCGTCCGTTGCCAGATAATGAGATCTCGATATCAGAAATGCTTCATGATTCTGCTGGTGACGTTCAGTGCAGCAGTGTGCCACATGATGCAGCACAAGAGTCGATTGAAATGTCCAAACCATCACTACCAGAATGCCCAGTCAACGAAACTTGCTCTGCTTCAGTCGACAAAAAGATCAATGTAATCGATGAGAAGATAAAAACAAAGAAGACGCTTTTCAATCCTGATGATCAACGTGCTTCAATTGGTTTGAGAAAGAGTGTGAGATTGAGTTCAGATAAATCTATTGAAAGTGTACATCAAAAGCCTGGTAAAGAACATGTACTTCATAAAGACTATTTCAAGAAAATCTTGGTCACTGAAGAGCCACAGATGGATATTGATAAGCTGTCAGGAGGCCCTGAGAATCATGAACCTAGGGCAATTTCTCTTGGTCAGCTTATCAAAGCAAGGTTGAAAAGCAAGAAGAAAGCAGAGAAGATAATTGCTAAAGAGGGTAGGAAAAGTGAAATAAAGGAGGAAGATGCTGCTGCGAATTCTCAGAATAACTTGCCCAGTTCTAACACAGATGAAATTCTTTCCGGTAATATCTGTGCCAATACACAAAATAATGAACCAGAAATAAAATCAGATGCAGAACATCTCGAGCATCGATTAAGTTCTGTCGAGAACAGTTCATCGAAACTCGGAAATGTGAGCAGTAGTGCAAGTGTCCAATCTGAAGACAAAGCCGTGGAAGGCAGGAGACAATCGTTGAGAAGAAAAAAGGTAATGAAGTTATTCCAGCAGTTTAAAAGTCCCGATAAAGTTAAAGAGGCAGAGGATAATTGTTCGGAGCAAATGAAAACAGAACAACCTGTTGATGGTGAAGATGAGAATCCATTGAAAGGGACTGGCCAGAAGGATGCAAATGTTCCTGACAAATGTTCGGGTACAGAAGAAATTCAGGAACAGAAGGGTCAGAAGATAATTATCAAGAGAAGGTCAGCCAGATTGGACAAGTTGGTAAAACAGTATCAAGTCGTAAGTTCGTCCGATATGAAGATGCAGAGTCAGGAATTGCCCTCTGGTAAAGAGAGCACAGTAAATGCCCCTCCCACTCTGAATCACGATAAGCCTACTTTGGAAGTTTTAGCCAATGTTGAAATTAATAAGGTATCATCTATTCAGAAAATTGCACAACAATTTCAGAAAGCAAATACTGGTCATAAATCTCCTCGAAAAGACGTTTCTGCTCCAATTACATCGGAATATAACACAGAAATACTGGCTAGAACTTCTTTGTCCAACAAAGATAAATCTAACAAGACGAGAGAAGAGGGTACTAAAATTGATGACCAGAAATTAGGCGTCAATGCTAGAGTGAAATCTACTTCTAGGAAAATGAATAAATTCGTCGAAAAATTTAAGCCAGTGGTTTCTTCTGAACCTAGTGAGAAAGCTTGCATCATCGAAGGGCCTGATAAAATTTTGTTAGCAAACCAAGTGTTGAGGAAAAGAAAAATACCCAATGCCTCAGGGTACGAAGTTCTACAAGAAGACGACTTTATTCCAAAACAGAAACGTCGATCCTTCGAAAACATCATTCATAGCAGGGATTCCAAACCTTTTGGCGTATCACGGCGGTTGTCCCAGCGTTTAGAAGAGAAATATGAAAAGACATTACCGGCTTTTTCAGAAGAGCTCGCTATAGTGACACCAGTTGCAGAAAAAATGAGACGGTCGTCAGAGCGATTGATGAAAAAACAGGACGTCACATTTAACCTTAATGACCCTGGGATAGTATCATCGACTCCTTTTGTGTTTGGAAAGACTTCAAAGAGTTCGGGAATGGTGTCAAGCACACCGTTTGTTGGTAAAATTGAGAATAGGCTGAACTGTGACTTATCTCCCATTCAATCGAGCAAAAAAAGTTGATCAATGCTGAATAGTTGAGAGTTAAATCGATTTCTTATACCGTAATCACTGATCAGCAATTTTTGGTTGAGGCATGCCCTTTCATAATGACCAGTTCTGCAATTTGTACGTTACTTAAGGTTCAGACAATGATTTTGAATATTTGGTAATTTATTGTCTGTTTATTTCATCTATAACTTTCTTGACTTCAATTTCGAACTATTATCAACTTCTAGGGGTCAGGTATGTTAGGAAATTCGAGTTATCAGCATTTTCGATCCCTAGGAGTGGCGATTGCTTACTAATATTGTCTGTATTTGAAATATCACTATACTGGTTATTATAAAATGTAACATAACACTATTATATATAACATTACCTCCGATTTTCATGTTATGTCTGACTTGATAAAAAATCTCAATGTCTCACCCTGCCAAAAGCTAATTCCTCTCTTTGTATTCATAATTTTCATCATTACAACTTGATTTTGCCACCACAGCATGAAATGGACGGAGATTCAAGAATGAAGGATAGCATCAGATGATTAGTTTTGTTGGAGTTGTCTTTCCAAATTGAGCTCCCCTCCGGATACTAGTCATCGCTGCTGACACCACAGCCTGCTGACACCACAGGATCATTACTGGTCACCATGTCCAGGTCATGTGCAGTTATGGATGAAATGGTCAGGGACTACTTGCTGTTCAGGTAGTTTGTAATCAGATGGATTACGGTATAATTTCCCGAAACGGTGATATAACGTCAAGTCTCATTGCTAAGCAGGAGATAGTATGTTGAGTTCTGTAACTGACTTCCTTTATCAGAGGTTTCACGAAGACTGCTCAATCTTTGGAATCTGAGATCAAGTTTGATAAAGATAAGAGCATGCGGGCAGACAAGATAACGGAACACCTGCTTTCCTTCGTATACGGGTATGGAGCAGCGTCCTCCACGGTTTTCCTTAAAGCTATAGTTTTTTATCTCTATTTTGAAAAAATGAAACAATGCGCATGTTTTGATCTTCTGATTTTACCAGGTTTGACTTAGCCGGACTCAAAGACTACTGGCGTTATCTGAACAAGCGTTTCTTCAGAAAGATTCCTAACACAGCAATCCACAAAACCCTTGTTAGGTTGGAGGATTGCCTTTACAAGTGAGTTCGGAAGTGACCTTGGAATGACTCGTTATTTTATCTGCTGTATTCGCGTTGTGTGATTAAATTAGCGCCATATTCTATTTCGTGGGAAATTCGTGAAACGGCGCGCGCGGAATCGGACAAAAACTTGATGAAAGTTGACGCGCACACGATTTTATTTTGCGCGCGATATCGAAATCAGCAGGTTTAACATCGTGTAAATTCTTAGTTGAATGAATTTGAATATTGTGAATGTTAATATTCAATTCTGGTCCAGGTACTACATTGTGACAGCTCATCAAGCACAGAAACAAGACCGGGTTTTGGAGTTCTTCGAACGGTGCTCAAACGATATTCTGGGTGGAGGACATAGGGAAACGTGGAGAGATTGGTTCTGTTTTCCTTATGTTAAAAACCCTGAACTAAGCCCTGTTTTTGGACCTTATTTCCAGTTAGTTCGAATCGATCCCACAAAATCAGAAATACTGATATGAGATCTATACGAAAATCAATAATTGCGTAGACACCTCAGAAGGTGATATTCCTCATTTCTCTTCAGACGAATATGGTGCGAAACAGTGCAAATGTCACTACAAAACCTGATCAGTACAGTTTTGGATTCCATACCTCTGCCCGCCCTCCTGCAGTGGAAAGAGAGCTCTGTCGAGGTCATGGATGAAAAAGAACAACTTCAGAAAGAGGTGAGATTGTGGAGAAACATCTTTCGTCGTTCCTACGTTGCGTGACACAAATGCACACTGTGTGCACACCTTTCGATCACGCCGGTTTTCGTGTCTCGCTGTTACAATAATGTGAACAACTGAACATCTATTCAGGTGACTGTGCTGAAGATGAAACTACAAGACACAGCAATTACAGAAGATGGGTCCAACTCAAATAAGCAGCTTGTAACCAGGTAATACAGCAGACTGTACCATATGAAAAACTCATTCTCTTCTGCCCTCGTCACAACTTCACTCCTCTGTCCCATGTTTCAGGTCTGACATCGATCTTGCTGAGGATTTCTGTATCGTTTCCACGACGGGAAAATCCCCGGATGTGCCCAAACTCGCTGAGACGCTCTCCTTCAACCCGACCCGAAACTTCACCACTCTGAACGCCAAGATGTACCGGGACCACGTGGCACCACTGACATTCGCACGGTTCAGCTGTGAGGGCATGTTCTGTGCGACTAGCGATACATCCGGGACGTTGAAAGTGTGGGCGTTCTCCCCAGAAGTGAAGACACTCCATAGTTTCGTGTTTAAGAGTGGGATTTACAGTGTTCATTGGGCTCGCAAGATGGACAAATTGCTTTTTGTTGGGACAGGTGGAAGTGCGATTAAACTGATCAATATCTCAAATCGGAAGATTACTCATGAACTGATTCATCCTACGACCGGACTCAATGTAATTGCCCTCGCGTCAAATCAGATGTGTACACATCTAGTATCATCTGCAAAACAACCGTCTCACAGCAAGGCAAACAAATCAGGTGGAGGTAGAAGTGGTGGCAGATCATCCACATCGTCAAATTCGAGCGGGGATGCCAACCCGTTTGGGGAGGTAGTGGTATGGGACTGCAAAACACGGGAAATGATCCAGATTCTGGAAGTATCACCTCTCCCCTCGCCACTTACCTCCCTCCACTTTAACCATAATGGCAGTTTACTGGTGTGTGGTGCGCTGGACGGCATGGTGCGGGTTTACGGTGACTACCAGTGTATAATGGGGTGGCAGGCCCACACCCACCCTATTCACACAGTCAGGTTCAGTGTGGATGAGAACTCCGTGTTCAGTTACTCTAGAGATGGGGTTCTAACACAGTGGCGACTCTATCCCATGTCCCAGTCTCTCCACAGCGTGACTGTCAACAAGGAGGCTCAGCTGTCACGTGATGTGAATGCTGCATCCCTATTGGCTGACACGTTCTACGACCGTGACTTCGCCCTGGACTCAGAGGGCAAGTACCTACTCACATATCGCGGACAGCAGGCAGTGATATACAACATTGAGGATGGGTTTCTGGAGGATACAGTACTCCCGGCTCAGGGATCGCCTGTGTCCTGTGTGGATTGGCATGTGCCGTACAGTACTCGACTCTGTTTGACGGCTTCGCTATCCGGTGTGGCGAGAATAAATAGCCTTCTTTGCTGACGACTGGGTGGTAGTGAATGGTTTGTACTCACGAAATGCCGATTAAAAATGATGCCGAGTTCAGAGTCAAGAGAACTGGTGACTGTGAACAAGCGGAGAATTTTATGCAATATCTGTGTTCTACGAATTTTTAATTTATGTTTGATTTTGATATATTGTCAGGAGATAATGTACTGGAGCAGAGCTTTTTATCCCTTTCGGACATTTTTCAATATGATTTGACGATTTGTGTATTTGAATTGAATCCAGACTTCATTGTATATTGTTTTTTAATTTTCTTGTTCTTTGTCAAATATTAATCTCGTCTTATCTTTACTTTTCATCTCCAATTGAAAAGAAACGAATGGATTTACGGAAAGGTTATTATTGAATGAACCTCACATTTTTTATTCACAATAGGTTTACATTCAATAAAAATGCATTCATATCATGAACTGTGAACTACAAAACGTAAATCTCGTAAGAAATGTGTATCACCAGAAATGTGTATCACCAGATATTCATTAACTTAACTCGATCAAAAAATCAAAAGCGAACAATCAATCGAATACGAAAAGAACATAATAATAATGAATCTGATCTGGTATCTCGATAATATATAGCAATTGTCATATTTCCCCTATTTCAATACAAGTTCTGTCAAACGAGCATAGCAAAATCAGAAGCTATAAAACTGGTTTTTGGCCTTGAAGTGCTGAAGATAAAGTAAATTAATCCACTCATTATACTCTGCGTTTTATTCCTCAAGAGCTGTTGAAAATAACCATAATGTGATTTTAGGCCTTATCAAGGTCTTTCCAGATTTTCATTTAGTGTCAGGCTGCAGCCATATGATGTGTACTCAATGACAATATTACTGATCAACATGATAAAACTTAAATGTGCAGAAAGCAGTTAAATTTAAATACAGAAAGTCTATCTTTGTTAAACTTTAAGTATCACTATCATTGTCTTCTTTGATATCACATTCAACTTCAATATGCGGTATAAAAAATGGTACGAGAATTTTGACCAATCCAATATTTCATCACAGAGACCACAGAGAAAACCCCATTGTTTCATGCATAACACTATCAGTATCATTCCTGATAGTTCATCAATATGGATCTAATGATTCGATTGTCTCTGCTTCCATAGTTTTCCTTAGCACAGTGTCATGTCAAGTCATCAGTGTCGGCGGACGTGCGCTCTACTAAAAATATTATCATTCCTACAGTCTAACCCTCCCTGATCTGAATTCCGCTTCACTGGAACTCTTCTAGTTCCTCTACGTACGTGGTCGGAAAAAGGCCACGGGTATTTTTAATCCGTCCGTAAACCCATCCGTTATTCTGATCTTCCAGCCGGAAAATAACCTGTGAATGAATAGCAAATGGAATGAATAATGATACTAATAATGATAAGAGTTCGGACAAATCTCATATAACGCTAAATCAAGGCATGACGCTATTTCCTTGTGTTTAACATCAAACCTGTCCAGCAGTTATAGTGAGCTCATCAGGTCTCTGAGACTGGTAGTCATAGAGACATCGGTACACTCCGCCTCTTTCAGGCACTTTCTCCAGGTAGTTACTAGGGAAATACCCGACCACGCCCTTACACACCCCCTGCGAAAATTGCCATTTGATTTTAATAACTTCGAGTTCGAGAACTAATGTCGCCACTCGAAACAGCCACCGCCCAACGTGCCAGAAAATTCTACTCTGATAGAGAAACTACTAATAGGACAATCCGATAATCGACGTGAAGCTACCTCATGGAACACATGAAGTCTCAGCTCACTCACTCTCAGCGCTATTGCACAGGCACACACTCACCTTGTACCAATCAGGGTTGGTTTCCTCCATAACATCGACCCGTAGCCCTGGTGCACACCACGCTTCACTGCTCTCTTCTATGTCTGTGTAATCGTACAGTGCCACACTCGCATACAGTGCACCTGGCCATGGTGTGAAATAGTGCCACTTGTAAAGGTGTGTGCATGGGGACTGGGGAGGGGGGCGTGGGGCCGTGAGATTCATATTCTGATTAATCAGGAGAATGGTGAACTAAATGTGGTGCAACCATTACATCACCATCACATACTCCCCCATAATATGATAATCACTTAATTACCCGGAGTGAGGGGGTTCTTAACGAGTAGCCTAGCTTCTTCTGTCGGGAAGTGCGGCACTGAGAACTCTGTGAGAGAGGGGAGAAATGTACAGTGAAGTGTACACAGAGGGGAAGTTTGAGGAAATCACGTTAGAAACGAGCATTAAGTTCAGCTGAAGCGTACATAGTGTCAGCGAGAAACATTTACTGGCAAGTGTATCACATGCAAAAGCTTTGCCTATCGATGTTAGTCCCGTATTCGCGGCTCATATCAGCTGGGCCTAGCATCGCAAGCGAGCAAAAACGCAGAGCATTGTAGAATTCATATTGGGAAGTACATTCATGACATGAAATTGAATTAGAAATAGAAAACCACAATGGAAGATAGAATAGATTTTTCACGCCCATTCAATGAATAAACTGGCTCGTAATGTGCCATGAAATAATGAAAACAATGTTTGGCATTTTAGTAGAATGCTGTATAAAAGCAACATGGGCCATGGCAACCAAAGCAACAGTATCCAAGCAACATGGTAACCATAGCAACACCCGGTTATATTCGAACCAACCAATGCAACTAGGGGGCATAGCGGTTAACTCATAGGTTCGCTCCGTGTTTTCATAGACACTGCTTGCTGTTCGATTGTACTTTTGGCGAACTTGAGGGAAGAGTAATTGCAACTGTTACAGGAAGAATAGCTGTCACCGCGATATTTGTGGGTATAGGAGTTCACACAAGCCTGACGCTCAAATCAAGAATATGGTCGATAGCAGTAAATGATTCATGCCACAACACACGTCACAATCAGCGTGGTTACAAATTGATTCAATCTTACCTTATATGGGATAATTCGCCTTACCTGGGGGTTTAGGTGGAGCAAGAGGTTGTCTCTGCTCCGATTGACGGATGACAGTTTGAGGTCTTCCTCTGAACAAAAGAGAGAGAATGTCAAGCGGCCGAACTTGTGATCAACAAGTTATGTGAACTGCGCTAAAACCCAATACTTACCTCCTATCTAGATCTTCATCGATACAGTCATATTCGTCCTCTTGTCCCTCTGAGACACACACAAGAGAAGTATTAAAATAAGGATATTGGAAGGATAGAGGGTTTCTCAGCTCTAATGGGCCGTAATTCAAATTTCAATCCATCATCAAATAGGTGGAGTGATTTCTACTACTGGAAAGACCGTCTTCTTAATCGGCGGTCATCGCAAATGACACACGTCATTTATACATTATGTCGTGTTACCTTCTTCCTCTCTGTATTTACTGAAGTCAGGTGTTGCACCCTGTTTTAGTGTCCACCACTCGTCTCCCTTATCGTCTTTATCGTCACCTGATGACACGCGTGATTAGCGGGACATCAGTCATCACAATCAATGACAGCAACTCTCATTCATTATGTCAACTCTATAATTCTTAATGTCATGTCACATCGGATTTGATGTTGACAACATCCATGATTGGAATTAACATTAGGTGAACAGATATATACATTTGACATGCTGCACGTTTGAAATCAGTATTGCTTGTCTTGAACATTGAATAATCTCTCCTAATGATCAGTTAGTTACAACAAAGACCAGTAATTATACTACTATTTGTGCTGGACTGGTCAGATGGTATGCCAGGTTCATCGGATATTATTTCACAGTCAGTATAAAGTAGCTGTTCATCCTCTTTCGGCAACTTCTCAATTTCTAAAGGAGCAATTTAATCGTTGAGTTACTTCTAAACTATGTCTTCTATTAGATTATTTCATTAGAAGTATCTCATTGAGATACTTTTGAATATTCTTCTTGAGATATTAGATGCTTTTAGATGTTTGATATGTGGTATTTGGTTGATAAAATGCTTACCCTGTTCAATCTTCTTCGGCTGAAAAGATCACATTATCAAATTGAAAAGATGCTGGATCAATAATTGGCAGGGCTGAACAAAGCTGCACAACACAAAGCTGATAGCACGACACAAGGATCGAACAACCGCACAATTTCTACCTCGTTTCCTCTTTTGAAGATCCCTCCAGCTCCTTTGATGATGCTATTTATAGGATCCTTGTGCTTGCTGGGTTTTTCTTCCGCTGGCTCTGAGATCGGCTGAAAGAACATCAAGATTTTATCACTCGGAAATAATAATCGTTGCTTTGAAAAAAGCTCAATTTCCATAGCGGTGACTGCCACAAGGACTAAAGGTTCACAACATGTTTGTACACACCTGACCGACGCAGTCAAACACTTTACTCCTACAACCTCCATGGCAATTCACTTTACACTTGCTACACTGATAACTCCGTTGTAGCATTATAGCTGAGAGAGATAAGATTCTCCGACCATCATTTGAAAACAAAACATTTATCTAGACTTGCACCTCTGAGGACCTCAGAATTTCAGACTGAGGTTGATTGTTGAATCGCAAATACGGCCTGTGAAGTCTTTACTTACGTTTTTGACAATGATCACACGACTTCATTTCCGTCATACTGAGTTGTGACCATTCGTGCTCTCCCTGTTCTGGTAAAGGGTGAAAGGAACTTAACAAAAACACAAACAAAGAACATATCATACCCAATGATCTGATGTGTATTGACTATTGTGTCGCATGAATGGTTTATTTTCCTGCGGAAAAGTGGAATCACTCACTCACCAACAACACTGGTTACACTCCGTGTGTCATCTTCAGTATCCGAAGGGCAGGATTCGTTACTGTTAATTACCCCGGAATTCTCCAATAAACCCAGCTGAAATGACGTGCTATCATCATTTCACATCACACACTGACGATTTGGAGATGTAACGCGAGTCAAATTACCCTTTAATGATGCATGAAGCAGGTGTTACCGCTATATTGATGATCATACACACAGAAATTTGATCTCTCCGAATATAAGATTATCAAAGGCTGCAACTGATTTCGGTTTTAACACGGCACAAAGAAGGCAAGCCGAATGAAGTGATCTTTATTTATTTGCGCGCGCCGCGGAGATAAGCGCGCGCACGTATGCGCAAATATCACCTATCGAAAAAATCCGCCCACTACGTAAAGTCGAATGAAAATTGTGCCACAATATCGTTTTCGGGAAGTTTGTAATCCATCTACTGGTGTCATCGCATTCCATCATCGGCATTCCTACGTCACAAATATGCAGTGGTGTCAGCAAATTATGACGAATGTGTACCTATTCGTAATACAGGCCAGTTATGACATAGTGGTGTCAAGTCATTCCATCGTCACCATTCCTACGTCACAAGTATGCAGTGGTGTCAGTAAGTTGTGACAAATGCGTGCTATTTCGTCACACAGGCCTGTAGTCACAAAGTGGTGTCAACGCATTCCAATGTTTATTCGCACTCCTTCGTTCCAGTAATGCAGTTGAGTCAGCAAGAGTCACACAAGCCTTTTCTGACATACTGGTGTCAACACATTCCATCAACCCTTGCACTACTTGCGGTAGTAGTTTCCCTCACATTAACTGGTTTTGTAGGACCGAACATGCGACTAGGATGGGAAAATTACTTTAGTTTTGACTTACTTCGATTGCAAATTGTGATCCTACCTGTGACGTTAAGCCACACTTGGACATCTCAAATAACCGTAATTCCTGCCTCAAATTGGACATTTGTATCTCGATATCGGACGCTTTACCATAAGTAGGATTCTCTTGGTAGCTGAAACACATCGATGAGAAAAAGCACTAGTAACGCTCGTTTATGTCAATTTGACATGATATGATTCGACTCTGTCAAGACATGATACTGGTCACGTACGTTGTCAGTAGCTTGCTCAGAGCGTCCAAGTCTTTGTTGCCCCTGTTTATATCTGTATCTAGCTGTACTAGACTGCGTTTGATCTGCTTGTACTTCTTACCTACATTTAAACGGAGATATTGGAAACTTGTTTCAATGTACCAAGATGTCACCTATCGCAATGATGAGAAAATGAAGTCGGGTATTTGACAAGGAAATGTTTATCTTGTTACTCACTAAGCGTGTGAATAGTGTACTCTTCCCTTGCCACGTAGCCATTTATAATATTCTGAAAGTAGATGAGTTACTATCTGAACTTGATCGGATCATTCACCGACAGTTTTATTCATCTACTTCTAGGGAAAACTGCAAGATGAGTTGAAACTTGTTTTTCACGATGAGCACTTGAAAAGTATAGGTTGGAACTAGTGTAAGCATACTTTGAGTACTTTTTAAGTCGGGACGTCGGGAAACATGTATCCCAACATGGCCGACATGTAGATGTATCCCAACATGGCCTACATGTAGATGTATCCCAACATGTCCGATTTGGANGTACTTTTTAAGTCGGGACGTCGGGAAACATGTATCCCAACATGGCCGACATGTAGATGTATCCCAACATGGCCGACATGAAGATGTATCCCAACATGGCCGACATGTAGATGTATCCCAACATGGCCGACATGGAGATGTATCCCGATACATGTAGAATGTAGATGTAATGACTGATGTGTCTCATACAGATCTAGACATTCATAAAGCATAGTTACTACACATAACATTGTGTCAGTGTGAGATCGCAATGGATATTTTTAGAACAGTATGGGGGTTCGTTATCCCGAATTTGAACACACGTAGTTGTTGATTCCAACTCTACGAGACCTATAACTCCTTGTTGAAGGAAGCAATGAGTTAAATCCGATTTCTATTTTCATGAATGCTGGCCTTACTGAGTATAATAGAAGAGAAGTGAATAATGCGAAACAATAACCGTGACGATTGAGTTGTTTTGCATTATTCACTGCTCTTCTATTATACTAAGCAACCCCATCGAGCCTCGAGAAAAGAGTAAGATGAATGTATATCAGCTGTTACTCAATGACAACATCACAGCAAGCCGAGAAAGGAAACGTGAAGAAGCGCGAATTATGGCCGAAAATTAGTGATGAAGAATAAAAATACAAATTAGATTTGAACTAGTTATCTGAACAACCGAATATATCAGAAACATCAAAGTTAGATAAGGAATTAACAGATACTTTCAGCTTATCATTATTATTCTGTCAATAAGGACCGACAATCATACTGTGTCAGACATGAAAATCACCTGTGCTATTCCGCTCTCCTCTGTGTCGGCCGGGACAAACTCCTTTTCCAGATAGATTGGGTGTATCTCAGGGGGCAGAACTAGACTCTCTCCCAACTTAGCTATATCCCTGCGGAGTGAAGTGGTGAGGTGAGGGGGTGGGCTGAGGGGGTGAGGAAAGGGAGAGTGAGGAAACGGGAGAGTGAGGAAACGGGTTGGGGTACCTAGTGAGGAAGTAGGTGAGATGAGGAGGTGAGGTGAAGATAGATCATGGGTATTGGGCAGTTGAAGGGAGCGAATGACTGGCGTGATCTCTCCATTTTCGTGCGTGGCCTGTTCCCAAGTATCCCAGGTAAATTTGACATTTTATTGTCATGCGCTATCACATTAGAGAGTTCGAGTGAATCGTGAATATTGGATAGTGAATACAATGTCCAGTGTCCAATATATGAAGTAAAGTGTAGCATTTGACGAGTACATTTCGAGTACACTTGTATAGAACTTGTATAGAGGTGTGAAGGACAGCATATAATGTGACAGTGAAATAGTGTTTTCTAACAGAACAGTCCAAAAGTATACTTTTTTACTGAATCAACAATTTTCTAAATAATCAATTTGCTAAATAAACAACACACTGAACATCAAGAATTAACTTATGATACAGACAACCTACTTACTCAGTCGGTTTGATATTCTGAATAGAGTTGGTGGAATTGCTCACTACTCCAAGACATTGATTGAAATGGTGGGACTGTCGCTCGAATGTGTATGTCAATACTGACAGGATGAAGTTGTGCAGGTTCAGTTCCACAGCTTCTAACTCCTGAAATCGGACAAAGTGTGGTCATCAGATGAATTATACTTCAAAATGGGGAATGAGATTTGGAATCCGATAAAGCTCGATATAATGCTTTGGAAATTTCGTGGTTATTCCCTCTATAACGAGAGCAGAAGCCAGCAGATAATCTTGGTTATACTCGCTGAACAGTGTCTAACATATGATAGACATAATTATTAGGTATTAAACATGTACAGGTTGTAACATCAGACACTTGTCGCTGGACCCACTGTATCAGTGTATCTGGTTACACTACTTCGTGAGAATTACAACTCCTGTTTTATTGACGTCATTGGTATGTGTGTGTGTGTGTACTCAGTGTACTCAGTGTACAAGGATGAAACATTGCATGAATCTCAATCAACACATTCACACACCTCTTCTTCATATATGCCAGGTACGAACATTGAACAGGTTACAAGTGTTCCTTACTGCTATCGAGGGACAGAATATGCTGAATTCTTAGGGTGAACCCAGAATCCTCAGCTTAGCTAAAATCGAAACTATAAATCAGAATATACCTGCATCAAGTTAGGGAGCTGTACATCCAGTGCACTCTTAGCCGTACCGTTAGAGTAAGTAAGTTGCAGTAGATAGTTATTGTACGCAGTGTAGGTAGGCATGATGGAGGTACCCTTCTTAGTTGTACCAGAATTCAACTGAGAAGGAAAGGATATCGCTGACGAGAAAAACTACAATACGATATGACACCTATATTGTGTGATACCTATATTGTGTGATACCTATATTGTGAAATACCTATATTGTGTGATACCTATATTGTGTGATACCTATATTGTGTGATACCTATATTGTGTGATACCTATACTGTGTGATACCTATATTGTGTGATAGGGGGATCCATTTTATCAAGTAATTGCGGATGCAATTAGAATGCATTGATGTACCAGAATAAACTCCATATCACTCCCACCTGAGCCTTGTATTTGGACCACATTCCCGCGTAATCCTTCTGATTCTTATCCCTCGTTTCCGACTCACGGGTCACCGTGGAACTGATGCTGTCACGGAAACCGTATATCTGAGAGTGAGGGGTGCAGTAGTGGGGAGAGGGAAAATAATTCTAACCCACGACAGGGTTATTGCTTCATTGAACAGACTATATTGGTTATTGGTTCCCACCACCGAAAAAACTGTTTTTGAACGGCGCATCTACCAATTACCAAGGTTAAACTCAATATATATTCGTTTTTGGAAAACGAATATCGAGTTTTCATCCTTGTCACTTTTCTCTCCCTCTCACTTTTCTCACCCGTTTGATGCTATCCTTGGTGTTATTCCGCTGTTCTTGAAGGGTTGTGACAGTCTCGCTCCTCAGATCTCCGGCAAAGTCTGAGTGAAGCTGACCCTCCTCCCGGAAATTCTCCAGAAGTCCTGTCCATGCCGTCAGAGTGGTGTGTGGATACTGCAAACTAGGAACAAAAGTTTTTGGTATCAAACAATGGAATGTTTATTTGGAGTGAAATCAAAGAAGTAGGAAATTCTGGATATGTAATGTTCATACTTTTCTCTAGTGAGTTCCGAAATCTTTCTCTTGTTCTCATCGACAAGTTTGATTATATTGTTCCCAGCTGTTTCGTAAATACTACTCAGCGATCCCACGAACTCGTGAACTGAGAGAACAACGGTGAAACTGAGAAAAGGGTTATCTAGGAGAATTCAGAGAAAACTGTAATCTTACTAAGCAGATGCTGCAAATATCGTACTCACTGATTTTTGTGAAATCTGTCAATCTGGTACACTCAGTTTTGAGAGCAGCTTGGGCAAATGGGTGAACGATTTGTCTGTAGACACTACCCTCATCTTCCATGCTAAAAGTGAGAGACAACTGAACATGGGGACTGGTAGAACAGATCTACAATGAATTGTAGTAGAGCTGACATCTTAATCTATCTATCATAGCGAAACATAACAAATTGAGGGGGAATTCAACTATAGCAATGCATCAAATATCAATAATAAAAGAGGATTATCAAATTGCAATCCTCTGGTTGGCAACGGGATGAGTCTCATTCCAACCTATCATCCTGTGCATCATTGTACTCTTCGTTATGTTGCTTTCTTAATCAAATCAGGGTTGTTATCATTGATAAATCAATTCAACAAATTCAGTGCTTTTGAGCTTTTTTGATCATCTCAACTCTCTGAAAATGAAACGTGTTAGTTTCCCGCCTCAATCACCTTGAGAAAATGATTCATCTTTGAAGGAGAGAGAAAAACCTGCTTATGCTGTTCAGTGCACAGATCTTTTTTGGGGGGCTTAAAATCATCCTTAGAATAACCAGGAACCCAAAGATCATGATGTCTATCCAGATATAACAGAACATCCTTAGTTTCAAGTTGCTTGCTCTTACGATGAGATGCAATCTGAGCAGAAGCTGATATGACATCTTCAAGGAAATCATCTCCAATCTGAAGCAAAACTTCTTCAACCTCATCATCAAGTTGTCCAAGTGGATCAATACTTTGTAGTAGGTCCTGGAGATGCCTCTTCTGTAGGACCCTGTCACTTTCTCCAGCATTTCTATTTACTGTGCTTGTGGGTAAGGGTGGAGGAGGATGTGGTCTCTGAAAGTGTTAGTGTCAGAGGAGTGTACAGCGAAATAAATATTGCTAGGGAGGCATGAATTTTTCTTCAGTACCTGATGAATATTGTGATGAGTCTGAGGCTGGAGTTGGACCATATTGGCCATATTAGGCTGTTGGATGTTGTTTGAACTTTGGCCAATGAAACCTGTAGATCCTGCCACATTAACTAGCATGTGAGTGTTCTGTGGAGGATTTTGTAGGACCAACCCCATCATATTCTGGTTTGGTTGTGCCATAACTAGGAACTTATTAGTGTTTAATGAAAGATATCAGGATAGATAATTTTAAATCCATGTAGTTCACAACTGATAAGCATCAAATTCAAAGTAATCAGACAGCCTTATGATTACGGACAGTCTTCACAATAACAACATATCCCTTGCATCACAAAGCAAAATCACTTGCAAGATCACTGACATGATTTAATGATAAAATAATACAATGATTACCTACAACTTACTGAAAACTACTACATAAATACTGGTGACTGGTAAGTGTATAAGCAAAAGAATTCGACAAATGACAAAATTACTTATTGAGTAATTTACTTATTTGTCATTTTGTAAATTTCTTAATTGACTCCAGACTCTATTTCATTGCAAATCAAGAGAGATTGACACGTTCAGGAATTTTGTAATTTCACGCGGCGCGGACTTTTTCAATATTCTTGGCTGTTTATATTTGATACAATTTTGGCTGTTTAATGCTTATTGTCAATAGTACCCCTGTCAAGAATTTCATTGCGCGCGCGCCGCAAAACATTTTCGCTGGAGCTTGCCGCTTCGTGGCTCGTTTCAGGTGGGCCTAGCATTGCCCGCGCCAGGCATGACACCCAAAAAGGTAAAATCAAAATATTAGCGACTGCAGAATAATTAATAGTATTTATATATTTTGGATATTATCAATTTATTTAGTGATTTATCAATTTATTTAGTGAGCCGTGGGATCAAGATTATAAGATTTTCACATTATTATCAGCATTAGAATACAAAATATTTGTGAGAGGGATGATGATTTATGGAATTAGACTTTATAGCTACATTTGATTCATATCATTTTATTGATTGCACATTATCAGTGCTACATATTTTCATTACTTGGTAAAGTGCAATTACAGGCTTGTGCATGAATTTTTTTTCAGGCATATGAATATTAGATACTTAGGGTCTGCTGAATCAGTGTGAAATCTGGATAGGATCATTGTAGTCTCTTATCCTATTGTACTTGAAATTGTTAATGACACAAAACATCATTGTTCTAGGGCACATGCCTTTGCTCCTTTAGTATGGTTTCATGCTCATTCTTTCTGCTGCCCTCATAGCCTGCTTCCATTTGTGTACCTTGTCCAGCACATCTACTAGAGTAGTTATAAGTGATAAATGGTTTGATTACATATCAACAAGTGCTGACCTAAAAACGTATGATGAAGATGAAGAAGTTGAGTGGCTTATAACAGGTATGATGGAGTCCCACATCCAAAGGGTTTCAAATTTCCCCCAAGCCAAAAATTAAGAATTCAATAACATAAATGACTTTGCCCTGAATGCTGCCTCAACTCTCATTTTGCGTTTGTGCTTATGGTTTCAATAGTCTCAATGATACTGGCTGTAATGTAACAATGGTGGAGAACAGCCTTTTTGGCAATGGGGATGGAGTTCAACTATGCTTCCATGCACCAACTCCAATAAATATTAAATGGAATCTTTCAGGACCTGAAAATGGGAAGTTCATTGAACTCACAATTGCTGCTTTTGAGACTGAATGTCTTTATGATTATGTGGCTATCTATGATGACATAACCAAGGTATAACTTTGAGATGATGGTGAGTCTTATTTTCAATTTATCACGATATACCTACCTAACATTATTTTTTCAGGAAAGTAGGGTTCAATTAGCATCAATAAGTGGATATTCCCTAAGCCCTCAAAGAATAATTTCTCAGACAGGTTATGTCACAGACCAAACCATTTTACATAACACATTCTACTGATTCCATCAATAGAATGTTGCAATATCAATTATCGAGTAAATATTATCAAGGACTTCACGGTTTCAGGCAAGATGTACATCCACTTTGTGAGCGATGCAGGTACTGTTTTGAGGGGATTTGGTGGATATTTCAACGTTACCATCTGTCCCAGAAACTGTTCCCAGTCCAATGGGAGGTAAGTACCTACTAGAGTTTCCTTGTACAATCATGGACTATTATACCAGCCATGATAATAGATAATACCAACGAACTATTCAGATGTGATGAGACAGCCCACAGTTGTATCTGCAATGATGGGTGGTTTGGTGATGCTTGTGATATTCCAGCTCTTGACTGTGGAAAGTTTGGGATATATGATAGAAACACAAACACTTGCAGGTAAAAAGACTGCAGTTATTCAATAATTATATTTGTCATGAAATATGAATTAGGAAGCAGTCGAAACATGATAAAGTGACGATACTGTCAACTTTGTATACTGCAGGTGCAAGATTGGTTATATGGGACTGCTTTGTGATATACTGTCCCCCACCCTATATCCCAACCAACTAGCGCATCACAATTGGTACAGACTGTCATCCACATCACGTTCATCCAAGGTTAAATCATATGAAATATAGTTGAATGATACACGCTAGTGTTTTTCTGGATATGAATAGACGATGCTGGCTACTGCATCATTTTGAATGATGCTAACAGTATTATCCTCTTGCAGAGATTGCTACCCAGACAAGGACACACTGCAGATGTTATTGGGGATATGCTGTATGTGTTTGGGGGCTTTGATCTGAACCACGTGCTGACCCACTTCACCAGACTGAATATTCTGACGGGAGAGTGGGACGATGTGCGGCCATCCTGCACCCCCTCCTCAACCCCTGCTGGTAATGATATCACTAATTATCTCTAATTAGTCAATTATGGACAATTTCAAATGGTATTTCAATTGAAATTTAGTCAATTAACGCGGATATTCCCTCTCACTCACAGGGAGGTACATGCACAGCTCAGCAGTGTACAAGGATAGTATCCTCTATTGTGGTGGGATATTACAGGTAACACCACTGTAGATCTGGCATGAGAGAAGGAAAAACTTGCCCGTTCATTGAGTCGACTTTCATCAATCTTCATGGTAAATTATCACTTGATATCACCTTGCTAAAATAGGTTGGAGGGGTACTGTGTAACGAGTGTTGGTTGTTCAATACCACATCTGCATGCTGGTACAAGTATCCGTCACTAGAAAAGGGTGTGGCCGGACACTCCCTCACCCTCCTACCACCTAACCAGATCCTGCTATTTGGGGGTGAGTTCACAGCCACTGTACAGGGTTCAGTGTCAAAAAATACCGAATGATAAGCAGTTATGCTGAGATTTCGGTCAACAGTTTTACACATCACGTTACAGTGATTGACCTCAGTTGACCTCAGTGGTTAAGTTGATAGGTACGTAGTTAGTAGATACAACTATGGGATCTCGTTGTTTCTTCCCAACTTTCTCTAATTCACGATCATCAACTGTCAGGGCTGACTGGAGTTGATACAGAAAACTACTCCGACGCTCTCCTCTCGCTGTACCTTGGCGACAACAACACAACACCGAACCGCTGGGAGACTATAACTCCCACCCTCCCTCACTCCAACTCTTTGCGGAGATACGGTCACACCACTGTGCTGGACTCCAGCTCTCACAGTCTCGTGGTGTACGGGGGCTTTGTGCCCCTACCCCATGTCCAGAAAGAGAAGAACAGTGATATTTGGGTGTACAATATCGGGAGATCGGTATGGTCGCAGCTCGAGACCCAACACTCCACCCCCGGATTGGTATTCCACACGGCTGTGCCCCTGGGCAGGTTCATGATCGTGTTTGGTGGATCGCCAGCTGATAATCACCCGGGAGTGTGTCTGAGCAGTGACCTGCACGTGTTTGACATGGGGTGTATGGAGTGGGTACAACTACCCCCGGCATTAGGACACGTGACGTCACCCCGGTACAGTCACGCTGTTGCACCGTATCAAGGGACAATGTTAGTGGTGGGCGGGTTTAACGGTCAGAGTCTCGGTGATGTAGCGCTCTATTCCCCTCCACGCGAGGATTGTAACGGGATTCCTAGACCGCGCGGCGCCGCCTCTTCCCCCGACCTGTGCGAGCTGTTGCCACATTGCGTGAGGTGTGGGAAGCGATGTAGACCAGTGGACAAGTGCAGGAATCGGATGAGTCAGTGTAGCGTGTGTTACCGTCTGCAACACTGCTCGGAGTGCACGGTCTGGGGGTGTGAGTGGTGTGTGGAGGAGGCAACGTGCAGGTCACGTGACAGTGGCAATCTGTGTGGTGTGCAGTCTCCCACACCCTGGTGGGGTGGGCGTGGCACTCTACTCCTCCATCCTGCAGAGTGTGAGGCTGGTGACACGCCTCCTGGACTACACTGGATCACCCACCTCGACCCAATCAACACCACACACCCTGATCACGTGACAATTGTGAAGAAAGCAGATGTTCACCTGCTCTACTCGAGCGAGTCATCACTACCAGACAGTGATCAGAACGGGAGATACAGGGGTTATCTGCAGGGATATATTGCCATGACAACGCCTGACAACACGTCACCTGACAACACACCCCCTGACAACACAATCCCGATTAATCCTGACCGTGTTATCAAGATGAGGTATATCAATGTGATTGTTGCTCTATACACTGGCATGTCACCTTACAACGCAACAAGGGTTATGACAGGTGAGATTTTCCAATAAAAGTTAAGGCTGATGAGCTTCGTTGTTGTCATTCATGGATATCTTACAAACATGAGTTAGATAGTAGACTTCTAAACATCATATACTTTCAAACATCATACACTTTCAAACATCATACATTTTGAAACATCATATACTTTCAAACATCATATACTTTCAAACATCATATACTTTCAAACATCATATACCATCAAACATTCAAACATCATATACTTTCAAACATAACAAGAGACTTTTATTGATATCAAGTCCCAAATCACATCGCGCTGCCATAACGAACGTCTGTTGATAAAGCTCCCAAAGCTCTTGCAGTTTGGCACACACGTGTGTTTTCAGGTGATGTAATGTGGGTACACAGAGATTGGAGGTACACTTTACCCCGTGACGGGAGCGATGATGCTCTGTACATCAGGGCTGAGCTCCAGCAGTACGTTAACGATGGTCCCGCACAACGTGCGAGCAACCTCACTATTTTCTGGGATAGATCAGAACAGGTGTTTGCCTGATTTGACGTGTGAACGCAAAGAACGCGCGCACGCAATAAAATTCTCGACAGAGTCCAATACTGGGAATACTTTTAGACCTGAGTGGAAAGATACGTAAAACAAGCACATCGCGTCGCATGTAACACGACAATACATGTTACATTTCCTCCGTTACATCTTATGTAACACCTCGTTACATCACGTGTACTATACACAGGTGATATCAGAAGGTATGCTCATACCGTATAGAGAGGGGTTGTGCACACATCAAGTAACCTGTCTGGGATGTCTGACTGATCAGCTTTGTGGGTGGAATGTTGCTGATAACTCATGTTACAGACGACCACTCCAGCCAGTCGAGAAGGTACCTACATCCGATATCGGGGCAAATCAAGTCTGTTGTTGCCTTGCGGTTGCGTTTTTGTTGTCTTATTGCTGCATTTTGTTGCGTTATTGATGTCTTATTGTTACATCGACATTTAGTGATAATTGATTTAAAATTCTGTTAACATTATGTTGACTCTTGTTAGCATGTGCAAACAGTCTGACAGCACCCCCTCCAGGAGAGTTACCTGATAACAGACGTGAGAACGTGCCCCACGTGCAGAGATCACGTGTTTTGCAGCACGTGCAACGTGCGCGCAGAGTGCGAGTGGGTGGATTTCAAGTGTGTGAGACGGGGACGCTACTTGGGGACAGAGCTGTCAAGAGAGTGTGACACGGCGTGCTCTGGGCGTGCTTCCTGTCACGCTTGTACTGAGTAAGTAATAAGTATCATATCATCATGTGTATCCATCCCCGATATGGAATGCACGCTGCTGTCATAGCGTGCATACACATCACCGATATGGGTGTCGCTCTGTGTACCAAACTCCCTATATTGCAGTATATCCATCACGCTGATGTATCACACACTCATAGAAATCACACATTTGTACAGGTTAGATGAGTGTATGTGGTGTGTGGGATTGAAGCGATGTGTTTCTATCAATGTACATACGGCTCTCTTCCCCTTTGGGTTCTGTGCCGCTTGGACTAACAGATTCGTTGCACTGTAAGTTATATAGTTGAGAACACGGAGAACTTGCTTTTGTTAATTATTACANTGCCGCGAGGGGCTTGCCAGCCCCTTGATGATGTTGGTGTCCGACTTCAAAATTTGGGATCAAAGGGTTCTACGGAATGGAAAACGCGAACTTTTTGAAAGATAGATATTCGCGCTGCACGATGTTCCTCCACGCGCGCGCGCGCGCGTGCTAGCTTATATCCGGCTAGCTTAGCGGTCACAGACATGTTCGGTTTCTATAATCGTCTTCATTGATCTCGCTCCATCCCGTTTTGTATGTAGTCCCATGGACCCATATCTCAATAAAGTTGAGACTATCATGGTTACACAATGCCCCTACCAGGAACGTAGCAAATTTGTGCGGGAGGTGTGAAGAGCACACAACATGCGACAGATGTTTGACAACTCAGGGGTGTGGGTGGTGTGGTGTGGGGGATGCGCCCCATACCGGCTCCTGTACACAGGTTTGTTGACACCACTCGCTGACAACAATCACCGACACTATAGCTGACACCAATCGCTGACAATACACTACTGTGCACCTATGTGTAAGTTATGTAATGAAAACTTAAACAGTGAAAATTTCCTATATTTGAGTGGTGGAAACATTTTCGAGGCTTAATTAGGGCTCTTTGTTTCATTTCTCCAACTAAATTGTTTTAATGGTGTTAGAGAAGGCAAAACTATTATTCACAAACCACCCGCCACAGAGCTTATAATTATATTAAAGCAGTAGGTTAGATTATTTGTTTTAATCTAGTTCAAACAAAGAATTTCATCAAACGGAGATCTGTAGAAAATGGCACTATTGGGGGGTTAAGGGACCACAATTTTTTAGCATCATTATTCGTATTTCACTGTTTATTGGTTCTATCAATTGTCATGTAATAGCCCGATGATTCATGTGGAGAAGGTCGGCAATTATAGTTTTTCAGGCACGGAATATGAGTTACCTCAATATTATCAATCCATTCTCTATGATCAGTAGAAAATGGAAGTCCATGTTGCTTGCGGGAAGAATTCAAATAAGGGTGCAGAATGGGAGCGAAATTGGGGTACATACTTACATTAGGGGGTACATACTTACATTAGGGCTTACATGAGGGGGTACATACTTACATCAGGGGGTACATACTTACATAAGGGGGTACATACTTACATCAGGGGGTACATACTTACATAAGGGGCAATTTGGGAACATGTGTGTAGGAGACGGCTGAAAAAAGGGGCCACAAAGGAAGCGGAAAGGGCGCACACAAGGTGCAAAAAAGGGCAGAAAGGTGGCGCCCGTGGGGCACACACCGGGCGAAAAGGGGGCTCAAATGGGGCTTCTTTGGCATGAAAAAGTGGGCGTCGATAGAGCAGTAAATAACCAGAAATTGTACTGTGTAATCCAGGGTCCATTGTCCTCGCGCTAGAACAATAATAAAATGACATCGTCCCATGTTCAAGTAGTTAATGATTGAAATTGTCTTTTTCCTCTGATTTGCGAGACGAAGATGTAGACATCGATAGATGCAGATACGATAGATGCAGACATCGATAGTTCTCTTGTGAAATTACAATAATCTCTCGTCTCATTGCAGGCCGCAACATTCTCAGTTTTTAGTCTCAGTTTTCTTTTGGACGTATTGTCAATACCTGCCAACAGTTCTATTAGAGCCATCTAATGCAGTGCTCTGTACATTGAGTATGAATATTGCTGATCACTCAATATTTGACATCACTTGAGACGTGTGGATGAGGCTTTGTTCAAAGTTTGTCACATGAGTTATAGAAATTCCTCCGATTGTGATGAAACTAGTATGCTCCCACTTTCCTCTCATAACATGACGCTCTTATTGTGATGAGTTCCACAACTGATATATTTAACTGGAGTTCTGAATTTCTGATAGTGCATCGATGCGACAAGTTAGTTAATTTTGGAACGTTTTAGTTTGATATACACCACCCTATTTTCTGAACGCCCAGATTTCCAGGAATAAGATTACTGTGCAACATGCAGACAGAATTAGAACACGGTTGAATGGTTGAGGCGAGTTGAATGAGAGACCGTAGGTTGAGATCAGTGACCAGTGTTGGTTAAGAATATGTTACAACGACAGATAATAGATATGCTTATCAGCTGCATACGTGAAATATTTCATGTTTTTGCACGTAATGTCGTGTATTAGATCATATATACCTATAAATTAGATTAGAAATGCGATTAGTCATTTGTGACTTGTCGTTGTGATTTCTAACTCTACTTGATTGTTATTCTATCCGCGTTAATATCCTGTGCAAAGTGCATTCACGTTACCTACAATATAAACCAGGATATATTAGGGATATGTCAGATTTTTCAAACGAGAGTGTAGAGATCAAGCGCTCATGGACAAAGAAAGACTACCTGCTGGTCGGGACAGCAATTCTCATCAAAATGGGTGATGGCGTGGAAGTGTACCTCCCTGGTGTCATCACTCAGAAAGTGTCCTGTGAGCTGGGTGTCAATTCTCTCCAGGAAAATGTGCTGGCTGTTATTCTCTACCTGTTCTGGGCTATAGCCGTCATGTCAGCAGTACCGATCATCAACAAATTTGGAGAGAGAACCTGCCTCTTTCTCTCGCTTTACCTGTCCATCTTCTTTGCTATTCTATGTGCTCTCGTCCCTAATTACTACACCCTGCTCCTATCCCGCGCTTTAACCGGCATATGTGGCGGTCTCAATGCATGCACCATTGGCATATATCTGGCCAAGCAAGTCTCGAGCAAGAGTGTCCTGACAGTTGGGTCGTTCCTTTCTGAGGGACTCGCCTACCCAGTTGGGGGAGCATGGGTCTCACTGTTAGGCTGGCTGATTCTGGAACAGTGCTCATGGCGAGTTTTCGTACTCCTCACTTCCCTTCCTCTCTTCCTACCTCCCATTATCATGCTCCACTTTTTCCTCACAGACGAGCAGCAGGGATATGAAAAAATAAAGCTTGAGGAAGGCCCCGAAACTTCTTTAGTCAATGGAGCTGATGGCACGCTTGATTTAATTCCTGACTTCATTCCACGAGTCGTTAAATCTAGTCTTCTGTTTTTCTGTAGTATTTGCATAGGATTTGGAAGTATAATACTCCTCCCCTGGCTTATTAGGAACCACAAGAGTTCTGTATTGATAGAGGAGGGGGAGGAGGCTACTGATGACCCGTGTGCAAGTGCGGTTCAAGGAACGGATTTCTTGGTTCTAGCTCTCATAACAGGACTGGCAAATGTTGTGGGCAGACCCATAGGCTACTTCCTCTGGAGCAGGATCCCCTTCTGCCACCTTCAATCCACTCTTACCGGAGCTATGATTCTGTGTTACGCACTTATCCTCTATCTGCCGAGCCTTACTGCGGCTGAGATCCTGCTGGGAGTATCCAAACTGTGTTACTCCATCCAGGCTATTGAAATAGCCATACTTTCCTATGACTACGACTACTTTGGTAAATCAGGTCTCGAGTTGGGTTCCAGCATCAGTACAGCTGTGGGTCTAATTGGTGGGGTTGTTGGTACTTCCCTTGCTGCATTCTTGGATCCCACAGCGGCGGTATCAATCACTCTGGGAATAGCATGTGTTCAGCTTGTAGTCGTTTGTTGCATGAGAGAACGACAAACAGGATCAACTCTCTGATCAGCTGCCTGCCAATTATTAACTTGAACTTACCACTTGACAAAAATGATCTCTCATAAGTGAACGGCAATAGCTACTCAGTTTGTATCTATTCGCCGTTCACTTGTGATGGTACTAACTACTTGAGGATCTTAACTTTTCGATATGAAATATGTTTGAAGAATGTTCTGACTGAAACTGGTGTGAAAAATGCTTTTTTTGACAGTTGGGAGAAATGTCCTTCAAGACCGGGAAGATGTCTGATTTTCGCTTTTTATTTTAATGGGTGAAATGATATTTTCAATAATTGCTGATTATGATAATCCAAAGTCTTATCTAAAGAGTTGTGTGGGTATACTTCAAAAAAAGCAAAATACTGGTTATCGATTTTCTAATCCGAGAATTGACGGGGGAATGTGGGATTGACATAAGAGAGGGAAGAATCTCAACTGTGAATCATCAGCGGTTACCCTGAACTGAATTAATTCAGATAAGAAGCATGACATCAAATGCAGCTCACGTCAGTGACACCGCTCATTGACACGGACTGCAATGACACTGCTCATTAAAACTAATCAGTAATCACTTGCACTTTCCATGTTATTATTCATTCCTTATCCCCTCACTTCTTGACTCACCCATGACCCCATCACCTGTTGACTCTTCCGACTCTCAGGGTAATTTTGGTGGTGGAAACTGTGACACCACTTCATCACAAGTGTGGTACTACGCGCGGTGTCCTGCAGTAAACGAGTGTGAACTCAACCTACATTCGTGTCACAAGCACGCTATGTGTATTGACACCACTCCTGGATACAAATGCGAGTGTAAACCTGGTTTCCAAGGCGACGGTAGAATATCCTGCACGTCCCTGTGAGTACAGCACGTGACACAGTATGTTGCTACTTGCTTATGATAAAATACCTGCGTAACATGATGAACACGTGTTATTTCTAGGTGTGAGTCTGGGTTAACGTGTAAACACGGCACATGCAATACATACAATCTGTGTGAGTGTGATCTCGGATACACAGGCACAACCTGTGACTCGGATTGCAACTGTAACGGGCACTCAACCTGCTCACAGGTGGGTGTTATCACCGTTACCATGGTTACAGCGAGCTGTTACCAATAACCGTGCTCCTGGTAACATGTTACCACGCAGGGTCAAGGTTTGTGCGACTGGTGTGAGCATCTAACTGAAGGAGCTAACTGTGAGAGGTGTCGGGCGGGAGCATTCCGGAGCGGGCCACATCCCCGGACAGCGTGTGAGCCGTGTCAGTGTAACGGCCACCATGACGCTAACAGGGGCTACTGTGACAGAATGACGGGCGAGTGTTACTGCACGGGGCACACCCGGGGACACAATTGTCAGCTCTGTACAGACGGTTACTATGGCAACCCGCTCAATGGTGGCACGTGCTACATGGTCGCCCGGTCACGGGTCAGACTGAGTGGCGCCGAGGACATGTCATTTGGTAACGAGGTACTGGAGAGGAGAGTGCGAGGGAAGGGTCAGGGTGGGTATGAGAGTGTGATGTGGTATGTGGCGCCCAGTGTTGTCTCAGCAGATATTGTACTCAGACTAGATGCCCTCTCCTCATCTTCTTCCACACTTCCCGGTGAGAATGTACATGTTTTGTTAGAGTTATATAAGTACCAGGGCTGAAATTGTTGTTAGATGTTAGTGCATCTTGAAGCAGGATAACCTCCCTTGATTTTACTGTTAATCCTCAATTCTTGCTTGTAGGATTTCATTTTTTGGCAAGGGTTATAAACCGCGCGGCGCGACTGTAGGAGGAAAACCTGAAACTAATTTTATCAGGATTTATTGTTTTCCCACTTTCCAGGAACGCTATTTATCTGGAGGGGATTGCCCCACGTTTCCGAATCTGAAGCCTTCCCATTGGCTGTCTTTCCATTCCAATTGACCAATCACATGGCTGCATCAGAGCACGTGATCACTGCACGTGACTCCATGAGCGTGATTTACGAGGGGAGTCTGGCACACAAGTTCAACATTTCCTACCACATCAGGAACTGTACCAGTCACTGCGCCGATGAGAGTTCCAGGTAACCATGACAACTATGTTGCAACCTTGTTGTTGCATTGTTGCTATAACAATGAGAACAATCCTCACAACATTCACTCAGGTTCAATACAACGTGTGGAGAGAGTAAGAAATGCGTGTGCAGTAGTGGTTTCATGGGGCCCAACTGTCAGATACCTATTTGTCCTCAAAACTGCAGTGGAAGAGTAAGTTTTACAATTTTACATATGCACCTCTGAGCACACCCCCACACCACACCACACTCCAACACCACACCGCTCACACCACACCCCCTCACCACACCTCACCAGTCACCACACCTCACCAGTCACCACAGTCCACACCTCACCACTCACCACACCTCACCACTCACCACACCTCACCATTCCAAACCTCATCAGTCATTACACACCTCATCACCACATCCCCTTACCACAGGGTAGCTGTGTGGAGAGTACAGGGGTGTGCCGGTGTGATACGGCTAGCTCAGGGGTGAGCTGCAGTGAGAGAAGTAGTTCTCAGTCCACATGGAGTGTGCTGAGTTATGATTGGGTACCACCCGGTTACCAGGCTGTGCCACGGAGAATGGGACACACTACCACACACATTACCAGTGAGTTGGGATACCACCCACATTACTAGTTACCACCCTGTGATACCACCCTGCGAGGTAAAGTTTGAGCTCCTCCATAGCTATGAATCTATCATACCGTTTATCGTTATGTTCCACTCCACAGTCAATGGTACCTCTAAACTGGTGACATATGGTGGCTACGACCTCCTCTCCCCCCTGGGTGATCTGTGGATGTTTGATCCTGATACGCTGAATTGGGAGGAAGTTGTGTTTTCCGAACCCTCACCAGCACCCAGATACTGGCACTGCTCCTTCCAGATGTCCTCTGGTGTACTTTGTGTTGTTGGTGAGTAGAATCACGTATATCCGCATATCGGTTTACCATCGTGACCAATGATCATGTTGTGACGAAAATGTATGTCATCGGCATGTCAAATATTGTCCGATCTTTACCCAAATAATTACCGCATATCTCCCTCAATCTCGCCCCCTCATTCCTGTGCACTCCAGGAGGAAAGAGCAGTGATGGTGCGCTATCGGATGAGATGTGGTGTGTCAATCTCAACACCTCTCCTGCCTGGTATAGACTGGACACCACTGATTTACCACCTATCGCTGGGTGTGCCATTGCACAACTCTCCTCCACTCTGTGGTACATGTTTGGGGGTGTGACGCGTGAGGGTGCGTCACGTGACTTGTGGCAGTATGATGCCCTGGCACACACATGGACAGTCATCCATACGAGAGGTATGATACGAGTTTTCAGCGTTGTTAGGTGTTGTCAGGTGTTGTTATCAGGTGTTGTCAGGTGTTGTCAGGGGATGTTGTCAGATAGTACCACTTGCACTCGTAACAATGTACTAACTTTCCCAGGTTTTGTGCCCGCAGTCTATGGACATACCTTGACATTCTACAGCAAGAATCTGTTCCTTGTTAGTGACCAGGGTTACTACAAGTTCAATATAGATTCAAACACATGGACTCCCTGGTGGTCGAGCAACATTGGAACAATGCCAAATCTCCAATTTCATTCTGCTGTTCAGTATGGTGGAGTGCTTTATATCACTGGAGGACTTGTAACTGATACTCAGTCGGTCACTGAGGTAAAATGTGATGGTTACCATAGCAATATCATGTGGTTGCTGAGCAACATCATGTGGTTGCTAAGCAACATCATATGGTCGTCGCACTGTCGCAGCAACATCCCACCCGACACGCAGTGACCTCACTCTTTATAATCTCAATCAGGCACTGTTTGCTGTACAGCTGGATACAGGTGGTCACGTGACCCTGACTCTGGACCAATCAGCAGCTCAGCTGGGCGGACAGCTTGTCCAATCAGAAGAGAGGATTTACCTGATTGGAGGGTTTAATACGACAGTGCACAGCGCGGTATTGTCGTATAAAGTTCAGTCTAGAGAACACACGTGTTTCTACATAACAGGTACACAGTACAGTGTACACTTTCCATTATGTACATTGTACATTGGACAGTGTTTATACCATGTACATTCTACGTATTGCCACTATCGTCTTCCTGGGGAACTCAAGTTAGATCAACCAAAACATTCTCTCTAACTCCACCTTAATAACACCATGTTTTTGACAGACGAAGAGACGTGTGTCAGTTTTGGGTGTGCTTGGTGTGACTCATTCCGGTCTACACCCAAACCCTGTACCCCCACCCCTACACACAGGTTACTATGGTCACACAGGTTACTATGGTCACACCACATGGGCCATCCCCCTATTTTTCTATACCCCCAATCCCGCGGATTTAAGCAATGGATCGTAAAACATACTCTGGCATGACACTGACACCACCTGCACAGTTGACCCCACACTGACACCACTCTAACACACAGTCTTTCTATTTCAGTAGCTGCATCACAGCTCGCTCCGAGTCGCCACCATGTCACATACACACGGACTGTTACACTTGTACCGAGATGTCGTGTTATTGGGATGCCGGCACGTGCACACTGCCCACACAGCCACAGCCGATCAGCACGTGCAATGGCACATGCACGATGATTGGCACGTGCACAGAGTGTAACCAGAGTGATAGGTGTGTGTGGTACATGGATAGTTGCACGCATATTGGGAATGTCTCGCCTGACCGGAGTAGGACTTGTGTCGAGACTTGCCATGGTATATTGGATTGTGCAAGGTAAGTGGTAGGAGGATATTTTCATCTTATATTCTCTGATATTCTCTGTTATTCCATGTTTCCAATGGATATATCGAGTCGAGTTTCCATGTCTTCTTCCTATATCTTCTCCCAAAGACTCTAGATATAGGAAGTAGTAACGGAAACTGATTTAAACATACAAGAGAATAGAAAAGACGCCTCCATCATCTGACAGCTATTATTGCTGTATAGCTGTCTATGTCTTCCATAATGCTCAGCACTCTCTCTGTCTCTGTCTCTCTCTGTCTCTCAGCTATTACAGCTATCCCTGTCTACCATATCAATGCTCAACTCTCTGTCTCATTATTCAGTTATACAGCTATTACACCTGGATATGTCTATTGTCTCCCATATCAATGCTCAACTCTCTGTCTCATTGTTCAGTTGTACAGTGAGGGATGGATGTTCGTGGAGTGTGCACCTACACCGGTGTCTACCTGACAACCTGCTGAACTGGTCTTGTCTTTTTAACAGGTACTATAATTCTACTGTTAAAACTGGATGTTTTCACAGATCCCTCGGTATCGATCATATTCAAGGAACTTTATCATTATCAAATTCACGGTTTGAATTTAAATCATCAGATTCACGGTTTTGGTTGCAATTTTTGCCCGGCGTGACCCAAACACGCAACGTGTCCACATGACACCTCCTTCTCTTGCAAACAAGTTCCAACAACTCCCTTAATAATGGGGGTAACGAAGGTGTTACCACCTTCTGTAATTTGGAGGAGTTAACACCTTGTGTCAATGTGTCATTTGCAGGTGTGACCTGGTAGTGACACCAGCGCAGTGCCCACTAGATTGCTCACTCCACACGACATGCTCAGTGTGTAATGAGTTCAATCATTGCTCATGGTGTCAGCTAGGTAAGAATGTCATGAACTGCAGTGTACACCGCACAAATCTCTGCCTAATTACTATTACCTAATTGTACACTGTGTGTCTAATGGATGTGTACAATGTACAGTGTACAGTGTACAGTGTACAGTGTACAATGTACAGTGTACAATGTACAGTGTAGACACATCTAACTGAAGGTTGCCCAAACTTTGTTTTAATGATTGGAAACTTTTCAGTAACTCACTGTAATATCACTCCCAGAGGACGGTATAGGGGAGTGTATGCAGCGTGATTGGTTGCCAGGTACCAAGTCACGTGACACGAGGTCCAAGTCACGTGACACGAGGTCCAATGACGTCACCAAGCGGGAGTGTGCGGCGTGGCACTTCTTATCCTGTCCCCCCGAAAATGAGTGTTTGTTGGATGTCCACGCGTGCAGGGACGACCAGGTCTGTCTTGACCTGGAACAGGGATACAAGTGTTCCTGCAGGAACGGGACTATCAACTCTGCCGAGTTGGATTCATGCGTGCCGTCATGCGCCACACACGGCTGTCTCCATGGCGACTGTGTGGCAGTGGACACGTGCTCGTGCCACTTTGGTTACTACGGCGACGACTGCCGCTACATGTGTGATTGTTCAGGTCACAGCGCCTGCACGGCAGAGGGGGCGTGCGCGGCGTGTCAAAACCACACCAGTGGCTCACGGTGTGAGTTGTGTGAGGAGGGCTATGTGAGGAAAGGGTGGCTGTGTATTCCCTGTCGTGAGGTATGTAACGGTCATTCGGACACTTGTATCGACAAGACTGGGGCAGCTACAGGATTCCTAACTGTGGAGAGGGTACGATGTGCTAACTGTATGAATAACACTGAGGGCGAGTTTTGCGAGCGTTGCCAGGCACCACTATTCTATCACGACAAGATGAGTGACACGTGCAAAGCGTGCATGTGCAACGGCCACGCCTACTCCTGTGACACGGACACGGGTCTGGGGTGTCAGTGCGGTGACAATACTGTCAGCAGCTACAAATTCCACCCTGAGCGGTGCACAGCGGCCCACTACAACACCTGCCACCTGTCACAGTGTGACATGTGTGCAGAGGGGTACTCTGGGGACCCTGTTAACGGGTCACTGTGTTATCAGAACATCAGGGAGGATAAACTCTACACATTCGACACGAGAAGCAGTGCCGCGCGCCCTCTCTTTGTGGGGGCAGAGAGTATGGTTGATCACTGGGTGTTTGTAGAGATGTACGGTGTTTCGGGGGTCTTGTTTGCCACAACCAACCCACGCAAACACGCCCTCACATTCCTGCAGTCACCACGGTCCACCCAATTATACACGGCTATCACAGATCAGGAAGTCCACCCCACAGAGAAATGGGTAACGGGTGTGGATCTGGTGGACTTCCTGTACCGTAACATCGCCAGTAAGATGGACTGTGAACGGAGGATGGTCAAGTTTATGCCGTATCCTGGCGGGGGCGTGGGCCTGTACCTCGTGGTCCACACCCACTCGGCCACAGCCGGACAATTGAGGATACAGTGGTACAGGAACAAGTACACGTACGATTACTACCTCACCTCCAGTCTTGTGTTTAGTGGTCTGATACTCCTCACCATGACCTACTGCTGTATGGCTAGACTCATTAGCTTCGGTAATTGGGCAATTAGCTAATTTACACTGATTTTATGATTAAACAGCTCAATTAACGGATTGAGCTATCACTGAAATTGACGTATTTTCGCAATGATTATCACTTAACCTATCACGTTTATTCACAGGGCTGTATCTATGGCAACGGCGTGTGAGACGTGTGGCTAGGTTGGAGAATTCCCCCAAGCGTCTCGTCAGTTTCAAGATCGATGTTTCGGACCACCACCTCCCTCGTGACACTATTCAGTACTCTCTCCCCTCTCGCCATGTTCTCAAGTCTCGTGGTGTCAAATCGCGTGGTGTCAAGTCACGTTGTGACTATGTACCACTGTCTGATGTGGAGCGCCCATGCGTCACCCCTGTTGCTGTACATGAGTTCCATATCCCTGACACCAGCTCGGGCAATGTGGTTACTGCCGGACTGTGTACTGTGTTCATCCGGCTACCAGGGCACCCGGCCTCCGGCCCAGAACTTATCCTGGGTTCCAGTGTGTTCAAAACAAAGTGTGGTGGTACGGGTCTGGCTAGGGGTATTACTGATCGTGATGTTGTTTGTGAAACAGCTATATGAGGAGCACGATTGTTTTTGTTTGAACCAAAGTAATTTCCGCAGAACAAGGCTTCATGATTATCAGCTAAATAACGAATTAAACGCTTGAAGTTAAAGTTGATCAACAGGGTAAAAAGTTCTTAGAGCTAACTTATTTTTCAATTTTATCAAAGGTAGCGCTTTTTGATCATCAAACTATGAGATTGATAAATTATTTCAACTCTCGATACTATTTTACTTTATAACTTCACCGTGGATTTAGATTTCTAAGCGGAGAGCTGCTGATATTTAATTTTAAAGGATTTATTTTCATTGTTTACAGATTTCACAAATTCATCATCTTATTAGTGTATTATGGCTCCAGATTTTTACTTCAACCTCTATAACAGCTGTTAATCTGCATAATTCCCAAGTAAAAGGCATGTTTTTTGATATTGCAAATGATTGTTCCAGTTCTGCGCTAATCCTGATTCCCTCCCCCCGTAGCATGCAAATAGACGATGGTATCGATATCCTCTCACCTCCTCTCAGAGTTGTGAACGGGAGTAGTTATAGAGTCCTCTACCAGCGGCCCCCTCCCTCCTCCACTACCACACTCCCCTCTGCTGCACCCAAACAAACCCTGCGGTGTGGCACTGACCCTTATGAGGACGAACCAATAACCTGCAAAATCAACGGCCACGCCCCTGTCCCACAGCCAGGTAATGCGGAGACTGCAGCACCTCCAGCGTGGATCGATTCTCAGATACCCACCCCGTCATATTTTCACAAGTACATAGTCGGGAAAGGTGGCTCGGTGAAGAGTAAATTGGAGAGTGAAACTCGGACCCAGATATCGGTACCGAGACCACATGAGAACCTGGACTTTATCCGTGTGCGGCACAGGACAGAGGAAAATCTGGCATCACTCCAAATCAGGATTGAATCAATTGTTGAGAGTGCGAGGAAGAGGGAGAAACCAACTCACTTTCTCTGCATCCCCATACAATCGGAGGAAATATCGGCAAACCTGGCTAAGTTCAGGGATATTTGCACGGATCAGGAGAACATTCCTCCTAAAATAGTGCAAATTCCCTCCAAGCTCCATGTCACTATCGGAGTAATGAAGCTGTTTTCTGAGAAGGAAGTCTCCGCAGCTCGGGAAGCACTCTCCCAATTCGCCCCGCAAATTCCCTACATCCTGTGCGGGAAACCTCTCCGTGCCGGTCTCCGCAACCTGGAGATCATGAATGACGAGCCGAGCTCTGCCCGGGTTCTCTACGCCGAGGTGATGCTCCTTGATAAATCAGAGCGCCTGCAAAACCTGGCAGATCAGTGTTTTCAGTTCTTCGTGGATCGTGGACTGATGAGTGAGGAGCTGAACAGGAAGAGATCTAGTGTTAAAATTCATTCCACTCTGTTGAACACAAGATGGGGAGCAAGTTCTGGGTGTCCCGGAACTGTGGACGTTTCCAAATTCCTTGCGGAGGACTTTCAGCTCCAAGACTTTGGAAATTGTGTGTTGGAGAAGGTGGATTTTAATGAAATGTCCACGGATAGGACGAAAAGTTATAAAACTGTTTCTTCCGTGAGTTTGATATGATAATGAATTGAAACTCGGATCCGAGTAACACTTATGCATTTAAATAACTTTTAAATTTAATAAACTTTAACTTCAAAGTAACTTTTAAATTGCAATTGAACGAGTTACGTTCAATGAACGTAACTCATTTTTTATATTGTTATGCGATGTACTGCAGTTCTTATAGTTTCAATTTCCGGATGTTCATGTTAATGTTATACTTATCTGTCCATTGTTTCTTAATCTTATGTCTGGCGATGCTAGACCGCTGATGCAATTTGTAGGATTTCACCCTACCCTTGCTGGCGGGATTTTATCCCTGGCAAGGGCGTCGGGGCGGATTGAAAATCGCGCGCACCGACGGTAGGGTAAAATCCTACAATGATGCAATATAAGCCGCGAATAAGTCTGAGAATAAGTTTGCGCCGCGCGCGCGCAAAGCGAAATTCTCGAAGGGTGTTATATATCATCGAATGACAATGTTTCTTGCGCGCGGCGCGCGCACCTTCATCTGCATCGAAAGCAAAAACAGGCCTTGCGCACCACACACGCGTCTTCAAGTTCATCGACCTTCGATGAAGCCGCGCGCAAAAGCAGGTCAGATACAATCTGACAATGCGCGCAAGAAAAAGACGCCAAATAGAATGACAATAAAAATTGGGTCATAAACTTTTGGTACAAGTGCAATTTCACTATGAGATGCAATTTCTTAATGAGGTACGATTTCACTAAAAAGCTTTTTATTTTCTTATGATTTCACTTTTTATTTTCCTATGTTGTAAAAGTGGTTATGTAATATACAATTTTTGTCTATGAGTTGCAAGATTTAACATTTCTAAAATCAAAAGTACATTGTATGTCAGTTTCTGGAGATTTGGGACAAAAAAGTTCATTGAACAAGAATGCTGTAATTTTTTGCCCCCACCCAGTATCCCCCTTTGCTTTGTGCCCTGCTTTGTGCAATCAGCAATGAGATCCAAAGTAAGTGCATTCATGGCAAAATTGTCTCCCATCCTTGGCCCCTCCTTTAATTAGTTATTGAGTGCTATGTAAATTGTAAGAAGTTCATAATTCAGCAGTTATCCGCACTTGTTTTGCAGGAGTATAGAAGCATGACAAATGGCATTGGTACAATGGTCCCCTTACCAAGTACCTCAGAGTCTCTGGCAAGTCATTGAGCTGTATGCTCCAACTATAGAGTTACCTGAAATAAAGCATATCATAGGTGAAGACCTCATTGAACAATCACAGGAGTTATTTGATGAAATATACCTACTTCTTGACATTTGGTCAACAGAAGCAAATCAAACTGTTCCTGTCAATACCCATGTAAACAGATTACCTGAATCACCAATTGTGAGAGAACAAATTGTAGCAAAGGTTCAGCAGTTTATCACCAACCTTGATGCAACTAAGAATCATCTATTGCAGAATTTCTTATCAGAAAGGAAAAATTTGTACAACTATGCTACACAAAAGAATAGGCCCTCATCTTCAAATGGAAGAATGACACCATCACGACCATCGACTGGGAGGAAGTCAACTACTTATTCTGATTTGTCCTTGTATAGAGATAGCATGTCAGCTTTCGAGATTGACAAAGTTGTTGTTGACATCCAGGCCGCATTCAGGGATGAGCATGAGGTTCTAAAAGCTGATATTGAGTTCCTACAGACTGAAATACAAAACCAACATTGTGTCGTTGCAGGAGAGCCATCACTCAATGAACTAAGGAACTTTGCTGATGAACTGGAAAAGAAGGTTCTAGATGTTTCCCAACCAGTTTTTGCAGAAGTTCTAAACAAGAGACCTAGTTCCCCTAAACTGAAATCTCTTCCTAGACCACCACACAATGATTTGCCAGACATGAAGAAGCTCCCATCACTGCCAGCCACTCAAAAACAACTGTCCTGGAGACAAAGGACCTTGAAAAAGGTCAACATGCCAGTAAGGGATCAGAACAATGTGCTGAAAGGACTTGACCTCAGAGTACCTTCTCCCTCTTCTGGAAGCAGACAGCCGGGACTACAACCAGGACTACAACCAGGACTTACTCCAAAACCACCTCCTCCTCGCGATGCATTCAAGCAATCATCAAGTTCAGCTGCTGGGCAACAGTGATGATGAGCATGGTTCTGAATTGAAAGTGAACTTCATTTGAAAATGGACTTGGTTTCAATACATTGACAGCCTATTCTGTGTTCAGTTTTAAGTAGCAAATATTAGTTTTATATTGAGATATTTTCAAAACGATAGTTCAATTTTCAATTCAAATGTAAATTGTAATATTGTGTACATATTTTGAAACTTCTATAACTTCTGGTCTTATTGACTTAACTGAAACCAATAATATTCCAAAAATTTTGAGCACCATATTAGTAAAAACCATTCTTGGTTAAATAATTAACTATTACTACAGTTAACTATTCTTAACAGTTACACAGCGTGTAACCCTTCCTCTTCTACAAGTGATATGAACAATAGCAGTACAACTTGAGGAGAATCTCCACTCGCGGAATGTTGAGTACCACTCATCAGAGCACCATCTCCACTCAACCTCACTCCAATCCCCTGTCATCCAATGCCGGTACTCTCGGCGGAGAGAGTCTCTCAGACATGAGTGCTCTGACAGCGGTGTTCAAAGGGTTATCCCCTGAGATGAATAAGTCTGTGAGTTCAATCAGTCGGTATCGGCTATTACACTGCTCCGATAGGCTTGTTGAGGAAGCTTGCTGTAACTTCATTTTCATATGTTTTCTAGAATGAGCACATAGTATGTTATCTGTTTTGCTTGCAGTGTTTGAGTGTATGCTTATTGTTGGATGCATGTGAACGCGATTATTGCTTGAAAACTTGTATATGATGTAGCAGAGCAGCTAACTGCATGAACAACAACATTTCAGCCGAGTAAAGCCAAAATAAATGGGTTAGAAAGCATAAATCAGAGATGCGATCTTATGTTGAGTGAGCAGGTATTTGCCACTGGGGCTCACTGTTATACTTCATTCCCTGACGCATATGATAGAATCTACCATTTCCTGAATGATGTAATTAATTTAGACCACAAGCATGCTATAGTGAATGGTCACCAGCAAATGCCAGATAGTAACCAATGATAGCACGTTTCACAACCCATCACAATTCCTATCACAGCTGGCGTATCTTCATGACATTCACTCTGCTCTGCGCGAAATTCTTGATATAGCTGAGGCTAACGAGGGCTTTGGGGAGAAGTTCCTCTCGTCTGCTGCTTCCCTCTTAGAGCAGGTGAATATGCCACCTTCCTCCCTAAAATTTCTTAGCTCGCTGTATATCGGGCCCACTCCTCTTTTTCCTCTTCGATGGATCAATATTGCATACGAAACCTATGGTACCGAGGTAATTCTTTGCATTTCACCGATGTGTATAAACCAATGCCCATCTGCAGGCTCAGAACGGTGCTGTTGTAGTGGCGTGCATAGAGAAGATGCACACCGAGCTTATGCACTCCCGTGTCGACCTTCAGAAACACGTGACCTCAACTAACAGGGTGAGTTCTGGACCATAGCCAGGATTATTCCGTGTGCTTGGATTCGAACCAAGGTATCAGGTGTTGGGTAGAGATGCATGGAACAGCGATCTTTTTGTTCTATCCATAAATTCATGACACACAGAATACTAGTCGGCACTAAAAAGTGACAATTGTTTGTTTTCCGTAGATAGAGCAGCAAATTCACGTTTCATTTGACTGATGACGAGTTATAAACTTTCAATAAAATAGAATGATCCAAAAATGAAATCTCGCAGTTGCTATGGTTACAACCTATACTATGATTCCATCTTCAGTTATGAATTCGTTTATTATGTTTATATACATGTTGGTTTATAATCTTCCATTTTGTTGCATATATCATTCGAAATTTATAGCTAGATCCGACATAACTCAGATGTAATCGGCAGTATCTTCTCGATAACGGTACTTCCCCATTGTCTCACAGTTCGCACCTAACACACAGGAGGAATTACTTCCCCTTTGTCTCACAGTCCGCACCTAACACACAGGAGGAATCAGTACGACTACAGGAGCGAGTGAGGTGGCTGGAAAACAGGATAGAGCAACTCCTCCTCCTACACCGACAAGAGGTTCTGGAGGGAAAGAGAGCGCGCATGACTAGCTCCATGAGCTCCATCAGTTCAGACAAGTTGACACCGTCCACAGAGCGGATCGCGGTGGGGGAGAGGGCTGCAGCTATGAGCACTGTCAACTTAGGTAGTAGGGGGACACATGGTGTCAAAACGCACAATTATCAGTTGATCTCTCTGTCGAGTTTCGGTTACATATCGACAATTGTTGTCGTGGAACACTTTGTCGCACATTTTTGAGAAATAAGTTTAATTTATTTACACCGCACAGGTCCGCTTCCGTTTCCCTCTGAGGGTTCACTGGGAGAGACCACACCCAAATCCGTGAAGTCAACTAAAGGTGCGAGTAGCAGCGTTACGACACGTATCACAGTGAGTTAACTCATAGCTAGAATGAACAATGACAACTGACAAGCGACTACTCAAAATTAACTCACAAACACACACACAGACACAAATACAGACACAAACAAACACACACAAACACACGCACAAACACAGACGTCAGACACAAGCACGCACAGACGCACACACACACACAGTCACGCGAGCACATAAAACAGTTAACACAGTACACACAGTTACAAAACACGCATAACTAAAGTACTAAGTTTCATTTCAGTTACCGACCACAACGAAATCGGACATAGCACTGCAGGAATTGTTGTGGGGGAAGAAGTCATCACATCAACCCATCTGGCATACACTGCCACTCGTTCCCAGATCTCCCATTGAGTTGTCATGTCAACCATTTGACGCGCACGTGCCATGGCTGGACAGGCGGGGCAGTAGCTACGAGTTGCTGGTGAGTACGTGCGCTAATATATTCAGCAACATCCCTAAACAGTGCCATTTATCCCTCACTATATCCTTGACATATTCATCCCTCACTTGACATATGCTTCGGGATCCGCTCTCGTCGATTACGACTTTTTTTACGCAACTTTCAACAGGAAATCACAGCGGGAATGCCGAGACGGAATTTTTTCATGCTCAAAATTTGAAGATTTAAATAACAACAAGAAAAGTCCCCGAGTCTGCGTAAACCGTACATAGTCTGGACTCTGGATGATTCTAACAGAAGTTGCATGCGGTTAAACTGACGTGTTTCCTTACTTTTGATAATATAACTTAACTAAAAATTAACTTACTTTTATAACAGTGATACACATTAATACTGGCGTGGTTACAGGTTATTAGCGCAACTAACTATTAGTTATACCCATTGAATCATACCCATTAATAATCATACCCATTAATAATCATACCCATTATTAATCATTCTTGCAATGACCTGGGATTATTCCCCCTGCAAATTTAGCACATAATATAATGAAGCAATCATCTCGGTACAATTTGTCAAGTGTCACGTTCAATAGACAATGCCCAGGCACCCCAAATCTTGAATTTAATGACCCGCCCCCAATTGTTCAACTACCTAATGGATCCGGTATTGATCATGAACAGTCTTTGTGGGGCCACGTACCTATTGTGGGACCCTACCCGAACGACTATAGCTAACCACAATTTTATATTATTCATCCAATTTTACATTATAAGTAAGCTTGAAGGTAGTAGGATTTTGCCCCAGTGATCTCATAAAAGAACTTGCCTACCGTGTGCTATCTAAATTCATCCCTTACGATCAACTTCTAATTCATAGAGACTACTCTCGATTTGAGACTACTCTCGATTTGATTTCTTCCTTGCCTCTCTCTCTGTGCATCGTTTATTTTTGTGTTGCTCTTCACACACCGTTCGGAGCAAACGGGTTTCAAAGTTTTAATAAGTCTTGCTATATATAGTATCAAAATGGTAGCAGTGCCATTGTTTGTGAATTATAGTACACGTTACGTCGTGACCTAGAACAACCACGCACCCACTAATATGACCTTGAGTGAAATTAGGTCCTGATGAGCCACTAATGAGGTCACGTGTGATGCTGGAGATGAGGTTACTGAAGAGGACGGCTGTTATCACCCTCTTACTCCACCTCATGGCTGCAGTTGTTTATAATGGCGAGTGCTACTTATTTCTTCACTTTCAAAAATTTCAAGTTGACGCACTTGAAGCACGATTGAAGACATCTTATTACCCAAAATATTAAATGGGTTGACATTCCTTCAGCCGATGACGATAGCAGTTCTTACACTGAAAGTGTCGGTGCTTGTCGTGGACCAAATGGAGACAAAGCTGGCATGACACTTTATCAAGATTCTTATTGTTTAGACAGATGCAATGCTGATGATACATGCACTGGTTATGTCGTTGTATACAACTGGTGTGAAACTTACTTTGACACTGTTACTGGGGACGGCAGGGAACAGTACACCTGCCATGTTAAAGGTTAGTTCACATGTTTACAATACCAACTGACCCTCTCCTTGGGGGATGGGGCAGGTCTTTGCACGGAGAGTTTTACAATCTGCTCGGACTTCTAGTAGAATCCCCTTGCCTAGGCAGCAGATGATAACCTCTTTCGAGTGCGCCCCTCCGAAGATTGACTACCTTGGTCCCTTTAATAGAAATACATGTTTTAGTATTCGGCCCCCTCCTGTGTGCTAAGATCTGCCAAGCACAATTCACTGCAGGTTTCATCGCCTGAAGGCTAAAATTCCTTCGAGGGTCAGGTCGGCCAAAGGCTATTGCTCTTTGTGACACTACAGAGTGCGGAGTAAAAATATGAAGACCGGGGACTATAGGACGAATTTTCAATTTCAAACTTAATTTATAAGATGAAAAGTTCGAAGTTATCGCACTCCAAGCACGATTGGAAACACCTTATGATCTAATAGGCTGACATTCCTTCAGCCTATGACGATAGCAGTTCTTACACTGAAAGTGTCGGTGCTTGCCGCGGACCAAATGGAGACAAAGCCGGCATGACACTTTATCAGGACTCTTATTGTTTAGAGAGATGTAATGCTGATGAGACATGCACTGGTTATGTCGTTGTATACGCCTGGTGTGAAACTTACTTTGACACTGTTACTGGGGACGGCAGAGAACAGTACACCTGCCATGTTAAAGGTTATTAGTCCAAGTTGTTCGACCTTCGTGTCATATTATGTTTCTCTTACCAACAGTAGAGACCGGCATATTATAATCATTATGATGAGTATTTATGTCAAATACTCATTTCAGATATTCCTGCGAAAACGGGTAATTAGCTGGGTACAAGCAGCAGCTTCTGTATTTTGTCTTCTCGCGAATCATTGAGTATCACCAATCATTATTGTTGTCAACTGGCTACCACTTCCCAATTCAAAACACCCAGTTTGTAAAAACCGTGACTAAATTTGGCACAATTTTGTCACGGTTATTCGCCACCACAATTTGATAGTTGAGCACCACAATATTCAATACAGCTATACACTATATAGCTATAGGGTGTCCAAAACGCCACAAAAGTAGACGCTCATAACTCGGCCACTGATTGGAGTTTCTGGATAGGTGTTGGACATAAGTATTCCTAATCAAAATTTCAACTGACTCCAAATATCATCCAGAAACTCCAATCAAAATTACTGAGATATGAGCGTCTTATTTTGTGGTGTTTTAGGGACACCCTGTATTTGAGAACCAGAATTTTTGTCCCAAAACCTCGAGACGACAGTCTATGGATGGCAGAGCGTTTCCTTGGGTTACATCGTAAGAAGTAAGTCAGGAAGTCCATTTGCATGGACCAGCTCCCATTGTAACATCACGTCACGTTAACACTCTGATCATACAAGACAATGCATGGCCCACGTGAGCTATATAAACGAAACTCAGCTCAGCTTGCTTGAAGTTCTGTGCACCGAATGAAGTGGCGAAATATCAATTTAAAACTGCTACAGACGTAACCCTGTGATTAATGCGAAATATTAACTCCGTATCGACTATTTCTCGGAAAATTCCTGTTGAAAGTTGCGAAACTTACTTCAGCTGTAAACTGTGATTCATAACCACGTCATTAAAAATGAATTACACAGCAGCTGCGCGCTCGTCAACTTACCATGATTGTGTAGATTTATAATGTTCTTATCCCCTCAACCCTCCTTAGGCCCTCTATCCCCAATTTCCCCCATCTTCCCACCCCCCCATTTTATCCCCCTTCCCCCATCGCTTTTTCTGGAGAGATCTGACGTTGAAACTCTAGAGATTTCAGCGGGAAGAGTTTAATCAGTTGTTAGACAAGGTTGGGAAGGTATACGATCACATCCAGGCTATTGTGGATAACTCGCGGGAGAGAGACCCGAATGTGCCATCTCCCACACATGGTAATCGTGTTTGTTTGTTTGTTTGTCTGTTTGTTTGTTTGTTTGTCTGTTTGCTTGTTTCATGTTTGCGTCATGTCTGTTTGTTTGATATCTGTCTGTTTGTTTGTTTGTTGTTTACACTGAGTTTCAGTATCATCACGGATGTCACGGACACAGCAAGGAGAGGGCAGGTCGGAATACGATGTGGATGGTACTACCACTGATTCCATCAAGTGGAGTAGACTCGTGAGTAAATATTGCTAAAGTCGGGATGTATAATAGTAATTGTGAAACTGAGTCTTGAGAAGCTGGCATTAGTGGAGAAGGGTCACAATAATTGATATCTAATTGACACCATTTATCAATTGGTGTTTTCCGTGCAACCTGTATTTTACTTCTCATTCCCATACGGATGAAGAGATTTACACATTCACATCCTAGTCCCCTCTCTCCCAGAGTCGGAAAGAATGGAACATATACCCGCGCCCTACCCGGACTTGGCATAACGGCGTCTATCTGGCGCCGGTACGGCGCATTGCAAACCAGTCACAGCAACAACAACCGGCACTCAGCAGGGAAAATACCAAATCAGAGAGTGTGCGGGTGTTCAGCAGGTATTCATGAATACCGGTCATTTCCTCATGTTCATTCCTCATGTTCATTTGTTCATTACAAAAAGTGATCACTATTATATTGCCTATCCTTGTTTCAGATCAAAACTTGCAAGAGCTAAGCAAAGAGGTAAATATATGAATGAGACGATTCACTCGATTTGTCTGAATGATTTTGCTTTCTGAAATGCTTGAACCTCTCATGAAACTACATGGTATGGTTTTTAAAGATGACCTCAGATAATGTCAATAATCCCAGACTCAGTGAAAACGAGAAAGCTGGTAACAGTGTGGGGATTGGTGTGACAAAAATTGTCGTCTTGTTCCACAAAAATCGAATATTGGCACAAAAATCGAATATTTGTAATCATATACGTCGAGCGCATAATACTCGGAATAAGAAAAGTTTTCATCTCTCAAATTGAGCATGGTTTAAAGGCGCCGCGCGCCTGTTGTCAATAACTTGGTCACTATAACGCCGCGTGCTAATTAGTAATTACTTGAGTTGCAAATTACTCCAGTAATTACTGTTTAATTTAATCATCAGCCCTCTGAGTCTGGGATCTGACTCTTAAAAAGTTGAAGCTACAGTTTACCCAACTTCATGTGTCATGTTTGAAAATTTAAAGTTGAATACTTATGTGACATTGTCTAGTAGCGTCTTGACTTATGAATCATCAATCATGATTCATGTAGCTGATGTTACATTGTTACGTGCATGGTTATTGGCGTCAGGTATCTGCATGCCTACCTTGCTACGGTAGCGAGTAAGAGTTAAGTCTTCAATTCATAGTTCATACAATTTCATCGAATGACAGCACAGTTTCCTATACAAGATGAAGAAACTTGGAAAATCGGGAAAACCTGCATTCCGATTTTCCGTCTTATCAATCGGGTTTAGTGCAACTTTCAGTGTTAGCTTCAGTCAGTCTGCAGCGGTTGAAAGGGTTCGCAGCACAGGTCACAGCCCCCGAGAACACAGGAGCCGTGCTGGCACAGAACGAGCGAGTGCAGGTGACAACTGTGGTCAGCTGTTGTCAGATGTTGTCAGATGTTGTCAGCTGTTGGCAGATGTTGTCAGATGTTGTCAGATGTTGGCAGATGTTGTCAGATGTTTTCAGCTGTTGTCAGATGTTGACAGATCTTTCTGTTCAATCTGTCACCCAGGACTAGTACTCAAATAATGTCCATGAGTTTTCAGTTCTTAATCAACAACAATCTGAAAAGCGAGATCGCCAAAGTGAGAAAGGAAGCAGTTAGAGACCTGCGGATACTGTACATGAACAGACCTAGTTATGCCATCATCAATGCCCTCAAAGAAACGGTAGAGCGCCCAGTGCTCCCACCCTGAGCATCACTCACTCCCCACTCATCTCCAACTTAATTCCCATTTTCCACTCACGCGGCATCTACTCATGCCACCGGTTCATTCCTCTCACTTACACAGCTCTCCTCACTAGCAAGAGCTGTGATCACCCCTGCACGACACTTCTACACAGACATCTTTGCACTCAGTTTCCCACCTCAGTTCTACTCCATTCCACCCACAGGTCTCCCACAGCCACGCAGCTCTTATTTAACTAGTATCTGCATTCCCACTCATATAGCATCATTAGTTGTTGTGCTGTATCACCACTATAGTGCTGTATAGTCCACTATAGTGCTGTATAGTCCACTATAGTGGTGTATAGTCCACTATAGTGGTGTATAGTCCACTGTAGTGCGGTATCACCACACTATAGGAACTGTGATCTCCAATTTACAGTGATCTCTCCCACCGCAGGTTTACACGGACGACAACATGTTTGTTCTGATCGAGACAAGCATGTCACTCCTAGAAATAGGGGTGTGGGATACAGCTGCTCTCGAGATTGTACTCCAAGCACTGAAATATGGGAGCAGGGATCTCCGACACACGCTGCTCGAGGCGTTACGACGCAGTCGGAGTCCACATCTGATAAACAAACAATCGGTCCAGTTTAGAGTGCTTCACGGTCTCCTGATCAATTTGATTAGACGGGGATCACACTACAAAGTGAGGAAGGAGGAGGGAGGAGAGACGAGAGAGGATGAGGAGAATGAGGAGATGGAGGGGGAACACTCGTTGATGGAGAGTGAGGATAGTGAGGAAAGATCAGTAGGAACTGATAATCTCCTAGCATCACGTGCTGCACTGGTGTGTGCGTATTTCTACATCACGGACAAGGATGTGGAGGAATGTCTCCTACATTTCCTGGAGGCAGGAGACGAGGATCTGCAGTCGCTGTGTCTCGTTTCCCTCACCAAGAATCTCCTCCATCATTCCCCTGAGGTGGTACGGTCGTGTCTACATCAGATGAAACGGGCGGTGAAGTTGGAAAATAGAAACGCAGCGGCACAGCTCATTGTGAGTCTTGCTTGCGTTCCCGGCCATTTTTCAGAATGTGTTTGTTCCAGTTTTTTTTCAAATTTAGGTGATATTCAAGGCGAATACTTTCTGCTGACTTTTCCTTTCCAGGAGGATTACAAAGTGTGTATCGAGGAACATGGACTATCTCAGCAGGTTTTTACCGACCTGGAGACAGTGCTCTACGACGAGTGTTCAAGGTAGAGGGCAGGGGTTTACAGTGATGTTATAGGCCACTATCAGCATCAATCATCATAGATCACTGTATACTTAATCACAATGTGCATTGTTACTTCAATGTACAGTGCTCACTTAGCAGTATATTTATCCTACTCTCTGCCAGTGGCAATATCACCACGGGTCCACCTTGCCGGGCCATCCTTGCAATGCTGACCCAGATTTTTCTTATGAGACCTACATTCCACAACAGGGAAGTAAGAACAACCGCAGCGAAGGCCATAACAGCACTGGGGCTCCACGCTAAGATGCAACAAGTTGTGATCCGGAAGTTGGACGATGTGAACGAGGACATCAGAGCACAGGGGGCGATGTCTCTGTCTGTTCTGGGGATAAAGGGGAAGAGTCTACTCAACCAGCTCCTCGATATTCTCGAGCTAGACTCCTCCATATTCGTCAGAATTCAGGTAGAAACATCCATTGAATTCAACTTGAATTTCAAGTAGGGGACTGTTCGTTTCAAATCCAACAGTCAACGTACCTCCTCCAAAATGAGCATATCCTCGGAAAAGATAGTACTCTATGAGTATGACTATGACGTGTACTTTATCACTATGTGAAATAGTGTACTCTATGGGAAATGGAGTCGTGACCACCTACTGGCTACTATTTTCTGCAGGTCATGCGGGCGGTAAAGGAACTCAATATCGGGGACAGGCGTGTGGTTCGTCTCCTGAGGGAGAGGGCCCGAGGTTCCGGCCCCATGAGCAAAGAGGCGAGGACTGCCCTGTATTCAATCACCGGGGAGATGGTTTTCTAGTAATATACAGCTTTGAGTTTATACTTATAGCTTTAAAGTAAAATCGCTGTTATTTTCGCTCATTAAAGTTTAGGTATATTAGGTATAAGTACTAGTAGTTGATGTCTTAAACTGTCCATGTCATCAAGACATTATGATCATGATGTCTTAAGACGTCTTTGGTCTTATTGTCCTGATGAGTGATTGTGATGCATGATGACAGTTAAAGTTTAACTTAAAATTAAATTTCTGTTTAGTGCAATTGCAATATACAAATATGAATGTTGCATTGAATTTACTAGCATAGTGAATATGAATATAATACTGTTAAGTGTTAATTGTACAATTGAATTCGAATTGCTATTGTTCCCGCGCTGCGTGACCCAAATACTCCGCGCGCGCTGCGCGTCTCCGTGGTCTCGGCCTTTCTACGACTTTTCAGTTTACTGAGTAGAACAGGGGCGCGCAACGTGTGCACAAATTGCTATGCTATTGTCGATCGATGATCATGATACGATAGACCCTGTCGAGAATTTCGTCGCGCGCGCGCAACTTATCCTCAGCTGATGCAAGCTGGCATCGCCGGCCGAAAAAATTGCTATTGCATTGTTGGATCAGGATTTCACCTTCATCGAAGGCCGAAACACATGAAGGTGCGCGCGCAAGAAGCAGTGGACAGATAACATCCAGCAAGAATAGATTAGAATATGAAATTTGAGACTAGACATTAAATTTAAGAGTTTCAGATTGACAGGTTTCTGCACAGTTTCAAAGTTTTCCTAATGTCCAATGTTTTGAATAACATAATTCATAAAGATTATACTGATATATTCATTCAAACTTTACCTGGTGCGATGCTAGGCCTTCTAAGAGAGCTGCTAGTGCTAAGAAGCTGGATTTGGAGAGATTTGTGACTGCACATGAAATGTGAAGTGGCATACACCAAGATCCAGTACTCTGTTTTGGGAGATGTTAATCCTGATTATCAGGGTTGAAACATACTTCATGAAAAGATATATTTCAGCAATAAATAAAGAAAGATTCCTTTGAGACATCAATCTGCAAGACTCTCCCATCCAGCTCAGTACTTGAACACCAACAAGATCCCTCAAGGTAAACACTGTGGTGAGCAGCAAGATCTAAATGATTCATTCCAAGATGAGTGGTGACTGGTGTGTGGGTATCAGCAGTTCAATATCTAGGAAAGCTTTTGGTCAGTACTCTGGTTCATGAGAAGCTAAATGCGATATGATTGATTTGATTGCAATTGTTTGATGCACAAAAGTTTTTGCTGCATTTCGCATTCAGAGGTTATAGCTTCTAGGCCCTTGTTGGTGAAGATAATAGAAATCGGAAAATGAAGTGGATTGTGATTTGTGGTGCTCATGGGCCCAATCTAAGAATCAAAGTGAGAACTGATAAAAATTGCATCTTCTTTTGTATTTAGGGGGTTTACTGGCCCGTTTGGAAATCTCCAGATCCATCCTCCGAGTTTGGCTGATTCCCCTGTTGTTCTTGTTATTTCGTGTCCAGATGGCCTGTTTCTCCTAGTACTGGTATGCCCAGTGTGGTGTCACACAAAGCGTATAGTGTCATCGTTTAGTGTGATGAGAAGTTCCCAAACACAATAGAGGCAAAGTGGTAGTGGGGGTTAACAAGAAGTTTCTTGTGCGTTAGATGGATCATGCACAGATTCAAGCGAGGCAGAGTAGATGGAACCACATGAATTTTCTAAGCCTTACAGTTACATAACACTACTTGCCATATTAAACAGCAAAGTTACCAAGACATCCCTCTTTGATACATCATCTCTTACCTCTGGCAGTCGGACACTGCTAGCGCCTCAAACCTCTTCACTCGAATAGCTTAGTTGACTTGGTATGATATCTGAGTCAAGGGTTATCTCCTATGTCACAATAAGCTAGCCTCTTGACATTTCCTTGAGTGATCTTAGTCAGGTTTATAGATCCATTCTGCTTATCTGCTAGAAATTTCCCTTTTTTTGGATATCCTCTAGGACTTGGAAAAATATGTGGTCACCTTATCAGTTTTAATCTATACTTTGACCTCACCTGAAAGGGACCGATATATACTCTCTTCTAAGTTGAATGTTGCACAATATCCTATGGTCCGAAGAGAGATGATGGTGCCAAGTTGGTTAGCTTCTTCAATGAGGACATAATCTATGATTGGCTCAAGTGTAACTCCATTGATGCTTGCTTGCACCATGCCCCCAACTGTTATGCTAACCTTAAAAATGTTTCATGTGAGAATTCTTACTCTAAGTCTTAACATTCAAAATCATTGATTAGAGCATTAACTATTTGTGTACAGTAAACCTTGGGCTTGCAAAGTCGTGAGACACAATGACTGACAGTCCTGTGTGTATCACAACCTTAATACCTGCTCTGGATTAACTTTGTAGATCTGTAGAGAGACGATAAACTGAAAAGTTATGCATACCTCCATCCAGTTTGACTCGGAGTCCTTGAGATTTGGCAAGTTGTACCATGTTCCATATTCTCCAGAAAGCGTCCCCTCTTTATCTGGACTGTTCTCATAGACATTGCTTTGGGTAACTCTTTTAGTAAATGAAGACAAATTGATAAAAACTTTCAGCTGATAGGCTGCTTTGGTGCTTTCCTTCAATATATTGAATGCCAATCCACAGTTTTTGTCGTAGTTCCCGTCAAATGTGAAAGATATTATGTATCTATCTCCATAAGCCGGCATCTTCTTAGTGTTACATTCATAGAGAATACCACTGGCAGGACTATTATCTATACAATAAGTTGAAAACGGCTCTGCTTTGACCCTTCCTGAGGACATGCACATGTTTCAGTTGCTGAACAGCAAGCAGAGCACTTTTGATATACTATTATCTGATTCAAATTGGTGCATTGCTTTTCCAGTGGTGTTATCACCCCCCACTTCGTAATAAATCCAGTCATAAGAATGTAGTAGGGTGGAATTCTTGATCTTACCTGTCAAAGCAACCAAAGCGAGCAGAAATAAGGCAGAATTCGTCATCAACGTTCTCCAAGTACCTAAGTTGAAATAAATCGTTAGCCCTGAATTGTGAGCCCTGAATATCCTATGAATCAGTTGCAATTGTACAAAAAGGAAAGGACGGAAGGGAATTTTTAACCCCTGATAGATCGTTTCTCGGTCCTCTTAGCCCCAGAGGTTACGGAGTGTAAGATACTGAGATACTACTTCTAGAGTTGGGAGCTTCAGAGTGATACCATTTTCCTCCGAAGTTTAAGACGAATAAAACGACTATAGCGTCAATTCAAATACTTTTGCTCCCCTATCATCTTCGCCTCCAGATTTGTTTCCCACATTGATACTTACCTCTTCAAGTAAAATAGATATCTACGACGTGTGACTGATGGATTTGAATGTACGACCTTCACTTTAGATGATTCAACAACGACAACACTTTCGGAAACAAGCGTTTTCCTAAGCTTATAAATGCTCGTTTTCACCTTATCTGTGCCTTTTACCAAAATTAATGCTGAAATTCAGAATAATGAAGTGAGTGCGTCACTATTGTCTATTATGGAAGTCGATAGATAGATGGAAGTGGATAGAAAGTTGACGAAGGGCTTACAAAAAGCCCTTTAGTCATGTAGGCGACCCTCATGAAGACAGTGTTCGACATGTCCCAATTGAGGCATGAAGAACATGATAACATTAATAAGTGGGGGATACTCGCAAGCATAAGAAACCACATGGAAGTATGGGAACACATTGTGGCTAGTAATATGATAGCAGTCACGAAAACACATCCAGGATGTCACCCACGGTAGAAACAGCTGGTATTGTAAACAGGATAGGTGTGATTTCTCAGCGACATATCACAGGACATTCTCCAACAGTTATTGGAATAATTAGAACAAATTTTGAGATATGTCGTTGAGAATTCACGAATACATACGTGAATCATCAGAATAAACAGGAAATTTCCTGTTTATTCTGATTAAAGCTATCATTGCAGAGTACCGAGAATACAGAGTGCTGGGAAAAACTGTATAAAACTCGACATAATCACAATGAGCATTGCTTATTGAGCATGTCTTATCATCTCAGTCTCTGTCTATTTGTCTATTTGCGAGGTGACAACTCTGTGGTAGTATTGGAAGGACCGTTTAGGACGAAATACTGGTTATAATAGATTATAGTAGCTCCTTGTAAATGATTTGTGCGAAGTATAATGAACTCTTCGTTATTCAATCGGGTCCTCATGATTTGGGTATTGTGGCTCTCTAGTTAGACGTTCCTGGCATATTCACTATTCAGCTGACAACTTCTGTCAAAAGATAGCATCAGCTGGTTAGATCCTTGTTGAATATGGTGAGTGTTGATGTGGGGTGAAATTATGAACATTGAACACAAAAACAGCTAATCGACCAACTTATCATTTGTTAAAAGTTTGTCTCCTGTCATTATTTTTGTTGGTTAATTTATGTTGGTCAATTCAAGTAAATCGACAAATGGTAACTACTGATTGTCTGTGTAGGGAACAGTATTAGGGGCTACTACTGCCTGTCACTAGGACTGCAGCTATGACCACTGTGTTTAGGACTGCAGCTATGACCACTGTGTGTTTAGGACTGCAGCTATGACCACTGTATCTGGGACTGACATTATGACTCAAATTGTAGCATGTTTTTGCGATATCATATAGGAATTTGGGTCGTAAGAAGGTAGACCCTACAATTACATCATGTAGTACATATGCCCTTGGCAGTCAAGATTACAGTAGAAAATGGAATATCTCCGACTTTTTTCAAATCAGTTATTCACCATTCTTCCTCNTAGGACTTCAGCTATGACGGATGACCACTGTGTTTAGGACTGCAGCTATGACCACTGTGTCTGGGACTGACATTATGACTCGAATTGTAGCATGTATTTGCGATATCATATAGGAATTTGGGTCTTAAGAAGGGAGACCCTACAATTACATCATGTAGTACATATGCCCTTGGCAGCTAAGATTACAGTAGAAAATGGAATATCTCCGACTTTTTTCAAATCAGTTATTCACCATTCTTCCTCAAAGATCTCGTCATATGTCACAGCAAAATTTCTCTCTCTCAAACCACATTCACATATTCTACATGCAAGGACAAGTACTAAAGTTAAGGTCCAAGATTATGCAATAGTCCTGTAATTCACGTTATTAATGGAATCATTGTCATACTTATGCGGCACGCGCGAACGCCCTATCTTGTTGCTATGATCCGTATGCAACATTAGCGCGGAATTAAAATTAAGCGCGCGCGCGCATACCGTCACGTACGTACGTACTTTCTGGTTTTGCCTTGGCTGTCGATGATAGCTCCAGTCGAGAATTTCATTGCGAGAATTTCGCTGGCGCTCGTCGCTTCGCGGCTCGCGTCAGCAATCGCCAGGCAAGTTTTGCCTGTCTACGATGAGCCGGGTTTCGTGCGCGCCGCTGACGCTCAACCTTGCGTCAGAGGACTTAGCATCGCCAGGTAAGTTTTTGTTCTGCTGTGACCGGCCTGACACATGATACGCGCATATGCATATATCATGATCATGTAACATCCCCGTCGCGCCGCGCAATATGAATTTAAGATCATAGACGTATATTCGATATTGAATCCGCCTTAGCTGTTTATCGCACGGGCCAGATCATCGAGGCAAAGGCACAGTTGATCAAGGTACAAGGGTCAAAAAAATCTAACATTGAAATACCAGGCGTCGGAAAAAATTTTGTTTCCAGAATCCAGACTTCTCCTGTGAAAGTTTCCCACATAACCAGGAAAAATTGATTGTGGCTTCACAATTGAATACCTGTTCAGAGATAGGGTCTCTGATATTGTTGATTGACAGGACATATTCACACATCCATTTCAGGATGACTCCCTACTCTTTCTGTCCAGATCTCATTTAGATAAAATTGCATATTTTAGCTAATATCACTGACTTTGCAGGCAGTAATTCAATTTTATTTGATAAAAATATGATAAATTTCCAGTATCTGTATTTGTACAAAATTGTATATGAACCATTCTGGTGAACCTGGTGCCTTTTTATGAAACTCTTAGGAAGGCTTTAGGACTTCATAAATAGAAGTTAGGACACCTTTTTAGCTGTCCCAACTTCCATTTAGGACTTTCTAATTCCTTCCTAACTGATTTGTGAAGGAGCCTCTGATTTCACTCCATGCTTGCGAACCTCACTGATTTTGAACACTGGGACACCTTGTTTAAGGTAGATATTGATGAGGGCAGCTATTAATTCCTAGGTGGGTGACATAGGGTGATATGAGAAATGAAAGCAAACATGAAAGTTTAACAGAATTAACAATTGTGTTTGGCATGGTTGTACAATGTACATATATATGTGCACCTGAACCAAAAACTGACCAACAAAAACATGAGTATGAAAGCACCCTATATCATCTGAAGTTTCATATCTTTTACAGTCCATCCATTTTCAATACAGGTACACATACACCAGATACATTTGCTATTATATTCAGCCATACTTACTGAGAACACCTCTTTTGAATTCATAGATCACTGGTAGATCTGTAGACCTCTTTTCTGCCTCATTTGGATCTTGCTGGCAAATGTTATGATATTGTTTGCGATTAAGTGCAGAGTCAGATATTAATGTTTTGAAAGAACTTATTTCTTTTTATAAATCTTCTCATGAAGGTAAAGTGATCTAACAGTATTTTTTAGTGTTTATGGATGTTTGTTTCAAACAATGTTCAATATTCATAGCATGCATATAATGATAGTGTTTTTTCTCTTCAAATTTCCATATCGAATAATATGTTTTGATCCTTAAGCAAGGTCTATCTTTCATCTGAACTGAAATGGGGAAAGCAGAAGAAGTTGCTACTTTCAGTGATGAAGAGGAAGATTGTCCAGAGGTAAATTATTTCAATGATCTTCATTAATTTCACAGCATAACTAAGAACTCAATTTTGAAGTTACACACATATAGCGGAACTCTGCTCTCTCAAGATAGTGAAACATCCTATAATCTATCCCTTCAGTGTCCATTGTGCATGGAAGCACTGGAGATCGATGATCAGACATTCTTCCCATGTAGCTGTGGTTATCAGGTATTTTTAGATTCAAGAGATCAAACTGAAACTTCAAATTTGTTCGTTATTGGTATCATCAATATTGCAATTCATTCCCTATAGATTTGCCGTTTCTGTTGGCACAGAATACGAACAAATGACAACGGACTGTGCCCTGCCTGTAGAGGGGTAAGTCTTTTAATGATACATGCTAGTTTTAAAGACATGGTGTAACTAATAACAAACTTGTACCTTATTCCAAATGAATGGCAGATTGACCAGTTACTCAACTTCAATCCTGATTAATCAATGAAAGCCAGTTCCTTGACCATCCCTTCATCTCAATATTCTTATAAAGGGATAAAAGAGATCACCGTATATTACAGTATATAATCACCATATATTATCAATTTCGTGTAATATTCTGTAATATTCTGTAATATTCTGGACAGCGTCATCAGGGGAGGGCCAGCAGTAAGTGGCTCGGCGGCATCACCATATCTGGTCAAGAACCACCTACCCACCAACCAGATAGCGCCATGTCAGTAACCAAACACTCCCTTATAAATTCACATCCACCCCAAAAGAGGCAAAATACTCAGTATTTCTATCCCAATTGATATTTAAGTGTATATACTGTGTATTTTACTCTGCAATCATTCAAAGCATTAGAATATATGATAGAATAATAGGTTATAACTGGACACGACTAGAACTAACATGCAGTTCCTGTGATCGAATCGAGCAATTAGATCACTGGCCACAGACTGATTTGTACTCAAACTACAAGCAATTGGGTTTACACTGAGTGTGTATAAATTGTGTGAATCAAGAGTCAGATTATGCGTCATATCATCTTAGAAAGTGGAAACATCCAATATTATACTAGGTATTACTTCCTAGTAAGAACCTCGATCGATATTCTGTCACACTAGCGATATGCACTCATATCTGAAATTTCACTGAGTGAAAAGTTTTATAACTTTGCCTTACATAATCCCATATTTCCGGTCACATAGCGTCTGTCCCTATCTGGTCATAGGGTCGAAGCACCCACCAACTCCCATGTCGGTTAGTGTGATGCCGTCGATCCCACTTAGTACTGACCCTTCTCCAGCGTCATCCATGATATACACCTAGTTACATCAGGATAAAGTCTGAAGTAATAAACGTTTACAGATCTTTTTTCACTTTTAACTACAATGTCTATTGTCTGACATATAGCCCTGATGTCGGCAAAATGACAATTTCTTAGTAGTTTACTCCATTTAAAAAGACTCAAGTCACCTTATAGAAAGCTCTGATGAGACTATACTATGCTCATATCCGTTTTCTTTTCCGTTTTTTAGAGTTAGAACGCTGCAATTCCACTTATATAGCAATAACTTAACAACAACTGAATAATGGTAGAATTGTTTAAGGGCACGGAGAGATATGAATCATGAAATCGTAATCAATATTCTGGGGAGTTAGGTGCACTATTGAACCGTAATTTGAATCATAATCATGTTTAGTGTAGAAGAACATTAGTGGTGTACTTAAGTCTCACACTAACATGTACACTATTGGAGTAATGGCACTTTATGTTCAAATAGGTCGGTGATGTGACTTGGTCATGAGCACTCATCAGTTGTACTTCCAAACGTATTGAGTTGTGTGTTAGTGAAGTTTTTACTAGTCTCATAGATCTTGTGAAATGGCTTTCACTATGCGTGTTCAATGTCCATCACTGATTGATATATTTGATATAAACGTTCTTCTCGTTCCCCAGAAGATATAGGTAATTTCTCCACGTTTGATTCCTATGTGTGGAAGTCTAATTCCAGAGATAAAATGGGGTCAAAGCACATGAATGTACACCACGGGAGTAACATTATATTTTATCTATCGTCTCCAATTTCTTTTATCTGTATTCTCTGATAACATGCAATTTTACCATCTGTGGTAGGTGAGTTGTACCGTTACTTCCCCTTATCTGCTAGAGCATGTGAGAAGGGTTTGCGGGTTGCCAAGTTTTGTCCATTAGCTTCTTAATTGTTCTTGAAACTTCTTCTGGCAATTGTTCAGGTTTTTGACACCTATTTTACATGATGGATGCAACTAATTGATGTGCGAGTCATATTTTCATCTCCATAATGCAGTAGCTTCAAAGCCATAAAGATCGTTAGTACCTGGTACAAAAAATAGGGTTGGAAAGCACCAACTTTTTTAGATTATCTTTAGAAAGTTTGAGAAACTGAACCAACATCGCAAAACCGCAAGCAACCTGGTAGGTTACCTAAGAACTGCGCGTGATGATAACAATGAAGATTGCTCAACATCAGATTGTCGTCACGGACAGTTGATGTACTCCATTACGTGCAGCAATGCAATCACAGGGGCTGCTTTTGTAAGATTAGCTGGTCAGGCTCTTTATGAAATATGAGTATATATGCTGCATGATTCAGTAAACTGACCCTGCAAATGTAAGTCCACAATATGTCATCCACGCATACACGAACGCAAACATCTGTCATATTACACACATGACACACCCACAGTATACATTTTATACTGTATACTGTATACTATACAGCTTTACACGTATATGCAAGCTCGTACATAGTGTGTCTGATTAATGAAACTTGGCCATGAAATCCATTGCTACAATGCTACATTATCTGTGGTATCTCTGGCACCCATCTATCCATTCCACAAACAGCAATCCACAAGTGGTTACACGTGACTGATGAGATTGTTGTGTGCATATGCGTTTATGTTCTCATCTGCTCTATTAATCATTGCCATATTTGGAGTTGATGAGTGCATAACGTCATAACGTGATTTTCCTTTTTCATGAACGTGTGTGGGTTCCCTTGGTCCCCCTTTTCATGATGACAAGTAACAAATTTGTTATTTCTCTATGTTTCTAAATAACAAATTTCTGATGATCATGAGACAAAATCTCGTTCACAGGATTCTGTAGTTCTACTAATTGATTTCTCTGTTTTTTTTTTTCTTTTTGTTTAGAAACTTTCTGCTTCAACGGAGTCAAGGTTTTGCGCAAAGGTTAACATTATCAAAGTTTGATAGAGGCTAGGGTGAATTAAAACTGCATTAAACCTTAAAAGGTTTTGCCTGTCTATTAACTGAAATTATGATTATAACTTAAACGGGTATAATTTAACTGAGCTAATAGCCAAATCCGACAAAACTCCTTGTCAAGTCGATGGCGGGTAAAACGGGAACAGGGTATTTCTATGCTACTCTAAAATGTACTTTCCTTAATACAAGTACAATATCATGATTCAGGGGCCCTGACTCATGGCTGCTTCTAGATATGATAATAGACCAGGTCAACATGGACGGAAATTCCTTCTTAGCTTCTTGTTCTTCTTAGCTTCTCGTTTTAGTTTTCAGGAAGGAAAAAAACTCCTGCTACCACTAATTCACCCTTTTAGCATAGGGAATGCCCATAATATTGAGACATGTTCAATGTTATAGACAAATTAGCTATCGCTACCATTGTAATGGTTTCTAAATCGCTTCTTTTCTCGCAGTTTTCATCTTAAAGTAACTCTGGAGTAAGCTTTGTTACCACTATAATTACAGCTGTTCTAATACTTGCTCTCAGAAAGTCAGAGGTAACTTATCTTGGGTCGAAATATGGAGTAAGGAGTAGAGAGAGTTAGCACTTAGCATAACGATTGAGGGCATGGAAATAAGGGGTCCTAATCGGGGCAAGGACGTGTTTACAGTTCCTTTGTCTCGGGGGTATTAAATCACGGTGGTCTGTTTCAAGTGATGCCATATGGACATGTAGCTCACACAGTATCAGTGGCGCGCGCGCGTGCATTGCTCAACCAATAATGCAATACCTATACACAGAATAATGAATACCAATAACTTCGTACTCTCCCTAGCATTGCCTACGTTTCCGTGTATTCACAATAACACGACTTTACACCAACCGCGGATCTGCATTGGTCATCCCATCCAATGGGAAAAGCGGTGTAATGTCACATGACACCGTTTAGCCAATGACTCCTCACAATGTGTATTGTATGTGAGGGTCGTTGGTTAGTCGGTGAGGATGGATCTCAAGGAGAGGCATTGTATTGTGTGAGAGAGAGAGGTAATCACTCCCAATGATTACAACAAACCCTGGATTCCCCTCCTTTCACCATGAGAAAGACAGGGAGAGAGAGAGCTACAAGCATTTTCTCTGCTTTCGAATGAGAGGCTTGATCTCTCACTTTTCTCTTGTAACCCCTTCTTCTTACATCTAAAATTCTTGATCGTAAGTTAGTTAATACGGTACTGCTCTTTTTACCAGCAGAGGCGCAAAATCACAATTATGCCACCAGATTCCTGTTTCACGCATTCTGGTCAGTTCCACTCAGAATCCTGTGACATGTTCATCTTGTCTCAAACCATAGCCAATATACTGATGGGTATGTGATGACAGACATAACGTTGCTTCATCTTAGTCATCACTCAACAACTTTGATGAATATTGAGACGTCAATACGTGAGGAATGTTTCAAACTCTCTCACACAAGATCTGTTTACGTGGATCCCCGAAGTAACATATTGATCAGAATCCGGGGAGGCATGACTGATGATTTCTGACTAATTGAAGTGAATTAGTGGAGTAGTTAGTCAACTAAATCACATAATATAATCTCCCCTGAAATGCGCGCAATTAGACGGTATTAATCACCTAACTGACCGGGGTAAATATCATATGGTCGGACTACATGACAGACAATTGAAGTTTATGTGGCGTTCTCCGCCGCTCGTTCGTAACTTACGAAATGAAAAGGAGAAAAGACTGGGATTAGGTTAATCAGCGTCACTAATTCAGTTCATTAACCTAGAACGACCGTCTCAACGACTACACTATATGATGAGTTCTCTGTCGTTCCCTCAGTTGGTCAGTCGTTTAGCTTCAACACACTGCAGCACACTCGTATGTCATATAGTACCGCACCCAAAAACTTCCGGGCATGGCGTTTGTCAAGATCGGTTCTCTCGTGTTATGAGAACCCAAGTATCCGACTTTCTAGTTTTTCACTCGACATTACAACATGACAACATGACTCCGACATGAAGACAAGCTGAAGCACGGTCTGTGTAATCGTGCATTGAATATTGATCATGAAGTCGACTCAAGCAAGTCTTCTCTCTTCGCTGAAGAGGAGTATACGAGCGTTCCTTTGTCTCTCTAATTATATGTCAGTGCAGCTGCCCAGTGCCCTTTGTTTGTTTTGAGTTGCGTTTAATTCGGTATGATTTCTTTGATGAATATCATAAGCAAAGCACATTTCATGCAATCAGCCCATCCTTTACTTTATCATTTTCTCATAACAATAAGTCGAGCCTTGTGAGGTGAATTAGGATTAACCTTTCTTTTTGGCTGCACCTCCAAATATAAACCCCCTTCTCTTTCAGTATTTTACCTGTTCTTTTTTGCGCATATCAGTGAAATATTTAGGATCAGCTGTCAAAAAACTAGACTCCAAAAAATCCATGACACCATGTCAATTATCAATGTGTATTGTGTACCAAACACCCAGTTTATAAAGTTTACACCAAGACCTGCCAAGACCTGCACACACACACACACACACAC